>VXBQ01008832.1:373519-438652 GCA_013400175.1 Phainopepla nitens | reverse complement strand
AAATGCCTGCAATCGACTCCGCTCTTCTTTCAGTGTTCATGAGCCTCGGATCATCGTAGCTAAAGAAAATGAGCTGCATAGTGACTGCCGTGCTTGAATAAGGCTCCCGCCTCAGGCCAAGGGAGGTGTTTTTTTCATGGTATCGATCAGACCTTGAGAATTTTTTACCAACCCGCCAGCAGCACGCAGGCTGCTTTTCTTCCTCTTTGTTACGTACCAGCCCTCTGTTAACATAAAGAAACAATGGAATTTTTTTCCCCCAAAAATATTCAGTGTTAGATCTAATGGGCTGTCATTGCCAGTAAGGATAAAATTCCCGCCAACTTGAGAGGGGCCAGCAGTGACACTCCTCTGCTAGTAGCCTTTCCCTTTCATTTTAGAATTTTTTATATGCTTTAGCATTTGCAAAATGAAGGAAATGAGTTGGTTGAGATAGATCTCAGTGGTCCCTGCTGCCCAGACAGCACTTAAGGAATCATTGCTCCAAATTAATTTCCTTTATTGTACCCTGAAACTTCCACTGCCGCTGCTCGGGGCTGCAGCAGGCAGCCGTGCTCCCCTCCCCGCTGTGACAGCGGGCTGTGAGCGTCGCTGCCACTGCCGGGGACAGACTCTTGTCATGTGGAGGTGTTGGGGCATGGCTCCGGCGCTCCGCCGAGGAGGACGTTTCAGAGGTGGCCAGTGGATGTGGTGCCACTCCCGGGGCTCCGTGACTGTCTGCCCCCTCCCAGGAGCGACACTGAGAAGCTGTGGGAGCTCCTCTGTTTCAGTTTCAGGTTCACAAAATGGCCCTTTGTGTTGCTCATTTTTTTCCTGCCCATACGCTGTTGTTCCTGCTACATGGGGGTTACAGATGTGTTGACTGCCCCGTGGTGAGCAGCTGCTCTCCTGCTTTTCAGGTGGGAATGAGGGACCTGGCTGCGTGGGGCAGAGCACTGGTTCCGGAGCTGCTGCTTTGCCAGGTAAAGCTTCTGGAGTTACTCGTTGTGGTTCACCTTATTGCCTGTTTCTGTGGCTTAGTCACATTTTTTTGGCTGTACGTCATTTTAGATTGATGAAAGGTCTTTGTTCAGTGTGGAATTATGTATTTATGCTATCAAATGTATTAATTGGAGATAAATTGAGTAAAAGCATTGTTTTAACCAAGGGAAAGACTCAGTCTCATGTTGAGAGTGCTGAAGCTAAACTTTTTCCTTTCTTCTGCTTTAAACATTTTTCCTAATGGTCTGAGTCCCCCTGAGATCATGATTTCTAGCTGAGGTTGATTTTCATCAGATGTGTTGAGACCAGTGTGCCATAGTCTCACCTCCCCGTTGTGCAGGAGCTCTGGTGCTGTTACTCACCTCTGTAGTGTTTTAGCCTCACTCTGAGGAGGCAAGAGCTCACCAGTCACGGCGGGTGTGCGTGTCCTCAGCTGGAGAGACTGCTGAACCGTGCTTAACTGGGCAGCTCAGGAGTCATTCCAGGGAAGCAGTGCCACAGAGAGACCCTGGCACGCCTCTCGTGCGGAGCCCTGTTAGGAGTCATCAGTAAATTCCCTTGGCAACCCCCTGTGGAGCCAGACCTAGTAAATCCCATGGCTCCTTCGATTCCCTTATTACTTTGGCACCTCTATTTGCTTCCCAGTGGCTTTTCTCTTTGGGTTTGTTTTTTTTTCCAGGACATCTTCATCCATCATGAATAGTCACAGTAAGTCAGTGTTTGACTTTCAGTGAGTTCTCGGCATCCCGATGGCAGATTCTAAGACGGAAGCGTGTAACAAGCAAAGTTCCTGCAAAACGTTTTACTTCCTCATTATTATTTGCCAATGTAATCGATTCTGGCAACTCTGACTTTGAAAATTAATATTTGGGAAGTACAATGCTGTGTAAGAAACTTGCTCCCCAATGTCAACTCCTCCTGTCAGTCAGCTGAGAACAAACTTTTTGTGGTTGTTAAGCACAAGTCTGAGTTTTGCTTTACCTCGTCAGTGTCACTTCTGACCCGAGATTTGCTGCTGAAATAGGGGAGACAGGCTGTTCTCATTGACATCAGCTGGGGCATGCAGTTTGGGTTTAAAGCTGAGTTCAGGGAGAGCTCCAGCTCATGTGGCAGAAGCCCAAGAGGTGATGTTGGCACAGATGTGTCAAGGGTACAGGTGTCAGCTGTTTCAGGGATGTATGGAAAAAAGAACTGGAAAGAAGGAGCAGAAGAGCGCCTGCATCTCTGCTTCTTGTCTCTGATCACCCTCACATTTGACACCTAAATCCTTTTCCTGCTTTGAAGCTGCTCCAATTAGGAATCTGAAGTGTTTGGCATCTACTTGTTCAAATACATAAACTGGCTCTGGTTTTACCGGTTTACTTTGCAAAAGCTACAAACACAAGTCTGCTGTGTGGCATGTGCCGAAACTGCCAACAGGTGTGTGTGGGTACAACAGCTGAAGAGGTTCAGAATCATAAATCTCAAACAAAACCTCTCTTTTAAATACCTCCTCGGGATATCCTACTCTTGGCATTAGCGTTGCTGACATGGTGCTGTTTGGCCGTCCTGGAGGCATTTTTGGGACTGTCTCTGCTTTGCTCCTTGCTGAAGTCAGAGGAGTTTGTTTGTTGGATCTGCTGCAGGGTTTGGCCAGGTTTCCTCAAGTTTTGGTGAAAGCTGGGCAAAACCTTTGTGGTCAGGATGGAATGGTATGTGACTGCAGACAGGTGAAACCATGAAACAATGATGATGGAGACTTCAGGTTGTTGATACCCTCACACCTGTAGGGCCTGCACCTTCTACCATCTTCAGTTATACTCTTTATTTTTACCATTAATTCTAATCTCTTAAACATAGGGTCTTGCTACTCTCTACAGCAATTAGAAGCCAGAAATGTGTTTTGAATAACTATTTGCTTAAAAAATGGATGGCATGACCAATAGAGCCTTGGTTTTGATGGCATCTTCCCTTGTAGCTTATCCAGCATCTGATACAGGTTTGTTGCTTTCTCAGTAGGAGCTTGATAGGGATAGGGTATCTTCTTTCTTTCTAGATACGAAACTTGATATATTTAAGAGAATTTCCCCCCCATTAAATTCAGCTGTGATTGGTGGTGAGGTGTGCCAGAGCACTGCCTGATGCTCAGCACAGCTGCATTTGCTTTATTATCATGGAAAAAGCTGAAAAGCTGAATGATTCAAAACCATTAACAGCTGTGCACAAAACCCCAGTTAGTTCTGAGCCCGTTCAAAAGGCAACTCCCCCCACACCATTTAGGGCAAATTTCAGAGCACTTTAGTGGTGTTTAATGTTCAGGTAACTCTAATTAAGCCGTTAATCCATTAGGCCACAGAGATTCACTGGGGACTTGGCTGTTAGTGCGGGTGTTTCAGCCTGTGTGTCACCGAGCCCAGGAGAGGTCTGTCCCTATGACAGAGAAAACAAAGTGTTTTCTCTGCAATTAAATGTTCATTTTGTTTGTTTTGGTGTTTTTTTTTTTTTCCTGGAGAGAAACAACTCAGAGGGCAGGACTGTGGCCAAGGCTTCTGGTCTAAGACTAGCCGCAGTATTTGGTTCTCTCGTGGTTCAGCTGTGCCTGTGGAAAGCCCTGGCACAAAATTCCAGCTTTAAACCAAGTCTGGTGCCTTAGAGGGTTCAAAGATTATCCCTTTCTGAGTGCTGCCTGTGAGTGCACTGATGTGAGAAGTGTGTGTTCCCATTGCATCACGCAGAGCCAGCCACAACATACCAATTCAGCTATTTTGCATCTTTTCCAACTTTTCTTCTTTTCTGTGCCATGTGAGAATGCTGGCTCTTCTGGAAGGTGCATCTGGTGGAAGTACAAAGGTAATAACTGTTTCAGATACAGAGCTTGAATATCTTTTAAAATCAAACCAGCAAAGCAGAAATACGTGAATCAAGTTTAGCTCTTCAGGGCTGCCGTTTCCCATTTGCAACCTTCCTTATCTCCTGAGCAAAGCTTTTATTTAAACATGAGCTGTAGATACCAGTTAATATTTACACTTCTTCAGCCACCAGAACTGGGGTCCTGGAAGGGCTGGATGCTGTGAGGACTGGTAGCAAGCCCCGTTTTCACCCTGTGGAGCTCAGGGCACAGGGTGCACCCCTCCTGTTGGTGCATATGCCGTGTGCCGGCGTGAGCGTGGCCGGAGAGGGGCGGCGTGACTCGCTCAGAGGCACAAAGTGATGGAGAGTGGAAGTGAAGTCCTGTCTCCCATCATTTTCCTCCTGGGCTCTCCTGGCTTTGCTCTGCCGTTAGAGGCTGCCGCCAGCAAACGGCTCTGCCTGCAGCGGGACACGCTGCCCTGGTGTCACAGGGCTGGGAGTTCTGATTCTGCTGAACAAAGATGCTCTTCCAAAAATAGGTTAAGCTAAAGAACTTAGATGCCAAAAATAGCACTGGAGATTTTTTCCTTTTTCTGACTGTCCTTTTTTTGACTGTGTTTTAGATTTATTGTTCCCTGCTGGAGGCAGCTAAAGAAATAAAAGATACTGCAGCTGTAGGCAAGGGAATAGTGGAAGTAGACATACACAGTCACCTCTGATGAGGGAAAACCACTTGTGTCAGCTGTCCCTGTAGAAGTACGCAAAAATGCAAAATAACAATGTAAACAAAAATGTGCCTTGTCACTAAACTGCTCTCTTAGCAGAAATGTTGTTGGTTTTTTTAGAAGTTAAGGTACCCCACAAAGGGAAGGATGGAGAGAATCCTGGTGACAAAGGGGAGGACAAAAGAAATGCCAGCAAACAGAAACTGGGATGAATAAATGCCACAAGAATGATCCTGGTGATAGCCCCTATAAACCTTTTATTACGACACGCTCTGCTGCGTGTGAATAATTCACTCATCCCAAACTGCTGGCAGTAAAATCTGCCCAGCACTTTTTCATAGAGGTTGGTCAGGTTAGAGCTGTTAAAATTTAAAGCTTCTTTCTGGGGATTCCCCATAGAAAGTTTTGTATTATTGAGTTAAACTCTAGCTTTCCCATTCCCCCAGCTAGATGCATGCTCAGAGGACTGAGCTAATGACTTGCACTGCAGCTATTTAAGGTGCTGGGCTGAGCCTGGAGCTGGGAGTCAGGAGGCACAGTGGCTCTAATCCTGGCTGTGCTGCTCACTGAGCCACCTCCAAGAAGTTATTTAACCTCTGCGTGCCACTGCTTCCCTCTGGGTAGCAGCAGGGATTATCATAATTGCTTTTGAAAAGCACCTTAGCTGTTTAGTTTTAATTTTTTTCCAAAGGTGCAGAACTCTCCAGTTCTGAGCTGGAGAGGCTTGATCCATCCCAGGAGGCTTTTAGTACTTTACAGGATTGTGTAAACAATTCTTAATGCCATATTGTTTGTTTGGGCCATGTAAATAAATAAACTTAAAAGATTTTTGATGCATCTTTTGCATACTACTCACAGAAGGGCTCTTAAGATAGAAATGAAGGACATAGAAATGAGGGTTCAAAAGGGTTGTTACTGGACTCTTCATGAAATGCAGAAAAACTGTCAGGATGTTTAAATTGTTTGCTTTTTCAACCAAATCCTGCCAAGGCCACAGAAAGCTGGGTTTGCATGTATTAAACTTGTCTCTCGCTTGCGTGTAAAGACCCCAAAGGCAACAGATTTGTAGCATTGCTCACTTGGATTTGGAGGGTATTTGGTTTTGTGTTTTACAGCAAAGGGTGATTTTCTAGGCTGAAGAAGTAGGAAGGTTTCCCTGAGAGCGAGATGAGAACAAAGCAAATGCGCCCTGAGCTGTGCCTCTATCCCAGATTTTGAAGCATGCAGGAAAGAATGATGCTACATGAATTTTTCTCTGTTGCACACACTGAACTCCTCCTTTCCAAAGAACTGAACTTCTTCCTCTATAAGCTTTGTGTCACAGGGAAAAAATAATGAAAGATCTGAGCTGCAGCTGAGACCAGAATGGTAAAGAAGTTTGTGAAGCGTGGTGCTGTTAGTGGGGTGCCTGGTTGGGAGGCACCATCCGCGTCATGGGGTGTGCCACAGGGTTTGGGGCAGCAGCATTACTGGGGGTTTTAGGCTGGAATCATAAACTTAGTGTGGAAAGTGCTCCAGGGCCGAGGCAATGACTGTAATCTAAGCCACTGGCTGCTGAGGAAACCTAGGAAATAAAAAAAGTGCTCCCATTTTTATGCAGGAGCTTGAAATGAAGCAGCCGAAAGCCGGGGACTGTGTTGCATCTTCCCAGCACGAGGGATATAGGCCCCGTCAGCATGTTTTGAGAAAAGCCTGACTGCCAAAATAGTTTAGTGTTGCTACAATGCTTGCAGGTGGTGATTGCCTTTTAAGTTCTGCTCTCTGTTCTGACATTTTTAGGACAGTAAATGAAGGATGAGAAGTAGAAACGCAAACAAATTAGAAAAATCCTGTGTATGGATGTCGGTTATTACAGTCGTGTGGCTGGATGGAAAAGAGTCCTGTCCTACTGGAAGTCAAGGAGGGGTTGGCAGTGAAAGAAAGTGGTTATTGCCAGTAGCTGTCCTGCCAAAACAGAGTATTGATGACAGGGCTCAGTTTAAAGCAGATGGTGTAATCCATACCCTAAAGACTGCCTGGGGAAACACGTGCAAAACCATGTGCCTGAGTGCCACGGAGGATTTATTCCTAGGGGTGAGGCAGAAGAAGCCTGCACTTGGATGGAGATGAGAGTCAAGGCTTGGTTCTGGAGAGCAAGGAAAGTGCTTTACTGAGGCAGGGCTTTTATGAAGGACTCAAGCATGTCTCTCATCTTCTGTTATTAGAGATACAGTACAGAAACTGCTGAAAATGCAACATCCATCCCACATCAGTGCTTTCTCTACCCAGTCTCTTTGAGGACCAAATCTTAGCGCTGTCAGGATTCACGGGGATACTATGTAGGGTTTTTTCAAGTACTTAAGAAGTACAAGGCATGAGGTAAATAATTTAAACAGTGGTTCAAAGCCTTGCTAGCTGAAAAGTGACTTACGGTCTCTTAACAGGCCGACAATAAATGGATGTTTTTTTGTTCTTTTAGGGGAGAGGAGTGTGGAATGTGTTGTCCATCAGCAGGGCTGCTTCCTTCCAAGAGAAAGGTTTGCTGTAATGAATCCATAGAATAGAATCACAGAATGACCTGGATTGAAAGGGACCTTAAAGATCATCTTGTTCCAACTCCCCTGCTGTGGGCAGGAATACCTTCCTTATCCCAGGTTGCTCAGAGCCTCATTCAGCCTGGTCTTTAACACCTCCAGGGATGGGGCATCCACAGCTTCTCTGGGCAACCTGTGCCAGGGCCTCACCATCCTCACAGGGAAGAATTTCTTCCTAACAGTTAATCTAAACCTA
Source organism: Phainopepla nitens (assembly GCA_013400175.1). Classification (NCBI taxonomy): domain Eukaryota; kingdom Metazoa; phylum Chordata; class Aves; order Passeriformes; family Bombycillidae; genus Phainopepla; species Phainopepla nitens. Next base: position 431,348 of record VXBQ01008832.1, on the reverse strand, counting down.
TTCAGTTTGAAGCCATTCCCCTTGTGTGTCACTCCATGCCCTTGTAAATAGCCTCTCTCTTCATCTTTTTTATAGGCTCCCTTCAGGTACTGGAAGGTCCAGTTAGGTCACCCTGATGCCTTCTCTTCTCATGAACTCAAGTTAAAGCCAGGGCTTCTTTCTTCTTGGGCAATCCAGTCTGAATTTGGACCTCATCAGTGCAATGGATCCCTGGTGTTGTGTGTGTAATGGGAAAAACCTGGTACCTCTGTGGCTCACATTTATTATAAACTTCTGTTTGAAGAAGCATTTTGATTTTTTTCTCAGCATTTGCTAGGAGTTGGTCTACAGTATGCTGCTGCATTTTTTTTTTTTTTTTTGCACAGCAACCTGATGCTGCTTCTTAAGAGAGATCTTCAGCTGAGGTTTAAAGGGGTCTTTTGTGATTTTGTTCTAAAACTTTTGCCATTTTTATCCATTTCCTGTTTACTTTGCTCTGGTATTGATCTGACAGTGTCTTGCTGTTTCCCTTGAATTTCCAGTTTTGTGGGAGGAAGAAAAATAGTCAACTGTCCTGATTTAGCTAGAAATTAAACTACAGCTATTTTTCCATGGAAAATTTCCTTAATAGGAAAATTGGTGATAATTGCTAACTAATGCTTTTTAAAGACTTTTTTTTTTTAAATGGGTGAAAGGCTGTCAAGCTGTCAATCAAGACAGGTATTGGATAATGCTCCATTCCCCTGACAAGTTCCCTTTATTATATGAGGCATCTGTTCCACTCTGTAAATTTGAGGTGCTCAAAATTTGCCCTTTAATATTTACTTTCTCTGTCCTTTCTCAGTCTTAGTCAAGTAGTCCTCGTGTACCTGTACAGCATGATTAAATAGATGTAATAATCTTTGAAGAAAATAACTTGGAGGTGTGATTAGCTTTGTAGTATCATGGAATTCCTTAACCTTTTAGCAGTCTCTCACCCTGTCATTCCGTGGTGCACCCACCTGTCCTTGCTGAAACCAGTAATCAGCTCTAAAAAGTGCAGTGAAACCTTTGTGATGAGCATATTAAAGCCAGGCAGGTGTGAAACTCTGAGTTGCATGAACATTTGTGGTCCTTATAGACTCTTTCTCAAGACTTTTGCCTATAACACAGGGCATTTAGTTTTCTCTTTATTTCTTTTAAAGTAGATTTGGAGAGAAAATTGGATGTTTTCTTGTATCCTTCAGGTTCCAAAGGCCTGGGGTTTTCAGAGAAACTGTTAAAACAGAAGATTTATAATCAATGCAATACTGGACCTGCTGAGAGTAGCATCTCTCCAAAGTATTGGCTGCTCTTTCATGGTTCTGGATTTAAAGCACTATGAAGCAAAATTTATCTCAACTCCAGTCACCACTGGCATTGCATGTAAAGCACCACAAATGTACAAAACTGGTTCAAAGCAGAACAGTCTTCATTCCCAGACCACTGCCCCACCTCCAGCAATATTTACAAGTTGAAAACCATTGCCTTTCATGCACCAGGAGGTTCTAGAGTTAGCATCTGTAGCAGGCTTTGCTGCTCAGCCTGGGCAGGGGATGGAAAACTGCTCCAGCAGTGTTCCCATGTGCAGGATGAGGAAATACGAGTGAAAGGACCGAGTACAGTATTGATTTTGACACAGATAACAGTAAAAATTGCCATGATGTCACAGCAAAGCATTGCAGTCATTACGGCAAATAATGAGAAAAATAAAATTATAGAAATAACCATCTCCCTTGGCCTGCAGATAAATCAAAGCTTAGCCCTTGATCTCTCATCGCTCACTAGCCCGGAACATAAATCCAAGGATTTATCATTAAGCCTAATGGGTCATAAAATCTGGGCTATTTTGGAGGTAGTTGCAGAGATTTGCAGCCCAGGCAGAGAGCGGGCTCTAAGCCGCTGGGCCTTGTGTAACTGGGTAAATAGCAAGCTTCAAATAATGCTATAAAGCTATCAAATGTAATAACTAATGCAGTCAGGCGAGCGTGTGGGGAGGGGAGCCTCGCTGGTGACAAGCCTGTCATGACACAAGCAGCCCTGCTGTAGAAGGACCTTCTAGGTGCAAGTTGAAGTCACTTTTGCTCTCCTGGACACCAGGTGCACCCATCTGGTTCGGTTCACGTGTAGCACTTTTATTTTCTGTGCATCAGTTCTTCCCTCACTGTGGGCCCAAGGGAGCGAGCAGCAAAAACCAGAGGCACAGGAGGCACCAACACCTCTCTTACTTTGTTTAAATATTTATGACAGCATTTCACAGCATGCTAGTAAATGCATGGTAGCAGATTATGTAAGAGAAATAAAATTTTTGAAGGAGAAGACTTCACTACTGGCCTTTGCTAGTAAATCTCTGCTACCCTCTGTAGTGAGGCCGTGCGAAGGCCATGCCTTTTTCACCAGTTATTTTAAGTGGAATGGATGTTTTACGTGGAAATGGGAATTTAGCTTTTACTGGCATTTGTAATCACATGTGTTTTAAAATTGCTCTCCATCTCTTAGTCAGGGGAGACTTTGGTTCAGGTCAGGTTCCTGTGGAAGTTGATAGCTCTGAATTTGCAAGTGAGCGGCAGGTCTTTGGTGTTTGATGGGGAGCAGATCCCTCGATGAGGGAGCCTGGGAGGAGGGGATTTGGGCTGTGAGTCTTTTGGGTTAATTAAGAGTTCAACGTAGCTTGTACTTTTCCTAAAGAGTTGTAGAGTATTGATTCCCATTAGTGTTGTACTGCTCCAGAGAAGGGGATTCTTGGGAAATAATGTGCAAAGTCATTCGTGCCTGGATTGACCTGAGTTGGATTGAAGTTTGGGATGGGTGGCATAGCTCCTGGGAGAATTTGCTGCAGAATGCTGACAGTGAAAACAGAAAGCTAATGTAGATTTGACTTTGGGACAGCCAAAAGATTTGTCTGTGGGACAAGTGAGAGAGTAAGCCGTCCAGGGAGGAGCCTGTCTAGCTTAGCATAAATAGTCAAATTGATTTAAACAGAGGTGTGCACATTGTGCCTGAATGAATGCAGGAGAGATTCCCCCCACGCCTTTCCCTCTAAAAGGCAGACATTGGGAACCTGTGATTAGTTATGTTCCAGAATTGCAGAAAACAAACTTAAGAGTTAAAGATGATTTGTACTTGGCAGGAGCGCTATTATCTGTCATGATGGCTTTCCTAGCAGTAGTGTGTGTGTTTGGGAAGACATTTTGGGGATCTGTGCCAGTAAAAGCCAGCCTTGGAAGCAAACTGTGTGTGGATGGCTGAGAAAACAAGCCGCTAGCACGAACGATGAGCCAGCATGTAGCAGACTCTGGGGTGGGTGGGATGCAGGGACTGAGGGCCCTGCAGAACTTGGGAACATTCTCTGCACAGTCACAGAGAGATTAAATGTTCAGCAGGTACTGGATTGTTTATCTGATGGACGCACATGAGTGTTTACAAAAAACAAGCGCTCGATGATCCAGACTGTTATCTTAGCTTTTACCAAAGATGTTGTAAGGATGCCAAGTGGGAAAGTGAAACCTGCCAAAATCACAAAGTAGCACTAGAAGTTGCTGACTTTTAATTTTGAGCCTTTGCATATACAGGCAGCTCTAATTATGGGTGCTGTTTCATAGACGTGATTGAGCAGCAGTTGTTTCTGCATTTATTATGTCTAAGTACCTGCTGGTGCAAACTGGGAGTGCCTTGGCTGAGCAAGGCAGGAGTCCCCAGAACCACAGAGTGTTGTTACAGAAAGGGTTCTGGGATCTATCAGCTCCCACAGTTAAGTCTTTGCCCAGTTTTATGTTTCTGAAAGCCACGTTGGAAGATGTGGTAATGTTTTAGTTCTTTTAGTGCAGTTTGAGAAGCAGAAGCTGTGGTAGGGCTTGCTACTTTGCTAGGGACACCCAGTGCATTATCTTGTAATTCTGCACTGACCTCAGTTCTCCAAACACTTTTCTTGAATTTCAGACCTCAGGAGATTGCTGGACTATGCCACGGGGGCCTGAAAATTCCCTCATAAATTTGAGAAAGGTGGTGGGATGGACACATCTTGGATGGTTTTGAGTTTGATCCATGGGATGAGTATTGATTCAATGCCTGGCTGGGTCTCAATTCACTTCTGTAATGTACCTGGCAGTTGCAACATTTCCTGAACTTTGCTCTTTCCCTCTTACATTTATCTCTTCTAATATTTTTGAGTTTTGCAGCTTTATATAGGCTCCTTTTCCTCCCCCTCTCACCACTTGCTGCTTCTTCTCCTCCGCCCCAGTTACTAAAATCTCTCCCCGGTGCGTCACTGTCATCCGCAGAGCTCTTCATCTGCGGGCTGAAAGCAGAGCAGAGCACACTGGGGGAAGAAGAAATGACCCCAGACCCTCCTAAAGTTTTCATGTGGCTGGAACTTGTTAGCTGATCAAAGGTGGCACACAGGAGTCTCTTCTCTTTCCTTCCTCCATCCTTTTTGTGGCAACTTTCTCCCTGTTCCTGGCTGGCAGGGCTCACCCCTCGAGCTCTGCAGGGCCTCCGCTAAAGTGAGAGGGGCTTTGCATTTTTAGATAAAAAGCACTTCCGAGTACCCCGGTGTGTGAATCCCAACTGCAAAATTCCTGCAGTCAGGGTGGTAGGTGCTTTCCAGAAGATGGAAATCCCTTTGGTAGGGAGAGAAGTAGAAAGACCAAGGAATTTTGGAAAGAGGGGTGAAACGGAGAGAGGAGAAATGCCCAATGACAATGCTCAGCTGAATCAGCTGGTGAGAAAAAGCAATTTTGATTGCTGCAGTCGTCAGACCATGACTTTGAGAAGTGTTATGAGAAGCACTTACATATAGAAAATTTGTAGGTGGATGAAAAACAGATCCTGTCCCTCCCCATGGAGGTTCTGAAGCCACAGCTGGACAAAGCCCCGAGCAACCTGCCCTGCTCCTGCTGCAGCCTGTGAGCACAGAGGCCCCTCCAGCCAGGGTGAGTCTGACATTGGTCTGTGTTTGGAGAGAGGATCAAAACAAACAGAAATATTTGGGTCATTGCCAAGTGGAAGTATTAGGAGTGACATGGCGAATTTGTTTTAATGTAATCTGGACTTAATCACTGGTTTAGACTGTGCTGGAGGCTTTCAGCTCTGGTAAAGGGTTGATTAGATAAATGTATTTATTTTCCTGCTATTCATTTTCCGTGGATGAACATACCAGGGTAACTTAAAAGCATGTAGCAAGGAAGAAACAAAAAAAAGGAGACAAATTAAGTGACTGCTGCCAGATTAATTATTCTGTTGCATTTCAACTCATGTTTTTAAACCTACAACTTTGAAGGGGAATGTTCAGAATTATCTTAGCAATGGCCATCTTTCCATCTAATTTAAAGTCATTCAGCTTTACAAGAAGCAATTATGCTCCACACTAACAAATGAAAAGACATGGCAACATCAGAAAAACTGATTATTCAAGCAATCTTTCTTACATAAAATAGCCAGCTAATCTCCCAGCTTCACTCCTTGAGTGCTATTGCAAATACCCTCCTGAAGGAGAACTTCATTCTTGGCACATTGGCAGTCTGCCTCTTGTCCCTGATGGCTCCCTGTGTAGTCAGTCATGGTTTGGGGGTTAAGAAATCCTTTTCTCTTTTATTTCTGTATCTCTTCTTGCACTCAGTGCAAATTTTTTCCTTGTGACCAATGAAAGCAAAGTGCAGGGAATGAGGTTTCTGTCCTGCTTAGAAAAATAAGGGAATCTCCAGATTTGCTGCTCTTTTGCTGCTCTGGCCATCACCCTTGAGACCTTCTGAAGTTGTGGAGGAATCTAAATGTTTTGTGAGTCACTAGCTAGTGCAGTGTTGCACTTGAAGGGGTTATTGTTGTTCTAACTCTACTTATTATAGAGAAAGAAAAGGAAGACAAAAAGTTCTGCTTGCAGAAGAACTCTTAATAATAAGTTGCTGTCAGACACCTAAAATCCTAATACCTGTGCCTTTCTCTTCTCAGCCTTCCACTGCTCCCTTGGAAAAACCAGGATGGAGTAGGGATCAGTCATCTACCCCTTATCCAAGTCATTGATGGAGAAGTTAAAGAATACTGGGCCCAGTGTGGAGCCCCTGGGGACACCATTAGTGACAGGCCTCCAACCTAAACCCTGTGCCACTGATTACCATCCTCTGGGTTCTTCCATTCAGTTCTCAATCCACCTCACTGTCCACTCAAAGCCCCCTTTAGCCTTACTGACCATTCCATAAATTCAAAAATGCCTTTTCTGCAATAAAGCGTTTCTAATTCCTGATTGTGCTTTATATTAAAAACATCTTCAGAAAAAAGTCAGTGAGTCATCAGAGTCCCGTGCTGCCTTCAAGAGGAGTATGATGCTCATGGGTGGCTTTTATTTTTCCTGCTGGTAGAAGCAGGAGGTGGAGGTTGGTGGTTTCTTCCAGTCTGCTCTAGGATCCACTTGGGATAATAAATAGATTTATGCTTCCCAGCATGCTTTTACATATTCTTTCTTAAAATCAGTATCTGCACATTTGCAGCTGTCTTTGCTGTAATCGGAGTGTCTTAAATACTTGCTCCTAATTCTGCTACCCCTAAACTGGTTTTGTCAATGCCTGCATTTCTGTGGCTGTTGGTGAGATACTTTTTGGGGTGTCCAGGACCATCCTGTGCCCCCTCTCCTGTCTTCCCACAGCTGCACCCCCTCTGTGACATCTGCACCCTTGGTTGGGAGTGCCCAGCTCTGTCATTCCGTGCGCCGCCCGATGGCACTGGGATCATCCATATTTCATTCTCCTCGGAATACCTGCCTGCTATTGCTCTCTGTACAAGCATTACAGTTATGTACAAGGATCAGCCACCTGGTCAATAAAAAATTGCTGCTACAGCAAAACAAGCTGCAGCAAAGCCCCAGGGAGGCGCAGCCGGAGCCTGACCCTCAGCAGAGTCGGTGCTTCAGCGCGTCTGAATCATCTGGTTGTTTGCTGGTTTTGTTCCCCTTTCCATCTCATAACATTTCTTAATTTTGTATTTTCAGACTAATTATTGTAGAACATAAGGTTGGTGTTTATAGGGAACTATTCATGAGGCTTTCAAGGCTTCTTTCCTGATCTCCAAGTCATTTGAAGGATTGTTGTGTTTGCAAAGCGAACATTGCTATCCCTGCCATGGGAGTGGCTTTGTGTTTCCCAGCACTAAATTTAAATGAACATTTTAAAAGCAATTTTGTCTGAGGAGCAGTCTCTCCCAATGTCAGAAGGTTCAGGCACTACAGCCACAGGCCATCAGGATGATTGCCCAGTCACTGGGGTTTGTGTTCCTGTTGCCTGTGCAGGAGGAGCAGAGGAGCTGGTGCATGGATCGCAGCCGGCTGAGCTGACACATCTCTGCCGTGCTGCCTGGAATTGGGAATGACATTGCAACTCACTGGGGTTATGCTGGTTCCATTAGCTCACTTACCTCTCCAGCTCTGAGTTGTCCTTCACAGCAAGCTCTGTCCCTGCTCTGTGTTTCTGTATGATCTCAGTGTTGTTAATCTTGCCTAAAAAGTTGTGTGGTAGCTCTTCATCTGTAGCCAGTTGTAGCAATAAGCTGCTTTTAACATTCCTAATCATCACTGGGGTTTTGGGTGGTCTACCATTTATCCAAAAATATCTATCTACTCAACCTTTGTCTACTGTACTGTTTTCATATACCCCTCTTCAGTGGGATTTGCCAAGGACTGTCTCTTTTTATAAATCCTGCTAAATTCTTATCTTTGAAACTGCAGAATTTTACAGCTTCCACCCCCAGAAGTAACGCTACCCTGAGATATGCTTTCTGATTTTCCTTCTTTCCTGCTCCTAACACTTTCCTGTATTAATTTGCATTTTCCAAGAGAGACACTTGGCCCCAGTTTCCTTAGGGAATGCTACCCTTCCTTGGCAAGGCTTGATCTGCTCCAGGAGTCTGCTTGAGTCACTTTTGCTGTGAACCTCTTCACTCATCTGTGTTTTGAGCATTTCAGAGGATTTTACTGGGGTGGATGAGCAAGAAACACAGAAAAAAAGCCGAAATCATGCATCAGCCCTAAATTCTGCTGCAGGCTCCTCTCCCTCCTTATACTGCTGTTGCCTGGGTAGACTGTCGCTACCAAGTCCCTCCATGACATTTCCCAAATGTGATGTATCCCAAAGGATGCAGAAGACTGTCCCAGATTAACATTGTGGTTTTCTGAGGCTCATCTATTCAGATTATGTTTAAGCAAATGGAGTATTCATGATTCTAGATAAAATTAAGGAGAGGGAGGGAGTGGTTTCACATTTTGAAAGCAAATATTTAAAACAGATGCAGCTTGCTGGGAAGGATCACATTGAATTGCATGACTTTTTAAAAAGAAAGAACATCCATTTTGCTCAAGTCCTCAGTGTGAAAGATTAGGAGTTAAGAGACATTTTCACCCATTTTGAAAGTAAATGTATTTTAAATCTAATTCTTTGGTGCAGCTGCTGCTTTCTCTCTCTGGAAAGTCTTCCTTGTGCTTTGAGCAATGTAAAGATGTGGGCTGGGTGCTAATCTAGTTTAAGATTCCAAACTTCCTTTCCGCTCTTTGGAGATTTTCCCACCATCACCTTCTAGATAAATGTAGAACTGTCTTTTAAACAGCACTGGTATAGGGAGATTTGTTGGAGATTCATCATCCCAGTGCAAGGAAAAGTATGAATGCAACGGTTTCATGTTATTGTGGAATAGATAAATCAATGTAAGTTGGTATGAAATCAGCTAGTTTCTCTTTTTCCTCCAATATAAATATGTAGTGCTGCCTACATTTTTAAAAAATAAGCCAGAACAACCCAGGACCTGTAAAAGAGTGCCATGGTCTGATGGTGCTGTTGGGGCAGGCAGGAGCTGTGGCAGGGTGCTCCTGTTACTGCTCATCAGTGATGGATATTGTTGGAGTTACTGCTCCAGTTATCACTCACTTGGGGCTGCAGAATCATCCTGCAGAATGGCTTGGTCTGAAGATGCTGGTAAGTTAGGAATGCCAAAATTCTGGGGAATGTGGTGCTTCCCAAGCTCTGTTACCAGCCATGGACTGCAGGAGGAATTGCTGAGGGCACACAGCACCAAGTACCAGCACTGAGAGTGTCTGGCTGAAGCAGCAGCAGCACTTTGCTGGCTCATGACCCTTGTTGTCCTGATCCAGTCTGCCCCAGGGACTTCCCTCTCCTATCTCCAGGTAGAACCTCCTCCTTTCCTCCTGTTCCTCTTCTTCTGAAGAAAGGAATTTTGTGGATTGAGTATGCTGATCTAGAGCTCATTAATGCTGTTGTACCATTCTGAATACATCAGCTATGCCTATAATACTCAGTCTGAAGGCATTATTCTCTAGAAGTGATCTTCCTATCTTCCTTTATTATTGTTACTATTATTATTAATTTTATACAGCCAGCACTGAGCACTTTTCCAATAGTAACTTGTATTTAGTGACTTATTAAGGTCTATCCAAGTCACAGATTCCCAGTAGATGTTCTGAGCTTGTTTCTTATTTAAAAACATCATCTAAATTCAAATCAGGAATTAACACAGTTCTGCAAATGACATTCACCCCTCTGCAGAAGGACCAGCATTAATCCTGTGTGCTGCAGCAATGGTATTTCAAGCCTTGTTTGAGGGCTTTAGTGGGCTTAAATCAGCCTTAGGCAAAGCACAAGCGTCTGCAATAGTTGGACAGGACTAACACTGCCTACTTTGGGCACCGAGTTTAAATGTGTCAGAGGGGCTGTGTCAGGACATGGGTTCCCTTTACAGCCAGGGAGAAGACAAAGTGCCGCACAAAACCTTCCTGCATCACTTGGTACTGGAGATAGTGGCTACAGACAAAATCTTCCCACAATCCTGTTCCTCAACCATTTGCCCTACTGCTGGAATCCTGGTCTTTGCTGGGAGAGGGGTAAGGTCCCTGTTTCAGAGCTCTAAGGGACCCAATGGGGTGCTGGCAGAACCAGCAGGATCTTTCTTAGGGGCGCTTCCAGCTTCTGTTGAAATTCAGTTCAGGTTGGTCTGGTTCCTGTAGGGCTCTCTGGAAATCCCCACTGTAATATATTAATATATTTGCCTCCTTACTGGTTGTCATCAGCAGTCCATGCTGTTTGAGTTCCCAGAGCTCCCACAAAACCCGTTGTGCTGGGCCAGTGGGTGGGTTGGAGAGCTTCCATCCCCCCTCCCTCCCTCCCGTGCCTCTGTAGGGTAGAGTCTGCCCTTGGCAGAGAAATTGTCAAGTGGGGCTCTGAGTGCAAGAGGAATGTGATACACTCGCTTCTCCAACATCCTGCTGCTCAGAAAAACATAAACGCGAAGCAGATGTGTCATTAAATCATTTTGAACCATTGCAAACATTGCAGGAGTTCAGCTCAAGCATCCATAGCTTCAAGCCACCTCCGCAAAGCGCTTTGCATCTGTCATAAAATTTGGATGAGCTACACTGGGTAAACTGTTTTACTGTTACCTGATAGCCACCTACCTTTTAGAGCTGAGACTTGCTGAGGGAAGACAGAAATAGATTTCAGTGCACTGTGAGAGCTCAGAGTGACTGGTGTGATTTCTTGGTTCCGTAAAGCTGCTGCCCAATGTAGGAAAATACCTCCCTTTAAAATTCAGAGACCAGGCAAAGGAAGCTGTCTTGGATCTGAAAGTGTATGATTATTTAATCACTGGTTAGTTGGTGATAATGAGCAAGTATTTTGCAAAATGAGCTCTTAAAGGGAGTCTCTAAAACATAGATCCTGGTGCTGCAGTGCTGGAGCTGAGCACAAAGTGTGGCCCTGCTGTTCCCAAGAAAGGCTCATTGGTTCACTGTTCTTTTGCAGCCAGGCGTTGGTGGCAAACCTGCTGCCCAAATTACCAAGCAACAGGTGTGCCAAGGCCAGGGGGAGGACAGAGCTTCAAGGGTTTCATAACTCAAAACTGTCATTTCTTGTGCTTTGCTGAGCTGTTCCAGCGAGGATATGTTCCCATTTCATTGCTGGATTTCTGAGAACGGCTTGACAGAAGAGCAGCCAAACAATCTTGTTTTCCTTTGTTAGCTATTTTTATTTTACCTGGATCATTACTTATCAAAGAGCACTGCTATCACTTGAAATAAACATGTTTAAACATTAATAAGTAGCTTAAGAGATGCTCTTTTTGATGCTGTCTGGGAAAACATTGTCTGATTTTTGAAGGAGAAAAAATTCAGCGCAAATGGTTTCTTCCCTCATGTGTTTTAATATCCCTCAGCAATTACTTTGCAAGTGGGAAAGCAAAGAATGGAAATTGCTGAGATCAACTGCCCCTTAACATTGCCTTGACAAAAACCTGACCGAACCAACAGTGAGAGTGGGGAGAGGTTTGTGAGGGTACCTGGCTCTGCACACTCTTTTTATTATCTCTTACAATTTCAGCTGCATTGAAAGCCTCATATAAAATCAGAACATCATGGTGGTACCCATATTTCCAAATGTCTTGGAGAACTGGCTTTCAAAAGGAAGAATTACTCCATTCCCTTGTGGCTGAGCGAGTTGCAGTACACAAGTGTCCATGTGAGATGCTGGGTTGGTTGCTCCACAGTGATTCAGAAAGCCAAGCCAGAAGGGACTATTGAGTCATCCTTGTCCTCACCCTGGTGTTCCAAGAGCTGCTCTGTTTCCACCTGCTCCTCTCAGCACAGGCCACGCTGTGTCTGACTGCACTTCCCTCTGCAGGAAGAGATCCAGGCTTCACATGGCATCTCCAAGAATTTAAGCGTTTTCTGCTCTATTTCGTAGCTTGTTGGAGAGTTTAATGATTCATGCTATAAAAATACTTTCCTTGTTGGCTTTTCCCTGTCTTCAGCTTCCAGCCAGTGATTTCTTTTATTTGTAACTGCAGAGATAACAAAGCCTTTTTCTGGCGCTGTGTTTTCCTTTGTGAAGGGGTTTTACGCTATAATCAAGTTACCTCTCAGACACGCTGAACAGATTGAGCTCCACATTTCTCACTAAAAGACTTTTTTTTTTTTTTCCCTAGCTGTAATTTTTGCTGCTTCCTTTTTGGTTTTTAACATTGCTATGCCAAGGTTGACCCCAAAGCTATTCCAGGATCCATCCCATCAGCTGTGACCTGTGGGGGTGAAGTTGCCTCCTGGCTTGCCCGTGTTGCATTTCCAGTTTATGTGGACAGGGCCCAGGTGGAATATCCCATGTCACAGAGGGAGGTTGTGCTCTGGTCTCCTGGATGTTTTTACAGAGGCATTTTGTTGCTTCCTGCTGTGGCCAGTTCTGTAGGTACCTCCACAGTCCTTGTGGTGCCAAATAGTTTTGAGGTTTCATTGGTTTTTTTGCAATTAAAGGAGGAAAAAAGTTGGACAGTGCAGAGCTGTTCCTGGAGAAAGATGTACTATGAACTTAATAAACACAGGTATTCCCTGTGCTTTCTTATTTTTGGTTTTCTGGTTTGGCAGCTAAGCTAAAGTTCAATTAAGTATCTCTAACCTTGCTGCAGGGAGAGCTGGGGAGCCATTTGTTGCTTTAAATCTCTTTACTTTTCAATTGTCAAATTCAATTAAGGAAGAATTTATGCTTTCATAGGAGGAGGGCAGCAGCTATAGAAAACTCAACAACTTGAGTTGTTCCAGGATCTGTAGAGGGATTTCATGCTTTCAGCAGAACCCTCTTCAGAGGTTTTGGCAGTAACTTCAGAGTTGTGGCAAATAAGTATTTGCTTATCTTAACATTTGGGGCATTTAATGTGCATATTTTCATGCTTTGCAGCCAAGCTGCAACCACAGAGGGCAGAGCTCAGCAACATCCACTCTTAACCACTGCTTTCATTCTGTTTGCAGAAAGTTTTGTTTGCACAGGCTGCACCTTGCCCCAAAACTGTTGAAATCAAAAGTGATTTTTCTAGGAAACCCACACATGTATGTAGGGGTTTTGCAGTTGGTTTTGTTTTAATTTTACTGCATCCCAGAAACATCACTTTTTTCCTTCAAAATCTTATTTCTGGTTATTTTCCTGGTTTTGGGGATGGGAGAAAAGGGCTTATTATGCATCAGAGGATGCCATCTGTAGAGACTGTGGGGTGCTTCAGTCCCATGGTGAAAGTCTGAGATTGGTGTTCTCATGGGCTCTGTCAGTCAGTGGTGCAAAACCAAGTTGCAGATGTTGCTTGGGTTCATCTGGAACCTCCTCCTAACCAGGGGCTCAGGCATTTGTGTTGAGCTGCTGCATGTCCAGTGCCTGCATTCAGAGGAGACTTGTGGTGTAAAATCCTGTTCTCAGGCTGTCAGGATATTCTGTTGGATAACCTGGTTAGCTTTCTTTACAGCCCTTTGCAGTAAACTTTGAGCTTTTCGGTAGTCTCAGAGCTGATGCTCTTTCTTTTGCTGTCTTGTCCCCTCTCCCCCTCCAGCTAATGGTAAAAAGTATTTTTAAGTACTGTTTCACATAAATCTTGGAGGCTGAGTGACTTGGAAGCCAGCTGGGAAGCTGAATGTGTCATCTCTGGAGTAAAACATAGATTTAGGGAGTTTTCATGTTGGGTTTTTTTTCCCAATGTTGCCATTTCTGGTGGGCCAGCAGATGGAACTGCCCACGAGGCTGTATTTATCCCTGCAAAGCCAGCTGCTGCAAAGTGCTGGGGCGTGGGTTGCTTTGACTCCTATTGCTTTGGAGAAGCTTGTTGTTGTAATGAGAATAATGTCCCTCTGTTTGGCTTAGCTGCATTCTGCAAATCAGTATTTGTTCTTGAGCTTGTGTATAAATCCCACTTAGTTAATTTAGGCCAAAGCTACAAGTCTGTATTTGTTCTATGAAAAACAAAAAAGAATCAGAGCAATTTGGGAGGGAAACATGATTTCTGAGATATCATCTGGTGAGATATCTGGTGGCATCCTAGAAATTAAAGGGGTTTTCCCACTGGTGTGGATGTGATGCCATACCCTGCATTCTCCATAAAAGCACAAATGTGGTGATTACAGTGAATGGCAGTTGGCCTTTAGGCATTTGTCACAGATCCTGAGAGGCCTTGGAAAGGCACCAGCCAAAAAAACGTGGGGCCAAGAGCACCACAAGCTGGGAAACAGCCAGAATAGTCTTAAAGCTTTTTGATATTCAGGATAAAGAAAAATCCAAAATAGTGGCACCAGTGGGTTCACTGTGAAGAAGAAGAAAACTAGGATGATAATAAAATAAGTATCTTTGGAAGCTCAGCAAGGCAGAAGCAGGAGGAGTGTGAAGTGCTGGGTGAAGCCCACGGCCGCCGTGTGGGAGCTGCCAGCAGCACAGTGGGTGCTGGGTGGTGGCTGCTGCACAGGGACTCTGTAAATCCTGTGGAAATGAATATTTAATAGAGAAATAAAGTGATTATATGTATGTGTAAATGCTGGTTTTATCTCCTTGCTGCCCTATAAATGCCTGGTAGCTATCAGCCCAGGAGGGCTGCAATAATTACAGCTTCACTGACTTGGCTGATAAAAAATCAGTTCCATTGGGATGATCCTATGCTTTCCTTAATGGGAGGCACTGGAAGTGTTAGCCCCATTTTAAGGGTGCACCTACAAGAAAAAGGGACTTCCTTGGAATCCAGCTTTCCCCAAAACTGGAAAATTCTGAAAATTCTGCTTAGCTGTCTCCTCCTTGGCAGCCTGTGGACACACAGCTCTCCAGAAGAGCAGTCACTTTTCCTGACACCTACCAGACTTTTTCCCAGCTGAACATCTTTGGTTCAGTTTTGTTTTACCTTGGCTTGTTTTGGTTTTTTTCCCCAGAGGAAAACTCCAAAACACACTTTTTGCAAAATTCGTATTGTTTCTGTCTGTATTTCACAAGAAAAAGTTTCTGTTTCCATAGGAGTGCAAGGGAGACAGGTAGAAAATTAGGTGGAGCTGGAATGCAACATTATTTGTGGATGTACAGACCCATCCTCAGTCTCCACTTGAGAGCTGATACTGGGGCTGGACTGAGGCTCATAACATCTGAAGTCTTCAGAAAATGCTTTTATATCAACTTTCCCTGTGTTGTATTGTTTCCTAGCACAATATGTAATTTGTTCACTAACAGACTCTCTTATTTAGACAAATTAGACCTTTTTAACACCATTTGTATTAACTGGTTTTGACTGCACTGTGTTAATTACAACAAGGATGGGGACGTGATAATTGTAGAGAATTGTTCTCTAATTTGGGGAGAACACACAACACTCAGCTTCCAGTTTGTTTTCCCTGTGTTCAAACGGGGTACTCAAACCACTAACATAATCTTGGGGGACTGTAATTATGTGAGTAATCAGGTGAGAAGGAGTCATAGCACAGTGCAAAAATAGCACCAGTGAGTGCAAACTTGTTTCTATAAACAAGTAAGAGCAGAAGGAGGAGGGAGATGAGATCCATGCAGTGGTGCTGCATCCTGGAGCCAGCATGGATGTCAAGTACAGGTGGGGACTGGGTAATGCCATTGCATATTGCAGTGGTCTTCACCTTCCCAGTGGAAATCTGGAGTTTATTGCCCATTTCAGTTGCCCAGGAAAGGACAGTGGGTTCCTTGGGTGAGGAAGACCCACCCAAGGTTCATCAGTCACCACTTTTAGGGCACACCTCCCAGGTCAAAGCTTTTGTCCCCAGCAGGATCCTCTGTCTACCTTCACTTAATTCCATGGCTCTCATCTCCTTCCCTCCATGCTGTGTGGAAGAGGAGAGGGAGAGCTGTCTCCCAGGTGCCTGCTGAAGCTGAGAACACCCAGCCCTGTTGGAGAGAGGCAGCCCTCCCAGTGCACCTGATCCCAAGCCTGATGGAAAGGGCACTGCTGCCCATGTGCACGGGGACTGGGGTAAACAATGTGCATCAGAGCTTGACTGTATTATTCCATGTTTTAACATCTCTCTGGTGCTGCTGAATCAGTAGGTCTCCAGTGCTGAAAGAGTGTATAATGCTGGCAGGGTAACAAAGCCTGTTCCTTCTCTTTAGTGCAGGAATCTGGAATTTCAGCATCCCCAACATGTTGAGCGTGTTGGAGCCTTCTTGCAATCCATAAAAACGTCTTGGCTACAAAATCGCTTTTTAAAATTTTTAATACTTTTTTCACCATTTTCTGGCTTAACTGAATCACAGAATCATAGAGGTTGGAAGAGACCTTTGAGATCACCCAGTTGAGCCAAGCATCCACCTAGCACCACCATATTCAGCCCTGAAGCACCAGACGCTTCTTGAACACTTCCACAGACTCTACCACGTCCCTGGGCAACTTCTTCCAATGCCTCACCACTGTTATAGGAAAACATTTTTTCTGATGTCTAATCTGAATCTCCCCTGGCACAATTTAAGGCCATTTCTTCTCATCCTTTCTCTTCAGACATGGCAGGAGAGACCGATCTCCACCTCACTACAACCTCTGTTCAGGTGGCTGTAGAGAGTGGTGAGGCCCCCCAAGCATCCTATTCTCCACACTAAACAACCCCATTTACCTCAACCCCTCATCACAGGACATATTCTCTAGACCCTTCTCTAGGGTTTCCTTTCTCTGCACTCACTCCAGCACCCTCATTCAAAAAGGGACCCAAAGCTGAACATAGCATTCAAAATGTGACCTCCCAGTACTGAGTGCAGGGGCACAGTCCTGCTGGCCACACTGTTCTTGAGAGAGGCTAAGACTGCTTTGCCCTTCTTGGCCCCCTGGGCTCATATCCAGCTGCCTGTCAGGCAGCACCCTCAGGCCCCTCTGTGCTGAGCAGCTCTCAAGCCATTGTTCCCAAACCCGTAGTGACACGTGGGGTTGTTGTGACCCAGGTGCAGGACCTGGCACTTGGCCTTGTTGAACCTTACACAGCTGTCCTCAGCCTTTTGATCCAGTCTGTTTAAACCTGCTTGATTTAGAGTCGTGGAGATCCCTCCAGCCCAGCCTGACACCTTTCCCCACATCTTCAAATGTTATATTTGTCCTCCCCTGCAAGCTGTCGGCAGGTAATGTAGTGCAAAGGGTTCATTCACTGCTGCTCAGACAGAGATGGTGATCCCCTTACTTGCCCTGCACCCATGGCTTGAAACCATCTTACCAGACTGTATCATGGCACTTTAGAAAGTCAAATCTCTTTTTAGCCCGACTTCCTAAGGAGGCTTAAGTGCTCATGCTCTGTTTATATCCTCATCCCTCCCTTGGAGAACTTTTGAACCCGTGGGCCCAGATCAGCCAAATTTATCAGCTGAAGGTGTTGATGGTAGTAAGGCTGTGAGGTATTTTTTGGAGCTAGATAAAGTGGTGACACTGAAGGAAAGCACTTCTGTGTCAGCTCTCGGCAGACCAGAATGAATTCCAGAGGAGGGGCTCAGGCACACGGCAGCCGTGGGAATTGCTGGTTTTGCAGAGCCACAGCAGGAGCAGCTCCTGCTGCAGAGGTGCCTTGGTAGTGCTGGGGCTCACAGGGCTCCCCCATTCCTGTTTTTGTGGGGCTCAGCCATGTGAGAGGTGGTTTGGCTGTAAATATCTGCCTGTGGTGGAGGGGACGCCACCACAGCAAAGGGGCTTTTCTGCAGTGTTACAAAATTTGGCAATATTACGGAGGAACAGAGCAAGACTTGCATTTTCATTTTTGCACTCTAAGCATCTGGGGAGATCATGAGTGTCATAGTGTCATGATTATTTGGCTTTTTTTTTTTTAAGATCTATGTCTTGAAACAAAGTGATGGGGAATCTGATTTTGGGATTTCTCAATGGCTTTGTACACTTCTGACACGGGTGAAAATGCTGAATGAAGCCAAGCTGCAGGGTCAGGCTCAGGAAAACTGATTAAAGCTGCATCTAATCATGCATGAGTGGCTGTACACACACGTTTATACAGTTAGATGCATGCACAGGTACATTTCTGTATTTGTGGGCACGTGGGATGATGTACTGTGTGCTTCTCATGGCAGAGTG
This sequence comes from Phainopepla nitens, assembly GCA_013400175.1. Classification (NCBI taxonomy): domain Eukaryota; kingdom Metazoa; phylum Chordata; class Aves; order Passeriformes; family Bombycillidae; genus Phainopepla; species Phainopepla nitens. The sequence continues at coordinate 413,504 of VXBQ01008832.1, read as the reverse complement.
AGATTCAGTATATGTAATTTCAAGGTTGAGAACACAGCGATGAAAGAAACCCCCCGTGGAGTCTCATCTTGGGGGGTAGATGGAGTAAGTCTGACAGCTAAACTAGATCTTGTCACCATCCGAAGCCGGGAGCTCCTTCAGGCTTTGCGCCTTTTTCCCGAGGACATGTGGATGGTTCCCCGCGGTCTCACCTGACCCGAGTTCCAAACAAACACAACCCCCGGCTCGGATCTCACAGGCACGGAGCTCCTGTAAGCTGAGCGCTCTCGGCAGCAGCCCCAGTGAGCTCAGTCCTTCCCAGGGAGCAGGCGATGATCGCAGGAGGAGGCTTGTGGATGAAATCTGCCCTGGGGGGCTCGGGAGCGGCGCTGCGGTACCGAGGGCCCCTGCAGCCGCTGCCGCCCGGGCTCTGCGCGGCCGGTCCGGCCAGGAGGGTGTGCTGAGGGTGCTGCAGCCATTCCTGCCCCCAGAATGATTGCATTGGAGTCCGGAAGGTGGAACTGGAAGTGGTTGTTCGCTAATCTCAAATAGCGGTTTTTTTCTCTTTTGTCTTAAATTTGAAGTTTATACCCGTGTCCTGCAGTTTCAGTGGGAATAAACTCCGCTGTTTCAAGTCAGTGTTTGACATGACAGAGGTTGTCTGATGTCAGTGTATAATTGTAAAAGTACTGCAGAAAAGATGACAAATTAACCGTTATTAAGCAGGACTACCACATTTTGTTTCTAATTTCTAGGACATGGTTCTGAGCTTACTGTAAACAATACTTGCTGGCAGTTTAAATCACTGCTTTACTCAAGAAGAATTAAAATACCCTAAAAGAAATCGCATGTAACATCAGCAAAAAGGCAGCAAGCAAAACTGTCAAGTGCCTCCATGATTCTTCTCTGTTCTTTTTAGCCTCTTGTATCTTTTGGGATGTTTGAGCTAAGAGTTTGATGTTCCCTACATGTGCTTCTCTGAGGTTCTACCAACCTCTTTACGATGACCTCTCATTGCACTAGTCATCAGAGATATGTTCAACGACTGCAGCAAAATCTTTATCTTTGTTTGCTTTTTGTTATGTGCACATCACATTGTATCCTTGGCTTCCAGAGTGTTTTCTTCCTTGCTGCAGGAATCTCGCTTTCAGCCTTCACTCTTCAATCTTCATGAAATTAATTAAAACACAAAAATTTCCAAAGTTAGATGTTTTTCTTCTTGGTAAATGTTTGAGGCTCGAATTTCCACTATCTTGCCTTTTCTGATGTGCTCCTGGTAGCCTTTTGCTCAGAAGGGTGGGGGTCTTCAGTACTCCATTTTCCTACTGGCACATATGCCAAACTTCAGTACTTTAATAAGCATGTTATTGACTCTGGGACCTTTTGCACTGGATTTCTCATTCTTCTCACGCCGTTTGTTATTTTTGGCCTATTAACTCTGATAGGTGATTAAATTTAATTATATGAAGTTGAATTTGATTATTTAATGTTAATTAAACCACTCTGTGTTTCTATTCTTCAGATCTCTTGAGAAAGAATTACAATATTCCCTTTCTGGTGTAACCTACATTAGGAGAATTGGCTGGACTTTTTCAAGCTGAATAAAAAGCATTAGAGCTTATTGGTTTCTTCAGGGGAATGTTGATAAGGCCTGATGTTTGAGTTGGAGGTGGTGGAGACACTTGGCAGTGCTTTGCCATAATAACAACTTCTAAGTAGAGTTGATTTCTCTTTTTTATTTCTTTTTTCCCTGTTTTTAAGAATAGCCTTCAAGCTTCAAGATTTCAGGAGTCTCTTTATATCTCATTCAAATTCTTTTTGTGTGAGGTCTTGTTCACAAGTGTGGTATAAATCACAGATTAGGTAGTATGGCCTGTCTGAACCAATATTTTAAAATTACAGTCCATCTTATTTTAACCAGGGGTTTCAGAGCTGATTATTAATAAATATCAGCTTGAACCCAATATTTAATTGAGTACAAAATATAATGTTGACTTGGATTTATTTTGAAAGGATTGAAGAGTTATGAGATTTAGATGTTCATCTGGGTTTTTTTTTATTTGATTTATATAGTCTTCCTCTGTGGCATATTGTAGACAGTTCTTATGAGATATTTCAACTCTTTAATTACTTTAAGTGAATGCTCATACCACAGCTGTATCTAGCACAAGCTTTCTCAGTTATGTTTCTGGTACCACTTCTTGAGTTTATTCTGCTAAATGTTTCCCAGGGGTTTTCTCTAATACTTCTACTAAAAATTCACTCCTTTTCAAACATTGCTGCCATAAATTCTCAGGCTAATGTATCGAAAGGAAACAAATAGCAAGATGAAGTAGAGCTTTTTGTACGTGGACAGATATCACAGAGGTTGTCCCCTGAGCTGGCTCAGCCTGATTGTAAATCTGTTTTAACTCCTCGATTTGCCCTCGATGTGAGACAGCAAACGGCTGCATCCTGTTCCAGGTGATCCCACTGGATTGATGTTGGCACTGGGGTGTCTCCTGTGTGCTGTCTGACTGACACGTGCTGCACACTCTGCTGCTCCCAAAGCAGTGCATCACAGCTAGGAAAATGAGAAAGCAATGTAAAATGCATGACTGGCTGGTTTGCCAGTCGAATAAGAAATGGTTTCTAGAGGCCATGAATTATGCGCAAAGTCATTTTTAATATTAATTTTATTGGTGTTTTATAAAGTGGCTCGAGCAGTGGAATTTTGAAAAGGTTCAAAATAGTTAGAACCTGCGTCAAAGGGCAGCTCCAAAAAAATTTTTACTTTTCCAAGAAAACCAATGGCAAAACAAGCAACTTCTTGCCTCAGGGCAGAAAACCAGACCTTGGTCCTGTAAACTTTGCTGCTTGCTTTGCTTTGAGCACAGGAATGGCTTCATTAACCCTTGTAAGATCAAACAGCTGGAATAAAGTTATGCCAGTGTGTGTGCAGGATCAGGGCTTAAGCCCCCCTCAGCATCAGACCTGATCTGTGCCTCCACCTCTGGGCTTGTGATTTCCCGTGGAAATGCTCTCATGAGGAGGGGAGGGGTCTCAAAGGTTTGAAATCAAGCCCAGCCTCCTGGGGTGGTGAGGACAAATCACTTCACTCTGCAGCTGAACGGGGCTTGTGCTACCTGGTGTTTCCCTGCTCTGCCTTTTCCACGTAGGCAGCGAGCCCTCTGGGGTAGGACTGCATCTGATGTGCAGCAGATGCAGCTCTTCCCCAGGAGCAGAACCTGCAGTCTTTGTAATAGCTGAGATGAGTTTGGCTCTTTGGCATCCATTAAATGAAATTCAGACAAAGCCCCTCAGAAGAGTTAAATCAGCATAATTCCTTAAGTGGAGCCGGGGCCGGTGGTGTTAAGATGTCTGGTTTAGAAATGCATTTTAAAAAATCTTCTGCAATACCAGCACATAACCAAGTAAGAGGTATTCTGGGCCAGATTTTGCAGTTACTTGAGCTCCAGTGATGTGTAAAGCATTATGCCAGCTCAAGATCTTTTCTCTGTCTGCACAAGTGGTGTTTTTACCACGTGTTCAGAGTTTTTCTGTGTATGTGGAAATACCATTGCTCATTGAATTTATTGTTGCTGATGGGATTGAATCATCTGCATAACTTCCCAAGGCAGGATGCCAAGGAGTAACCCATGGGGCCTTATCCTGCAGGCCACAGAGGGCTCCTGATACCCAGCACAGGGTCAGATGGGGATGAGGATGGGTCTGAACCTCCTGTTGGCCAACACCTTCGGGCCCATTGGGTGTGGTCTTGCTGCAGATACCTCCTCTTTCCAGTGGCTTTTGCAGCAGGGAGGCATTCATCACTATTCCTGGGTCTGGGATTCTGAGCAACAAACCCGGGCAGGATAGAGAGGGAAAGAAAGAAAAACCTGAGTTGTGCTGGCCCAGGTCTGTGTGCACATCTCAGTGTTTGGAGGAGGCACTGGGGACACGGATACAGGAGTGTTTAGAGGTGGTGGTGAGGAGACTCCTAAAGATGCTCTGCTAAATCCCTGCCTTGAGTAAGACCTTGCAAAGATCTGGGTCTGCTTCTTCCGCCCCAGCTGTTTTTCATGTTCTCCAAAGCAGTATTTTTGACAAATGTGCCATGTCCTTTTTGTTAAAAAAGACGTATTTCAGTTTTCATGTGACACATGGTTGGATGTTTCTTTTGGTCTCTCTTCACATCTTTTCCGTAACTGTTTTTAATAATTTTTAGCAGAGTGGGTGTATTCCCTTCTCAGCCTTTCCTTCATGAGCTCCCAGCTCCTTTGTCATGAGTTTTTCCTCCTTTACTAGCTCTGTCCTTGCTTGCAGGGCACCCTCCTGCAAATTCCCTGCTGGTTGGGTATTGGCCACCGTGGGGGTTGTTCCTGTATTGAGGGGATACTTAGCAGCATGTGAAATGTTTGCTGGTGAAAAGCTACAGCATCTGCAACCCTCAGTTGTGTTTATGTTAGCCATTTCAATATCTTTGCCATAATAACAGTAATTTAAACAGGTACTGTTGATTGGGGGGCAGTTAGGGGTTGTTGAATTTTGCATTTCCATAACACTCACCACAAGCTGCTCCTGAGCCCCATTCTCCTGGTATTTATAGAGTCATGATTGAGAGACTCCTTTGGAGTCAGAGGCAGCAAAGGGGCGTGGAGCCTGCAGAGTGCTGGGACTGGCCCCCAGCACAGCTCCCCAGCCATGGGCCCTGATGGTACAGGTGGTCACAGAGGTTTGGGGCTTTTCCCTTCTGCAGAGATTCCTTCAGAGCTCCTCTTCCTGACAGCCTGATTTATGCCCTGGGATTTATGGAGCTGCACAAATGATTATAGAAGAGCTATGTGTTTTATTACACAGCGACCAATTTTCCCAAGCCAGAGGGCAAATCCTCTCTTCTCTACCTGTGCTCTGGTTGTGCAGCTGCTGTGCATCCTCTTTGATAGTCTGAAAGCTTCAGATTAGGGCATTCAAGGGGCCAGAAGAGATATTTATCCTCCTTTGGAGCCCAGGAGTGCAGTGGGTGTTGCTGTGGTTTGCCACTGGCTGTGACCTTGCTGGGGGATGCACCAGGTGTGGGCAGGTCCTGTCCAGCAGAGCAGAAGGGGAAGCAAGTTTTTGAAAATGGGAATTGGAGGAATTTTGTTGTAATTTACATTTGCTGGGTGTTTGGTCTCAAAGTTCCTTACAGGAGGGAAGATGAGCACTTCTTTCCATCTCCATGAGCTACTTCACTAGTCCAGGATCCCCATCAGCACTGCCAGAGGTAACAACCTGCGTGAGTTAAAAGCGTTGCCTACTCCTCCTCTGTCCCAAGCATTCCCTAGCAAGTAGGCTTGCACTGATGTTATCAGGAGTGAGATCTGACCCACAGCACCTTCAGTGGTGCTGTCCAGCAAGCCAGAGGAGACCTAGCTGGGCTCTGGGATCCTGGCATTCTGCAATCAAGAAGTGCAGATTTCCACATTTGAACCAAGCCATCGAGCCTGGAGCATTGCCAGCACCACAGAGTTGCTGTTTCCATGGAGGCAGCTGTGAAAGCAGATTTTTCCTTTTAAATGAAGGCAGAACATGGGACAAAGCACATGTACTCTAATGGGGTGGAAGTTCTTTACCAGAAAGTGAACCCATTCAATGGCTCTTGCATAAATGGGATGTTCCTGAGGCAGTGGATGGAGATGGGGTGTTACTGATCTCATAAAGTCTTGCTTCCATGAGAAAAGAGAGGGGTAAAGAGCTGAGCCCAAAGGAATTTTATGAATTTGTGAAAGGAGCTGATGGGTCTCTGTCTAATTAACTCAATTCTGAGCAATCAGGGTGCTGGGAGAAATACAGAGGGCAGACCCAGGAGAGCAGACCCGCAGCAGCTACCACAGTAATTGTGCTACCTTCACTTCACCTCCTGATTGATCAGATCCTCCTCCCTGCCCTTTGAGAGCTGCTGGGCTGCCTTTCCTCTTCAATGCTGAACCAAGTCAAAGCTACTCCACTGATTCAACTCCTTCTCACCTGGCCTCTCCTCCCTTCCTCAGTTTTCTATTGCATCTGTCCCCTCTGACTCAGCCTCCCCTCCAGTAGGAGCCACTCACATTGATTTTTCTGTGCTGCTCTTGTCTTCCCAGAGAAACCCAACATGATTCCTGTGTTTGTGCCTCCTGCATTTCCTACTTCAGGCCCCTCTCCCCTGCCACCCTGTTGGCCTGTGCTGGTTTCCCTGTAGAGATTGTCTCTTCCTTGCATCCTTATAATGGGCACAGGCACCAGGGCTTTTTCTTCAGTGCTGGGAGCACCCTTCCATGCGATTGAAGTCTCGGCAAGGAAATGGAAATTGACGCTTTTGCTGGTAGGGTTATGTCACAGTGCAGTGATGGCTCCTCACCTGCCCAGTGAAAAAAACCTGCTGGTTTTTACCTGCTGGTAAAGCACTGGAAAAAAGCTCTACAGTGCTGGCTCTGGAAGGGGATAATTCTGCTTTTCCTGTTTTCTGATTCAGCAGGGTGGGTAGTGTTGAACATCCAGAAGGCCTTTCCGCAAAGATCAGGCGCACCGTGGAGCGGATGGATCACGGGGCGAGGAGGAAGCAGATGGGCAGCACAGTGTGGGGCTTGCCTGGCATTTGCTGCTTTGCTGTGGGAAGCTCAGAAAGGAGTTACAGCAGGACCAGAGGAAGAGGGGAAAAAAGATTGAAACCCATCAGTATTCAGGAGAGCAGAAGAAACAAATATATTGACCTAAATGACCAGTGGTGACTCAGAAGCTTAAGGGAAATATATGTAAATAGTGCCATTAACTGCTTGAGGGCTGTGGAGAAAAGGGGCTGGGGGCAGCTGCTGACTTCTAAAGGAAAATGCAAAATAATGGAAATTGTTTCTTTGAGGGTCCGCTCTCTTCTGCCCTCTGTTCTTCCCCACAGAGACTCATTCCAAACGAGAATTGTAAGTTAAAATATTAACTTCTACCAAAAGCAATTCAAACACTGCTGCCTTCCTCGGAGGAGACTGTTTCATAAAGCTAATTTGGAGAATAATTCAGTCTGAATCATCTCCATGTGATGCATCCATATGAAATGCAGACTGATTGCAATTTCTGCCTGTGTTTCTCTCAACTGAAAGCAAGCTGACCTGCAGGTTTTTTCTTTTGGTGCATCTATAGGAAAATTTTGCTTTGCTAGCCTATTGTATTTTTTTTTCCTTATTCCAGACTTTTTAAAATAAACAGAAGGGATTAACTGGAGTGGAAGGCTTAATTGACCTCTTTCAAACAAATCTCCTCCCTAGAGAAGCTTGAATTAAACCCCCACTTTCATTCCTGCGATTTAACTGACTGGTGATATCTCATCTGTAAAACAATGTACTCTGATTAAGCCTTAATGTCTTAGACTTTTGGAAGCTGATTTTATAGAGATACAGAATGTGTAACACTTGTCCTAAAACCTGCCCTGTTAATCATTTATTAATATCCTGTTCTGGTTGTGGTTTTGTGTTTGTATTTGCTCTTTACTCTGTCGTTGTAACCGCAGTTTATATAAATTTCCTACCTAATCCTTGCAATGCCCAAGTTTGCCTCTGTACTCCCTTGCTATGTATTCATTGATTTCAGTTCACGATTACATTAAGGAAAATCCTTTTTATCTGCTCCCATGAGGAGTTTTCTGTTGAGGACAGTTCTTAGGTCTTGTATTATTTTGCAGCAAGCACTGCAAGTCAAAAAGGGAGAGTGGGATAAATTTGGTTTTGATGACCTGAGGTGACAATGTCAGTGGGGACACAGTTGGCAATGAAGATGGGTTTGAGATGAAGTTTGGAAGGTTATTTTGCATAAGTAGGTGAGGAAGGAGTGGTGTGGAAAGGACAGGCAGGAGCTGATGGAAGGAATTAGTCTTTTGGGAGGCAGCCCCAGCTCAGCACATGGAGCAGAAGCATGGCAGAACTGAGAGCCCAGGAAGAACGGGTGATGTGGAAGATCTGCAGGCAGTCCTGGCTCTGCTGGGAAAGTGGAAATGGAGAAGGATGCTACTACTGAGTTCCTTTTGAGCTTTTCAGATTGAAGTATGCCTTTAGCCAAGAGAAAAAAAACCTGCAGTTCCTCCTCCCAATGCATAATTCCCTTGCTCTGATTATTACCAAGTGTGGAAGCATTTGCCTCTGCACATGTGATGAATGCCAGCGGCACTGGAAAGCTGTCACTGGAGGGGAGAAAAAGAGAAAAAAATCTTTCCTTATGTTTGCTGGAGCAGAGCTCAGTGGAGCATTTCAGATGCTCGTGTTCAGATTATTGCCCTTCTCCTTTGCCTTTTCCTTTGAGTTAGAAAACTACCTATTAATAAGCTGGTAGGCGAGCAGTGATTTTGCATGTTAAACAGTGTGATTGCTTCATCCCAGTGGGATTGTGCTCTCTCAGAGTTGGACAGCTGAAAAATACATATATTGGTAATTAAATTAGACTTTATTTACAAATATTGGCTCAGAGGTTTTCCAAGTCGGAAACTTTGATTCCTTTTCCTTTTCTGATGAGCGTAAGCCTTGCTGGATTCAGACCAGATAATGTGAAGCTCAGTCTTTTTCCAGCTTTACAAAATCTTGGCTTAGAAAATATCGATGAAGGGGAACTTTGGTTTCCGTTGGGAAATGGGAGATAGTGGCAGCAAAGGAAAGAAAGGGAAGTGACAGCTTCTCTGGCCTCTGTTGCAAAGAAAGGGAGAAGGAAATGGGCTTCCTTAAATAATGTCTACTCCCCTGCTGTGTCTCCCCTCCCCTGCTCTTGGATGTGCTGCCACTACGGAGGGTTATTTTTCCAATTCTTCCCATTTTCAGTTGAAGGAGACAGAGAAAAAAGTGGCTATTTCTTGGCTCAGAGTTCTCCCCTGCAGCCAACAACAGGTGCATCAGAAAGCCCAAGACTGAGATGACACAGCTCTGCAGTGGGGAAAACAGAGGTGAGCTTTGAAGATGAGTTTTGGGGAGGCATGAAATGCACAGTGACGAGTACCCAGCTGTGCTCTGGGTGTCATTTGTGATCCAGGTGCTCAGGAGTGAGATTTCTCCTCACCAGGCTGAGAGTGACACTTACGATACAGTTCTTAGAATTCTGGGATTTCCTTTGAGTTTTGGAACTCCTTTCCAGTGAGTCAAACCCTGTAAAAGAAGTATCACACCACCCTAGTAAATATACATGGGTTTTTTTCATTTCTCTGTAGATATCCAGCATATTTGGTATTCTGAAAAATAAATCCATATCCTGAATGAACTGATGTTTTAAAATGGTACCCTGGGTAGTTAAAGGCTGCATGGTGCCTCCAGTACAGATCCAGCTTTTCCAGCCTGAGCCCCTGCTAGTGAGAGAGAAGGAGCTCACATGGACTTTGCACTGATTTATTCATATCACATCTCCTATGTGGGCGAGCTGAGCCTTCACTTTTGGCATCCTGAGCATTGGTTACTTGCAAGGACAAGCCACAAGTAAGGAACATGGGGGGACAAGATGATGTTATTTCCATTTAAAACATTCAGCCTGAGTGATACAAGGAGAAAGAATAGTTATCATAACACAGCTGATTGCTGTCAGAGTACTAAAAGGGAGTTTTATTGGAAAAGGTATTATGCAGCCCACTGTGCTTTGCATAATCATTTTAAAAGCTGTTCAGGACGTTTTCCTGCCTTTATCCTGAAGAAGGTAGAAATAATTTAGAAAGCCAGGGTTGTCAGTATGGCTGAGCTTGAGCCTGGGCACAGTTACACTGGGGTGGGTGCACAGGGTGCAGATGCAAGGAGTGTAGAGACTGAATTACAGGGGTAGAGTGTAAGAAGGTGTTCTGGTCATCCACTTGTGGACTCAAACAATTTGAGTCCCATGGCTGTCCTAAAGTCACCTTTCTGAAACCTTTCTATTGCCTCGTGAAGCAAACAGTAAGTCATCTTAGATGCCCACCTCGAGCACACACAACTTTCAGATCAGCTGAAACAGAAAATTCCAGGATATTTATTGAGTCTTATGTCCAAAACTTAGGAAAATTGACATTTTGGGGGATTAACTATATGTTAAATAGCTTTTGATTTTTATATGATTCCCTAAGTAAATACAAGAGAAAAATGGTGAGAATTAAATAAGAGATTTTGTAGGACAACATATTTCATTAGAACAGAAACTATCTTTTTTTTTCTGTAAGAAAATATTTCCTTTAGGATCTGAGCTCCTTCTGCACATTTCATTTCCCTGTCAGCCAGCAACTCTGCAGTCCCTTTTTCCCGAAGTGCTGACTCTGGCCCTGCCACTTGACATAACCACACATGTTCCCTTAATGCATTTTTTTGCAGTCACTTTCCTGGCTCATCTTTTGATTTCCCAGTTGTATCAGCAGCTTTGTTGGAGTCACTCTGTAACGAAGTGGGGAATGAATGAAGGAATTAATGAATCTCCCTGCCTCTGGAAGCAGCAGTGAATGCAATCAGAGTCAGCATGCAGAGATTCCTTTTCTGTCAATTGTTACCTTCTAATTGATGGTGCATTTTTGATGCTGAGCCTTGGAGAAGGACCTGCAATCTCAGATCGAAATATGCTAAATTTAAATACAGATAAATATACATTTAAATATGAACAGAGGGGTTAGAGTCTGATAGGCCACTGGCACCGTTTTAGCAAGCAGGGTTGGGAGCCTTGGGGATCCACAAGCCATTGATTGCTGAGAGATGATGGCCAACTTCTTGAGCTCTGCATAGCCTCAGCCTCTCAGTGGTAAATAGGATTTATCAGAAAGTACTTGGAGAAAATGTTGCCTTCTCTCACAGACTCCTTGTTATGGTGGTGTTTTCCCAATGAGACAGCCTTGAGAGCTGCTGTAAAATCAGTCAGTGCAGACTGGGGAGGGATGATGCCATGTTGTTCCAGCAGAAGTGTTTCTTCTGGGAAACAAGTGGGTTTTTAGCATAATTGTCTAAAAGTTTGGGAGCTGAATCAGCTCATACACACAGTCACATGGCAGCTTCTCATGGTGTTTCCAAGAACAAGATTCCTGGGAGTCAGCTGCTCACTTACCTGGCAAAAGATTTTCCTTGTTGGTTGTTTTTTTTTTTCTGAGAGGCTGGAAGTGTCGTTTTGGACCATTTGAGATTGAAACCTCTCATCCTGGAGAGGGCCTGGAGAGGTCCTTCCCTGAAAACAGTGTATGGATGAGCCCAGAAAAATGCAGTGATTCATGTGTGTGCATCCTTCCTTGGAAGGAAGGGATGGGAGCCCACCAGCTGCACCATCTCTTGGAAGGCAGCAGTGGTGGCCATCTGAGATGCAGTACTCTCTCCAGTTGCTCAAAACTTTCCTGCAGTCAAAAAACATTTCTATTGTTGGTATTTGAAAGGCAGAAAACGATTAAAACCTCACAGTAGCATTCATCTTGCTGGATTTGCACTGAGATAAAAACACTGGGTTTCTTCATTCAGTTTATTGTAGTTTTTGTTTGCTTTTCTGTGCCTGGTTTGAAAACTTTCATATCAGCTTCAGAGATAAGGGATAGAGAGTCTCTGTTACCTCCCAGTTAGAGAGGAGGTGAGGCCCATCATTTCCAAACTGCAGTCTGGAGGTGGCAAAACACAAAGTCTGCATGGATGGGTTGCTTAGCTCTGAAAAGAAATCAGTGTTGAGGAATTCCTCAGATGCAATTATTGATTGTTGGGGATTATCCAGAGGGAGGAGGACTGAGCAGACATGGCTTTATAAACATTCTGTGTTCCATATAAAGAGCTTATGGTAAACTTTCTGAAGAAGGTAATAAACAGTAAGCTCTGGAAACCCTTCAAGGGATCAGTTCTCATTTTTAATGTGGAAACAGAGTATGGCCTGACAGCAACTCAATAGGTAATAGGATAAGAATTGACTTTCAGACCAGCTTTCCAGCACAATGCAGAGTGGAAAAGAAAAAAAAGACATGAAAATATGTAAGGAATAAAATTTTTAAGTAGACTCTACACATTTGTGATTTATTGTAGACTGTGGAAATATTTTCCCTTCAGCTACAGCGATGCAGAGTAAAACCAGATAGAAAAGTAGTGAACCTGCAGTGATAATAACAGGCATGATTTTCATCTTGCAGGCACTTGCTGTGGATACATTTATCTATAGATCTGTTTGTTTGCATTTTAAAGGTATTTTGACATACCAAATAAACTGATTTTGCACCATTTCTTGGCCAACACAGGTCAGGTCCTGTGTTTCATCCTAAAGATACTCTTATGAGACTTGCAATTAATAATGAATGAATAATGAAGCATCTGTTGCTGTTGATCATTCATTGGAAAGCAACCTTTTTTTACAAATGTTATGGTAATAGAGCAGTTCCTCAGAGCCAGCACAGCCTGTGCTGTTTTAGAAGCAAAATAAGAAATGCAGTGAATATTTCTGTAGGAAAATGAAGTGTGTTGAATGCAAACATAGCAGTGAGGAGTTGTGGCAGGAGGTTGGCTCCAGAGCCCCAGTGTCATCAACTTGTTCCGGTGCTATGTGGTGCTGTCACAAGCCTGTGTCCCCCTCCTGTCCCATTCACACATGTCACTGTGACACCTCTGGGGCTGTAAAATCACCTCTGCTGGGGCAGGCACCCCCTGGAACCCCTCCTTGATGCAGCTTTGGTGTGTTCATGGATGCATCCAGCTCTGGATGCAGCCAGCTCAAGGTCAGTTGGTTTCCAGACCCAGAACACATTTTGCCTCCTGTTTTTTTCAGGTAAAAACTGTCTTCAAAAAATGATCAGAATACATCCACAGTAATTACAGGCACTTGTGAGAAACTATGCAGTCCTGTGAGAAGTCTTTCCTGGGAACTGTGGAAAAGCCCTCCTACATCCTACCATGCTTTGGGCACTGCTGAGGTCACACTGAAAATGCTGCACCTCAAGCACTGTGTTCAGTTAAGGGGTCTTCACTTCAGAAAGGCCATTTCTGGGGAAGGCTCTGGAAAACAAGTCCTAGGAGGAGTGGCTGGGGGAACTGGCATGGCTGGGAGGACGTTATTGCTCCTACAGCTGCCCAGGAGGGGTTTGTAGTGAGGTGGGGTTGGGATCTTCTGCCTTATCTCAGCTGAAAGGACACGAGGAAGTGGCCTTACATTGTACCTGGGGAGATTCAGCTTAGATATCTGAAAAAATATTTTCACTGGAAGAGTGAAAAGGAATTGGAATTGGCATTGGAATAAGTTGCCCAGGGAGGTGGTGGAGTCACCACCTCTGGAAGTGTTGGTTGGACTAGGTGGTTTTGAAGGTCTGTTCCAGCTTTGACTCTGTGATCCTGTATGTTTGTAATGCCAGCTCTGCAGCTATCATCAAGTGTTGGGGAGGAAACTCAGTTTCAGAAAGTTAAAACTAAAGCTTTCTAGGCAAACCCAAGGCATTTTAGTGTCCTCTTTTCTGTGCTACAAGTTGATGCCAGTCCCTGTTTTTTGCTGAGGCTTTGTCCAAAATGCAAAGAAGGTGTAACTTGGTGTCCAGTTGATAAAAACAATTTTCCAAGTGCTTTTCAAGCACTTTGCTAAGTCTTTTGATAAATACAGAATTTCATTTCCTTGCAGTTCTTATCCTACAGTTAGTCCAGCCTATAGGAATGTCCATATTTACTAATACTCAGAATTACTGTTTCACTGTTTTGACATTTCCTGCAGGTTTGTCTGATCTCTCTGCTCACTTTCTCTTCTCTACTGATATATCATCCCTTTCAGGCTTGATAAATTTTCCTTTACTGGGTATTTTTTTCTAATTGAAAACATAGAAATAGAGTACCTGAATCCTTTAATATAGAACAGTATAGAGCTGTCTTAAAATAGTGCTAATATCAACTCAGAAAAAAATAATTTACAACTGAAGTTCCAGCAGTAACTTGAGACTCAGGGTGTCTCATTTAATGGGTGCCTTATTTAATCCCCTCTCCCTGTGGATGTCCAGCATTTCCTACAAAGTTAATACCATTAATTATCTCAAGCTGAGCACCCAGAGGACTGTTTGCTTCTGCAAATCTGGAATCTTTTCACTTGCTAGGGACAGAAATTATTTGAGTTACCTCCAGGGGTTTGGGGGGCTGAGGGGGGGTTTCCTCTTTAATCTGCCCAGAGCTGTTGCACACTAAATCCCTGCACAAACCTTGGTCTTCACATTGCTATTTATGTGTGCATGTGTATGAGATAATAGAGAGTGACTGACTACAATATATGCATTTAAGCTACTCAGCTGAAAATTACTGAGCATTAAAATCCACTGGGAATCACAAGACTTCTAAATTAGGAAAGCACATGTCAGTCAGAGTGTGGAAATGAGTCCTGCTACAAGAGTAGCTTTCAATAAGAAGAATGAGTATTGTTCCCTGGAGTACATCAATCCTAGTTTGGCCACTCTGTACCAGCTTTTACAATTTCTCTGGAAGCCTACATTGGCTTTTGTTATTATTTTTTCCTGTCTTTTGTTCTGTTGTGCATTTCTATTGGGTATGTCTCATGGGCCAGCTATCAAGAGACGCATTGCTGTGCTGTGACAAATGAAGGCATTTTCAACCATAAACAAGGTATTGTGGGATTGAAAAGAATTGTGGACAGTGACAAGTTCTGGACTCTTTGTAATTGTTTAAATGTATTTTTATTATATTGTGCAGTGACATAGAAACTCTGAGAAATTGGCTGATTTGACCTAGGGTTGAAATGAGCAGAATGCCACAGGGTAAATGTGGGGCTTTGGGAAAGAGGCATTTTTGTTGGTCTAGTCCATCAGAACACATCTTTCCATGATTAAGGCATGTATTTTAATAGTGGTTAAACGACTTAGAAGTCTGTCCCATCTCAAAAAAATACCAGACACCTTGAAAATCCATGATAACAAGTTGAATCGTATTGATCATCAAGCTTTTCATTCTAAAACTCACATGGGCATGCAGTGAAAATGATACTTCTATACTGTCATTGAACTGAAAGAATAGTCTGGAAAATATATGTGGTCACAGGTGATTAATTTCTATCAGTACATTATTTGTGTGCAGAAGAGCTTAGCAGAATGGTAAAAGATTCAATGTGAGCTGACTTGATTTACTCAGGATTTGTAGGTCCTTCTTGTTGCTGCTGGAGGGTCAGTGTTTAAAATCATCATTAGTAGAGTATGTGAGAACATTTTCCGAGGTGTTATTTTATTGCTCCCAAATTGAAATGCTCAAATCATAATTAGGAGCAGAGGGGTGAGCAGGGATCATGGGAAGTGGGGTCCCTCATTAGACAGGTGAACCAAGCTGGTATTCACCTGCATGTTGTCCATTCCCATGGCAAAACAAAAAACCTTGTATCTGAGGAAGTAATGAGATTCCCTCAGGTAACAGCAGTAACTTAATGATAATGATAATAAACACAAGACACAACTCACCTATCTCTTGGTTTGAGGTGCTCTGCAGGCAGCTGCCCCCTCCTTCTTGTTTCCATCCTATCCATCCCAAATGATGCTCTGGGAGTTGGGAAAGTGTTTAGGAATATTGTATGTGGAAAGTCAAATAGGATTTCTCCTTTAGTCACAGTAGTGTGTCAGGCCTGACCTGAAACCAGTGTGGTGGTTTTTAAAAGTCTTTCCATGAACTTCATTGTCTTCTCATTCAGTTCACTCTGCTTTTCCAGTATACCTTCTGGTTTTATCCCCTGAAAAGTAGGGTAGTGCTCTTTGTATTTTTAGTTTAAAATAGAGATAAATTTTTCTTTAAAATGTAAGCCTGCAGTCAGGGGCATGCTTCTTTTTTTTGCAAAAGGAGCTCATGCTCTGATTGCAGCCAGCAGCAGAGGGTCCCTACCAAGAAACCTTTCCAGAAACGAAACACAAAACTATTGCTGTCTTATTAAAGAAAAAATACCCAAACAATTTTCCTCATTTTAAATAGTTTTATTAAATATAGTAAATGTATTAAATATATATTTGCTGTATAGATACACAGATATGTGTTGGTCTCCTTCAGTTTGCCTCAGGAGCAGGAACTTGCACTGGTGTGAGCCGAAGGAGAACCAGCATCATCTTTCCCTCTCACTCACAGAGGATCTCTCAGAGATTTGTGCTGCCATCAGTCCATCCCAGACATTTGCTTTCTCCTGGAGATTGAGTTTCAGCCCAGCTCACATTTGTCTGGAGCACTGGCTCTGCAGGCTGCCTTGACACGTTAATTTAATTTGTGCTTCTCAATTCATACTCTCTCATTTACGATCAAATATCGGGAAAGGTTACAATTAATCAGAGCGGGGGAACAGAAGCTGCCAAAGCTAATGATGTATTACTGCATTTGGGTTGCTCTGGAGGGGAATAATTGAGGTCCTTGTGTTACAGAAAACTATTATTAGTAAGTAAAAATTATCAAAAGAAAGCGACCTGCACCCATCTCCCCATTTTGCAATCTGTGTCTCTGTCAGGTTTCTTAAAAATGAAAAATTTTATTAACGTTCTTGCCTGTAACCAGGTTTTTTGGCCATGTGGCTGGCTTGAGGGAAAATGAGCCTTTTCACAGGACCTTTTCACAGCCCTTGCTGCTGCCCCCCACTTTGGACTCACAGATCATACTCAGCATGCATGAAGGCAATTTTTACATGTTAATAACATGCCCATCCACGAGGGAAAAGGGCTCTGCTGCTGCTTGCTCAGCTGAGGAACCACAGGGAATCCCTGCAGAAAATACAGGCTCACAGGCTTAATGCAGTGTGCGCTTCCTAATTGAAAATGAACTAATTGCTGGTTGTTTAAAAGCAAACACGCTGCTAGGCTGAGGCAGGCAGTGAACACAGAGCTCCTCCTGAGGGAATATTTTCAGCCCAGCCCGTGCTTGAGCAGCAGTGAGGTGTGTGTAGGAAATCTTTGCAGGCTTCCTGGGCTAGCTCAGGGTCATGGTGAACACACACAATTTCCTGGGGTTAGTGGGACACTTTATCTGGCTGCTGAAATACCACAGTAAAAAAAAGAGAGCTTACATAGTTATAGTACAGTCATCAAAAGTTCCATTTTAAAGTAAAAATTCCCACCTCGCTTCATTATTCTAGGTACTGACTTTGTAAGGTTATTGTATATTTTTATGTGTGGCAGAATTTCACAGACCTTTGCTCAGGGTTATCTGGGGACACATGGGATGGCAAGGGCTGTTGTCACTGCTTAAGGGATGCACCTGGGACTCTTTGGTAGTTTTCAAGATTACAAGACATGAAAGATCTTTCCAGCCTTTGTAGTCTTTTAAAAGAGCAGCTATTTGGAGAGGGAGCAAAAATTGGCTCTTACTTTTTTGTTGGGAACGGAAAACAGGACAGAGTTAAAGAGAGTTCTCTCTTATTTTGTAGGTTGACTGAATTACTCCTAGGATATGATAAAAGATACAGAATACCATTAACCTTAGGATTGAAGTAATCCTTTTTTTCATTTAATTCCTACTGCCTTGGATCTAATTTGCTGTAAATGCAAAAATTTGTTCTTTGAGGGCAGTAACATAAATCTGAGCTTTCAGCTTTTCAGTTTGTCAGTCTCAGAGTGTCCCCTGATCTCACATACAGAAGAGGGACAACTCATGGAAACCTCAGGATGGGGCCAAACTTCTGAGAGTGGACAAACTTGTGACCTCTGTGTGAGCTATGGGGTGTGAGCTGGCAGAGCTTTAACTTCTTGTGGGAAAGCTATTGCTGGAAATCCTGTTATGAGGATGTTCATAATGAGCTCTCCTAGCACCCAGAACAGCACTGCCACCCTCCTGCTCCAGTGTGGGACTGGAGGATGCTTCTTGCTGGAAAAACCCTTTCTTCTGTGCCTGAGAGGCAGCACAGTGAGAGTGCAGTAGCTGACAGAGTGGATTTGTTTGCTGGTCCACATCACACACCTTGCAGGGGCATCATCTCAGGGAATTTCCTCTGTGGGGATCTTATCTGTCCATGGAGGACATGGTTGAAATCAGCCTGGGAGCCCATGGCACTGTGATGCTCAGTGAATTATTTCTGTGCATGGAAAGGAGTGCAGTGCAAAGGAGCCAAGTCTAGCATAGATCTAGCAGGCAGGGTGTGCTGATTAGCATGTAATTCGATTTATTAGGCTCTACAGTAAACAGCATTAAGAGCAAAAGCAGTGATTGCTCCTCATAGCACCCTCTCAGCAATACCTGGTGCCTGCAGCAGCCAGGTGGAGCTGGGTTATGGCTCCTCAGCAGGCACCAGCAGAGCTGGCACTGCTCCTTTCCTGGGCAGAGACAAAGAGTAAGACAAATCCTGCAATTATAGAAGGGTTTGGGTAACTATCTCCAGAGCACAGCTCACACATTTCTCCCACTATCCCTGTTCCTTCTCCATTCCCCAGTGGTGCATGTGGGACCAGCACTGCTGTGGGTTACTCAGGAGAAGAGGTGGTGCAATAGTCTGATTTTCCCCCCAGTGCTGTGTTTTCCTCTAGTGTCATGTCCATATTTTTTCCATCATGGCTGTGGTTAAGAAACTCTGTTATGTCTAACTCTTGTGCCATGGCTGGGCTGTGTGTTGAGGAGCCCTTGGCATGGCAGCCTGGAGCTGAACAGGCTCAACTCCTGGCTCTCCCATTTAAGAGCAGGTTGCTTTAGGTGTCGTGCTGTCCTGCTTACTGAATTCATTGTTTGCTGCCACTAAAGGACTGCCTCCTTCAGACCTCACGTTTACAAGCACAAAAGTGATGTGCTGCATCATTTCAGTGTAAGAGTGAGTAAAGTTTTCCATAGAAATGCCCCACTGAAGCACTGCAGTGATGAGTCCTGTTTTCCCCCCAAAGCCAAGCCCCTGCTCTCAGTAGTAGCTGTTGTTAGCACAGGCTCCCCCAGCCCCTTGTGTCAAGTGTCACCTTGTGCCATTGGAATCAACCAGAATATCCCTTGGCAAAGCACGTGCAAGGACAGGACAGACATCCTGGTTGTGCTCATCCCACCAAAATAGCAACAAATTACAAGTACAATACCTCTCATTTCCTCTCCTTCTGTGGGGGTGGGCACAGGAGGAGCTACACAGAGAGGTGGCATTTGCTGAGAGCCCTGGCACAATCAGGGCCACGTTGGAAGCTGTCAGGAAGAATTAAGTTAAGGATGAGTGCTCTGGTGTGGGGATGGCACAGAGGCAGCCTCCCTCCTCCCTGGGCCTCTGAGAAAGGCTGCCCTGTTGTCTGTGGGATGTTTTCCAAAGTAATCCCATTAGGAAATTAGGGGGTTTTCATAATGTGAGAGGATTGCTGGTTTGTGTGAATGGGTAGGTGCCTGAATAAATTTCATACATTTTGTGCTCTTGATACTAATTTCATAAGTTTTCTGCTACACACACATTATCCAGCATCCTGGAAAGCTCCATCATTTCTCTTCAAAACACTTGGTTTATTCCTAAAATGGCTTCAGATGTCTTGGAGAACATGTATTCACTTACCAGGGATGTTTTCTGCTTCCACACCTGATTAAATAAGTCCTTTATTTTGTGTGTCATATCAGTAGAGCTATGGGAAAAATTAAATCATCTCTTCTTTTTTGGGGTATGAGGACTAAGCACATCAGTAGGGACTAAATCAAAACACTTACAAGGCCAGAGCATAAGGTTTCACACTTGGCTGCCCCAAGCTCTCATCCTCAGAGAGCTGAAGAAAGCAAGCAGCATCATTTCCATTCTTTGGGAGAAATGAGGGGAAATGAAGCTTCCTTGTGACTGCTGTGTATGTTACAGTTCTTTGGAGGGACTGTGCTGAGGGGAGGTTGGCTTGGCTTTGCAGTGCAGTGGAGGTAACTTGCTGGCTGGTATCTTGTTGAGTGAATGTGCTGTTCATTTTAAAGAGCACTGTGCAGTGTGCCAGCTGATGTGCTTTTAGTTATCCGATGTTGTCTGGAGCTCGGGAGGACTTCCAGCATCCAGCAGCTACGTTGGGATGCAAGTCCTGTGGGAAACTCTGGCATTGATCAGAGGAAAAAATACATGTCTAGAGCTGATGGTTTAAAATGTTACTCCAATAGTCTCATGGATTGCCATCCCTGAGGGCGCATGAAATCGATGCAGTGCCGTTGATCTGCAGCCGGCTGTGATTTGAGGAGCCCTGCGGATGAGCCCTGGTTGGGAGCTACTGTCTGACCTGCTGGCTGCTTCTTTTTGAGCCTGGAAAATGGATAATCTTTAAACAGAGACCAACCGTGGTGGCTTGAAAGCATGTCTGGGAGTGCCACAAGGTAGCCAAATGCACCTAAGAAAAATCAAATAATTATGACGCTGGAAAAGGAAAGCCACCACATTGTATTGCAGGAGAGGTGATTGTGTTTTGGGAGAGGAAGGTGAGGAAGCTACCCAAGTTAACAGAGCTGGAGTGAGACTGTCAAAAGAGCAGGAGATCTTGGAAAGTTCAGAGTGGGGTGGAAAGCCAGAGAGAGGTGTGTGGAAGATGAGACCTGTGAAGAGAGGCAAACAGGAGCAAATCTGCTCTAAAGGAAATATGCACGAAGGAGACAATGACCTACAAGTACACAGAGGGGACTTAGAAGCAGCCAGCAATCAATTTTCAAATAATGGACTTGATCTTTAGATAAACTAGTAAAAGGCAGTGAGGGTGGAATAAATACCTGATTTATCAGCACATCTTTTCTTAGCTGCAGCAGCAACACAACTGTATTTTCTTCTCTGAGTTTCTCCTCTCCACCGCCTGAATGAAAGTCAGGGAAGCACTTTTACAGCTGTCACAGAGGAGCAGCTGCCAGCCTCTTCACCCTGCTGCTGTTTCAGACAGATGCTGCTCAAGTGCTTAGCCAGCCCTGCTTGAAATGGCCCAGAGAGCAAGGTGGAAGACTATTCTGAGACAGCAGAAAGTAGGCAGACAACTTTTCCAGGACAGGACAGTCTGGAGTCCTCCAGAAAGTCAGTTCTGAACTTGCTTCAAGTTAGGCTGCACTTCATTTTAAGGTGGGACCACTAACCCCAGGGTTAATGCAGGCTGTGAGTGTATTGGCTATTTCCTATGCCAGTAGAATAGATAGATAATAGAAATATAGAAGTAGAAATAGAATAGATAAATACCTTTATCCCTCTCAGTTTACAGCTTGTGCCTCCTTCCACCTTGCCAAGGAAACTTCTCTTGCCTCAGCTAATCTATTAGCCTGTGTTCCCTTGCGTGCTCTGAAACCCTCCTGCTGCCTTCTCCACATTCCTCAAGAAGGCCAAAACAGACAGGAGGAAAGCAAATCAACTCAGTCCTGTCAGGAAATAACAATAAAAATTGACTAAAATATTCACTTTCTATAGGGCAAGAGCTGTAACCATTAGCTTTACCAGGCAGCCAGGCCACCCCAGGTCGATTCTGTGATGGAGAAGCTGGGAAGGTCACATTTTCTCAACATCCTCCAGCTCCTTGCTTGTACAGTATTGGAAGGAGTCCTCTCTCTTCTCTACACCTTCTGCACAGGACCCAAAAGAGGGATGCTCCTTCCTAGACCTTAAAAGGAATAGGGTTGTGATGTAATGAATCCCACCAAGGTCTGCTGGCCAGGAGCCAGGGACTTCTGCCCATCCAGGCATAAACCCAGATGCTTTGGGCATGTGGCTCTCACAGCAAATCACTTCTCTCCTGAAGAAGTCAGGCCATGATATTTGTAATAGCTGATACCTGATGCTTTCTTTAAGCAGGACCCTTCACAAATGCAAATGAAGGCCCTTGGACCAGGTTAGAACTAGATCTGAGTTCTCTGTTTTCATCACTGCAATGGCACAGGATTGATTCTCCTTTGAGTGCTGCTGTGTGAGACCTAGATCTGACCACAGCAGAGCCAGCCTCTCATCTGGGTTGGGTTGTCTTTGCTCCAGGATCTGGGGTATAGATTTAGGATGCAAAGCTGTGCCTGCGTTTGCTCCCTCTTGTATGAGGGCACAGCTCACCACTTACCCAAGTGCTGTCCTCAGAGCAAAGCCATCCACTGCTGCTGGCATTGCTCTGAGCTTGGAGCTTCCATGGGCTGCAACCTGCGGCATGAGCAGAGAGAGGAGTACAAAGTAGGACCTGGGGCTTTCTTTCCTGGGAATTTCCTTGTTTCATAAGGTATTATGAACATATGTAGTAAGAGACTGGGTTAATTTCTTAAAATCTGCTCCCAGAAAGGAGGTCAGATAAGTGCTTGCCTCGCATAGATCTCAGTGTGTGGAGTTCATGGAGGTAGCTGGCTAATGACATCTACTAAAATTCCCTGTGAAGTAGAGAGAATGGCTGAAGGTTACAGCAGAGTGTAAACATGTGGCTTTTTTTCTTTTCTTTCCCGTTTCCCTCTGGCTTCTGCAGATCTTTCCACCATGTTCGGGAAAAAGAAGAAAAGGCTGGAAATCTCCGGGCCCTCCAACTTCGAGCACCGGGTCCACACCGGCTTCGACCACCGGGAGCAGAAGTTCACGGGGCTGCCCCAGCAGTGGCACAGCTTGCTGGCAGACACAGCCAACCGGCCAAAGCCCATGGTGGATCCCTCATGCATCACTCCCATCCAGCTGGCTCCTATGAAGGTACCCTGCCCAGCCCCTTGGAGTCCCTCAGCCTTTAATTGCGTGTCCCCTTAACGAAGCAGTGCCAGCAGCGTGTGGGTATTAGATATCAGCTGTCCTCCAGGCAGGCAGTGCTGGGAGGGAGCTGCAAATCCAAACACTTAACGGCAGAGCTGCAAGGAAAAAAGGAATTGTGTGTATAAAACCTGTGGGAGTGTCTCAGAAGAGCGTGAGTCACAGGTCTGGCAGGGGCCGAGCCTTCGCGCTCCTCGGCTGCAGGAGAAAAAGCCACAAGTCCCAGTGGAGGCCCAAAACGCTGCTCCTCTGCAATATAAAGCTCCTTGATAATTAATTTAAGAACAGTGCTTTAGGCAAAGGCAGTTTGGAGCAAGGGAGAGAGGGAAAAGTACACCACAGGAAAGAAATTAAATTGCTAGTTCAGCCGGGCAAGGAGCTCAGGGAGGGATCTCATTGCCACCTGCCGCTGCCTGCAGGACGTGGAGGTGAAGCTGAGCTCCTCAGTGGGTAGGAGAAGGAGGGGAAACAGCCCCAGGTCGTGGCTTGGGAGGCTCAGGTTGAACCTGGGAAGAAAACTTGGCTTAGAGGGTAGAGCAGCACCAGTGCTGCCAGGGAGCCATCAGGATTCCAGGCTCAGGATTCTGGTAGACCAGCTGACCCTGATTGTGCAGTTTCTCTGGGATTGCACATCCTGACATCCAAGTGAATCACACCTGTGTGATGGTGGTAGCCTACATCCTGCCAGCCATGCACCTCTCCCTGCCATGCAGCTGCAGAATGAATTTAGGATTTCATTTTCATGTGGATTTTTCTGCAGCAAGGGAAAATGAGATAATCCTGAGAGCACAGACCCTGCAGTTATATTTGCTAAGTGCTCTTTGCTAAATTTACATTTACTGCCTGCTCTGGAAGGGCACTCATCACTTGCTGATCAGGTCTTCTGGGTGCTGCTACAGGACAATGGGGATAAAAATCAAGATCTTATTTTTCCTGTAATAAAGTATCTTGCTGATAATAGTGCCTCAGAATAATGAGGAAAAAGGTAGGTAATCTTTTTCCTGCTGGTGGAGGAGAGCAACTTTGTTCCACAGCCCTTCTTAACACCAAAAATATCTCTGAATGTTTTGACATGAATTCATGAAGTTGTTTTAAAATGGGAAAAAAAGAAAAAAGGAGTTTATTATCTTGCAGAAATACCCTCTCTTTCCTACAGTTCTGGAGCTATAAATCCCTAAGCTTAAAAAGTTTTAAATTGCATTACTTTTCTCAGCCTTATAAAGATGGTATGACTCTGGGTCTTGGCCTGCAAATGGACATGTGCAGAGCTGGATTCATGTCCCACTGAAATAACACACAGTGAAGGGTCAAGCCCCAAATGGGAAATTGCCACATTTTGAAGCAGAGAAAATCACTGTTGGTTCTTTCCAAGAAATTGTAAATTCTCGCTTTTCTGTCTGTGTATCTGGGTCTACATATGTGCATATGCCAGGGATGTGCTTTTCAACTAACCTGTCCTGTGCCAGGAATGGGCTGGGGCCAGGAGCCAAAACGTGGCTCCCAGTCCAAGTTCATTCTTCCAGTGTAGCCTCAGACCATGGTGGTTCTTGATGCTGCCTGCATCCCACAGCATCTTCCCAGGATGTGTGTCACAGAGACAGGAAACCTGCAGCCTGGGACACTCATGGGGCTGAGCACAAAGCATCTGCAGAGACACCCCCAGGAAGGAGTTTCTGTGCAGGTGGAAAATGTGAATTTGAAGGAGGTTGCCCAGACTGCAGTTGATTGCATGCCCAGAGGTATAGGTAGGTGAGGGAATGGGGTTAAGACTGAAGGATTTAGGAAATTGTGGCTTTACCATCCTGTTTCTTTCCCTCTCTGAGACTCAGTTGCAGCTAATTGAATGGGCCTCCATAACAATGCTAGAAAGTTTTAATAGCAACTGAGGCATTGACTGTCAACTGAGAATTGGCTTTTAACTCCAGTGCAAGATACCACTTTACTGTATATTTGTTAAGAATTAACATGCTTTGTTTTGATACAGTTTAACTTACAGAGAGAAGCTGAGTTGCAGTCACTTTAAAATTAAGAATATTTAATGTTGCTAAACTAGTTCAGCATAAACATTTAATTTAGACAAAATTTTAATGTGTGCACTTGCACCAGTACCTTTAGCATTTAAAGGGTATTTTAAATACTGAGGATTTCATAACTTCGCTGAGAACTGTAGATTTAAAATGCACTTGCAGTTCATGAAGATAAGAACCAAATGTTCTGAGATCTGTTTAGAGATCTGATTCTGAGAAATGTTTAGAACTTTTTTCTGCACTACAGCTGATAGTTCAATTAATGCATTGACATGTAGCAGAAGAAGATTCACAGTTGTGCCCTGAGTCACAGTATTAAGTCAGGCTGAGGCATTTGGCCAGAGTTGGTTCATGCTGTGGGTTTCAGGTCATACAGCAGCTCTGTAACTCTGCTCTTATGTGCTCCTAAATTTCTTTTCCATTTAATTCCTTCTGTACTGACTCTCTCTGTGTGAGGCAGAAGTGTTCCTCCTAATTGGTGCTCCTTTGTGGCTGAAGAGTAGCACAGATCAGAGAGACAGACTTTGACAGCATCATTTCTTGGTCATGAGACAGAACTGGTGTTTGCTTGCTTTAGGCTTCACCCAGAGCTCAGGCAGAGGAAGGGAAAGACTTTTTTTGAGTTCTGTGGGTTTTGCAGCTTTCTCAGTTAGTGGTGTTTGCTTGTTTCTCAGCCTGCAAAGCAGATCTGATGGTGCACAGTGTATCTCTTTGGATAAAACCAGTAGATGATAAACACTCTCACTGCTCCATCTCTATTGAAAGGCAGCAGCAGCAGAGATGATGGTGAGGCAGCACCCTGGGCTCTCAAATATCCTGGGGGATGTCATCCCCCTGTCTCTGTGCTGGCTGGGATGAAAGGCTCGTGGTGCTTTGGCACGCGGGTGGCAGCGGCTTGTCATAGAAATATCAGCCTTTGAATCCAAAGCTGAGCTGACTGTACAAATTCATTCATTTCAAAAACAACCAGAGACAATAATGGGATTCCCCTTCTCAGTGTGGCTGACCCAGATACCAGCAGAGGATTGTGTATTTCAGGTGCAAGCACAAGTATAGCCCAGCAGAAAACTTCATGAAAAATAGAACAGCAGTGATCATGGTAGGTTTGAGGGGTAGAGACAAGGAGGGGGTGAAAAAAGGCTGATTTTTTCACTGAAAACATCCCTGCATGAAAAAATGCGAACAGTCTGTGTCTGCCTGTACTTAAAATAGGCTTCATAAAGTCTGACACCCTGATGCCAGGCCTCTTGGTCCTCTTGCTTCAGTACCTTGTAGTTATTCCATGTGTACCTGGAGCTCATTGTTTGCTGTTTGTTCTCAGCACACAATATATTTGGTTTATCTTTGCTTTTATGCTATGCAGAAGCTCCAGTTTGTTACCACCCTTTGATTTTTGGAAAGCTTCAGAATCAATAACTAAGCAAATGCATCTCCACTCCATTCAAAATACCAGGGAAACAGACACCAGAACCTCTATTCTGGGGATTTTTGCCAAAAGAGCTCATCATCGGCTTTGTAAAGATGCTCCATTAACATTCTTGGATGCCTGCTGCTGTCAGTGGGAGCAGAGAGGCACTGAAGACTTGTTAAAATCCCTTCCCATGTTTCCTAGTGCAGGGAACAGCTGAGCATCCTCACTTCTGTCAAGTTACTGGAGGGAAAAGTGCCATTTGTTCCTGAAAAAATACCATACTGGGGTCATTCTTTAATTGTCTGTGCTGCTTCATGTGTCAAGCCTCCATTGCTGTGTTTTTGTTGGTGCTTTGGGTGGTTTCATCCATCCACACCTTCAGCCAGATCAGGGTTCCCAACCTGAGAGTGACACAGTGCTGAGTTTGTCCTTGAGAAAGGAAGGAGGCAGCTGTCAGTGTTTGGGTGGCAAAATATGTAGAGACTTCAAGAAAACTGAATCCTACCTACTGGGTCTTCCACATGACCATTTCCCTTCTTCTGCAGTAAATCCAGCCATGCTCCTATGGAGAAATTTCACTTTTCCTATATTTTCTCCCCCATTTCCTTCCCTTGAAACACACTGTCAGGGGATGAGGGCTCTGCTGCCCCGTGGTGTCTGCCATGCTCTGAGATGAGCATTAGCACAGAGAGGTGATGCAGAGGACTCAGTGTTCAGCAAAGGCAGAGCGAGATCCTCAGCTTGACATGGATGCTCTATTGTCAGGAAAATGGCAGGAGCCTCTTCAGTGCCCTGGCTGCCTTCAGGGTAGAGGAAACATTGTCCTTTCCATCCCTTGACCAAAGTGCCCCTGGATGCCCCATGTCTGAGCTGAGCTGCACATTAATTTGAGATGCACATGGACTGTGCCATTAACCTGTGGCAGTTCATTTATCTGATGTCCTGCAACACCTGGTTTCTGCAGAGCAGAGAATTTCTGTAGGGGACAGGCCACAGGGTTGCCAGCTTCTCTCCCAGTCTTTCATCCTCATATCTCAGTGGTCTAACATACATGTTTTGTCTTAAGATTTTAGCTTTTCTCACTTTTGCCTCAATCCTTGACCCCAATCCTGGTGAGTCAGCCTTAATTTTTAAAATTTTTCAAAGTTTCTACTGATGCATTTCATCCTCTCTCCTGCAAAGAGAAAAGAAAATCAGAAAATGAGTTATTGGTTGTGGCCCTTTCAATAGCTCTGACATGAAAATCAAAGCTTTTGTTTACTCTGCATGAAGACAGAAGAAAAAAACCCAAGTATTTCTCTTCCCCATCCTGTTTGGCATCTTAAAATTTTCCCAACAATGAAATTCAAGCCTTGTTTAAGGTGACTATTTTTTTTCCTACAATTACATGTGTCCTTGCTTAGATGGAGGATACTGTGCACAGTGATGCTGAGTGGTCAAAGGCCTTTAAAGAGGAAATGAATGAGGCTCCTTGTCTGGGCTTGAACAGTCAGAAACATCCATATTTCATTAGGAAACCACCATCCCTCTTCTTCCCCGTGTGGAATTGCACAGGGGAAATGCTTGACCAGGAAAAGGGGGATGTAGAAATAAAGAACTGTTCAGAGGCATGGGAGCAGCTGGACAAAGCAGTGTTGTCCTGATCTCTCTTCCTCACCCTCTCAGATTTTTACTTCTCCTTGACAGCTCCTGCCAGGACAGGACCTGGAAGGCTGCTGACATCTCGTGGGCCTTCCTTGTAACCACATCATGAAAAGTCACACTTGGTTCTTAATTCCGCATTTTGCAGTAGCACCTTCGGTCTGGTGCTTGCTCAGCTGGGAGAGGGTGGAGGGGCTGTCCCCAAAAAGGGCAGGAGCAGCAGCTTGCAGGACTGCACATCCTGGGTGGAAGGAAAATGTTTTGCCACCAGGAGTGGTTGAGCAGCAGGACAGCAGCTGGGGGGACTGTGGGACCTCAGCCTATGGAAAGGAGTGAGCAAAACTTGATGGACAGTGCCCTTTAGCCTGATCTGATTTCAGTGTTAGCCCTGCTCTGGAGGCAGGAGTCCCTTCCAGCCAAAGCTCTTCTGTGATTACCCTCATCTGCAAGTGATTATTGTCAGATTTGCAATTGTCCTCTAAGACAGCCCCACGTCCAGTTTATTTTGATCACTGAACAGGAATGCATTGCTGTTACATGCTCCTGGAAGAAAATACTGCCACACATTTAAGTGGAAGCTTTTCTTTCAGAGGGATCATGCTTCACCCTTGAGTGCCATTTATTTTACTGTGTCTGTAAGTGACAATGCTACTTCAGTTATCCCTGTTCCCCCTGTACAGATATAATACAAATATGCCATCTAGTGTCCATGTCTAACTTGGTGTGAGACGAGCCAAGTTCACAATTTTGTGTAATCTTGCAGGAATTTAATCACTGTACAAATAGAAATGAGCCACGCTATGAATCAGTGCAAGAATTACACAGCTCAGAAGTTTCTTAGAATTTTATCACTAGGTTAGTATGTTCTCATATGTTCTACATTGTACAGAGGAAACTTTTGGATTTATTTCTGATTGTCTGATTTCAGAAAATTATAGGTTTTATGTCAGTCCTTTAGGAGAACACTTTTGCTGCCGGTGAAGTTAATTTCAACAATAGACTCAGTGTTTAAAAGTCATCTGGACAATACCCTCAATGACAGGCTTTAAACTGGTCAGCCCTGAATTGATCAGGCAGTTGGACTGAGTGATTGTTGTAGCTCCCTTCCAGTTGAAACAGTCCGTTCCATTCCATTCCATTCCATTCCATTCCATTCCATTCCATTCCATTCCATTCCATTCCATTCCATTCTAAAGGAAACTCTCTCCCCGTGATGTTTTAACTGATATATTCTCAATTCTTCTTTATAGTTTTCAGTTTCTGGCTTCTTCTTTGTAGTTTTGAGTTTCTGGCTTTCTGAACAGCAGAGTTCCTGATCAGCAGCTCTTTCATTTTCACACAGTTGTCTTCCATGCTGTTGAAACATTTCATCCAGCCTGATTTTGACGTTGTTTTTCTAGAGCCTCATTTGGAGAATCAAAACCAGCATCATTATCATTTCAGGCTGACTCAAAACACAGGATATTCCTCAGTCTTGTTCTTCTGGCACAACTAATGTGCCAGAAAATGAATTATTCTCATACCTTTTTTGACCAAGATATTGGTCCTTCAGGACAGCTCCCCAAGTTCAGCCAGGTACATTTGGAGTCTGTCTGCACCTGGGCTGTGAACACCAACACCAGGGTTTACAAGCAGGACCTAGCCCTCCTAGAGAAACACTGAGGTTGCCAGTAAAAAAAAAAATCCTCTCCTAGAACACAGAGTAAATACTCTAAGTGGCAAAAAAAAATTTTCCACATTCCATCTTATTACTGTCCTTTAAACGTGCTCCTCCTGCAGGCACTGGAAGGCAGGCTCACACTGCACCTGCACAGTCTCTGAGCTCACTGAGTGCTTCCCTGAGAGGATGTTGGAGCTTGCTGTCTGCAGTGAGGGGATCCAAGGAAGTTCTTCAGAAATCCTTTATCATACAACAGTTGGCATTCATTTGAATTGGTCCCTTACATGACAAAGGAGTTACTTTACCTGGGCCTTCAGCAATTGTAGACAATAATACAGATCAACATAGATTACAGACTTCTGTGGGTAAAAGTTGTCTCCAATACGATTAGTAAAAGAATGTCTTAAATGCATCAGCACTGAGATTTTATGTAATATTAGTGTTGGAGGAATCCTGCAAGGGTAAGCTTTAGTCCTGTTATTGAGAGCTTATGTGGGTGAGCAGAACTTTGCAGTACACTAAAGACTGAAAGCAAACTTGGAGTTCACAGTCCACAGCTGCTGAAGCAGACCAGCCTCCTTTAGAGCTCAAAACCCACGTTAAACTATAGGTCTATACATTAAAGGGCCAAATTCTCATGACAGCATTTCAGAAATTGAATCTGGTCTCCTCTGGGAATACCAGACTGGGAATACTCTCCAGTAGCACTGTATAACATGAAACAAACCAGGAGTTAGATCCTGACCAAGGACACTCATAATCAGGTTCTTTTTTTAACGTGGAAGTTGGTCCCTGAAGACAAATCTATAGGACACTGTTCCAGTAACTCCTCTGGCTGGCTTGCCTGTCCTGGAAAATGAGCCATGCTCCCAGCTTGCTGCCTGGAGGTGGAGGGCTCCATCACTGCTTCATGTGGCTGTTGTTGTTTGTAGCTCCTTCTCATTTGTTCAGCCCAGCTTTTTAGTCCAAAGCCTTCCCTGTACTGACCATACTCTCTCTGGGGCCTGGGAAGGACCAGGCAGGTAGAGCTGATGCTTTGGGATCCTCCTGGAGCCTGTTCCATGGCCATGGTCCCCCAGAGCAAACAGTGAGGTGTAAGCAGTAAATGCTTTCCCCAGTAAATGTTTGGAAAGGCTGAGGGTGTTTTACCAAGATCAGTCACACAGTGCAGCGAGCTCCCACTTGGCTCAGCTGAGAAAGCCAAGCTAGAGTAACGTGTGCTGGGAGATGCCTTGTTTCCATGGACTGGCCGAGCCGGCAGTGGTGCTGCTGGAGTCCCTCAGCTCAAAAGCTGAGTTAGAAAATTCTCTGCTCGGTGGTCGGTGGTCGGCCGTGGGAAACACTAGGTGGCAGCAGGGAATCTCTGAAGTTCGTGTCCATGCGTGTCAAACCTGACCCTGAAGTAAGGAGGAATGTGCTTGGGCATCCTCATGATGGCTTTTGCTCAAGACAGATGCTTTAGCCCACGTAATAACAGGTCTGTGGAGGAGATTTCCACACAAAATTGGTCCTGCAGAATCTGCAGTCCACATGAACACTAGGGCACTGCTTGCTCCTTCTGTTTCATTCATCCATGCAGTGACAGTACCTGTTCAGTCACTGCATTTCTGCACATCTCAGTGATAGACTTGTCCCTGGGTCTGCTGATGAACTTGGTTTGAGCCCTTGCAGTCCAGAACAGAAACCAGACAGGTTACAGTCCCATTAAACCATGTTGCAGCTAATGTAAATCTTCAATGTCCCTTCCAATCCAAATCATTCTGTGATTCTATAATTGTAACCAAACAGCCACATTTTTTCAATCCCAGCAGAGTTTAGTTCAATAGAGTCATAGGATCAGAGGGGAAAAACTGTTGCCAAGCAGCTCACTTACCTGTGGAGCTAAAGCTCCAGGTATAAATGTGCTTTTTGCTATCTCCTGCTCTGACATGATTAGATCTGGGCTTTGGTGGCTCTGTAGGAATTTGAAAGTGCTTTGCTGAGCTTTCTTTCTTGTCTTCCCCTTCATGCAGGATCCAATTACACCAGACAAGCACTGTGTATTACCAGGGAACAACACTGACTTATCTGCACAGACTTTTATATGCCTTTTCTGTTGTCTATGAGATGAACTGTGTGGGCCAGGAAAAAAAGGACATTTCAGATACAGATCTCTGGAGAGAGAAAAGTGAATGAAAGAGAAGTATTTAGGGTGAGCATTTCTGCTTTTTAATTGCTGACATCCAACAGGCATTAGTAGCTAGCTGTCAGGATCACACAGTTAAAAGGATAGCATAAGATTGTGAATTTTACTGAATTTTACAGTTTCGTAGTCTGAGCAGAACAGTAATTGGTATCTGTGTCCTAGTTAGCAGTTAATGATTCTCACTGAGCGTAGTCCAAGTGAAGATCCTTATTGCTAAGGCTTATGCTTCCCTGTGAAGCAGCAATTTCCAGGAGGGTGAGATATATAGGTGTAGAAATCTGGTTTAAACACAGAGATTTTAATGAACCACCCTGGGGAAATGCTCTGGAGCAGGAGGTGAGGTCTGACTCCCATCCCACACCCAGGCTGGGGGAAGCAGCCCCATTTCTCCCTTAGCAGCAGCATCTGTTGTGCCCTTCTCCTTCTCCCTGAGTTCCTGTGCTGCCTGGCAGGGTTGGAGGAGGGAGGGAGCTGCTCTGTGTCAGGCAGATTAATTTATTAAGCGTGTCAGGACCAATCTGCCGCCGAGGACAGAGTGCACTTGGTGGCGACGCAGCCCAGCAAATCAAATCAAATCGAGATTAGCCTAGAAGTGTTTGAGCAGTTTCTTGTACAGGAGAGATTGTCTGCTGGGCTGGGCTTCACCTCTGCTGCAGAGCACCCTCTGAAATCTCCTGCCTCACTTTGTTCCCATCTAGAAGGTGTTTGATTTGCACTTCTCGTTTACAACAGGGAATAATTAAAATGTCAGCTGAGGAAGCTCCTTGTGTTTTTTGTCTCACTTGCCTTGTAAATTTGACCTAAGTGTTAGATTTCTGCACAGGAGCACTTTTTGCTTCATGTCCATGTTTGCAGATGGAAAGAGTGGGAGTCAGTCCTGCTTCCTTAGGACATTCCTATGGCTGCATTTCCCATTTGATAGTGTCCTTGAAAAGGAAAAGTGTTACATTTCCTTGGAAGAAACAATGCTGCAATTTACAATGCAGATGAAATTATTTTGTGTTTTTATTTTGCCAATACAAATTCCTGGATTCCCTGAAATCAAGGGGTGAGCTTCCAGGAGAGGATGAAGAAATCCAAAGTAATAAATCAGATTAAAAAGTGCCCCTGGTATGTGTGTGGCCAGGAAAGCACAATTTTAGTGTGTTAGGAAGAACCTTGAAATTTTCTGACTGTTTTAAGGCCATGGGACTGAGGCATTTTTTGGCACATCACTGGCTGCAGGATGATTTCTCCTGCTGTACCTAGATAGTGCCTTCCCTACCAACATGGGCAGTGCTCTGCACATATCACCCTGCCCTTCCTCGGGGTGTTAATCCCAAATTCACAGGGCTGAGATTGCAGGGACTGTCCAAACCCTGAGCAGGGCTCGTGGGCAATGAGCCCCATCAATCTGCAGTGCTGGGGACTGAGGCACCCAGCACTCACCAACAGCTTCTTCTGCTCTCTGCCTCTGCCTGATGATTTATGGAGTGGCAAAGTAATTCACAGCCCTCTGCTACGGCTTGCAGAGCACCAGGAGCTCCTTGAGCTGGCCCCACACACTCGGAAGCAGAAGTGTTGACTTTGTCTTCAAGCACTTGCTGTATATAAAGCTTCCTTTGCTGTGGCAGATTGAAGCGAATAATAGCACAGTTCAAATTGTTTCTTCTAAATTAACAGACTGTCAAAATCCTCATTTTAATTAAAAGCAGGAGATGACCCCGACCACAGTGGAGTGACCCGAGAGCCTCTGCCCTCCTTGAGCAAGTGCCCCACTGTCAGAGCTGTCAGATGAAGGCAATTACTTCCTGAGCGTTAAATTTTATCACACTGGAATTGACTTAAATATTTCAGAAAGCTCAATCAAACTGCAGCCAGAAAAATCTTTCACTGAGCAAAAAAAGCACCGGGATCATTAATTGGGTTAATGCTCCATCAACCTTGCATTTGTTAATGGGCATGTTTAGGGCACGAGGGGTACCTCATCCAGGGAAATTTCATCCGAGCTACAAAGATGGTTTATGCTGCAGTGTGACTTTGTGAATTACAGGCTGTCCCTCTCCTCAGCTTTTTAATTGGGGCTGCTGGTTGAGAGCAGACTGCACTCCCCGTGTGCAGTGCCCTGTACCACGGTGGTCATTACAGTAGATGTCTGGGTGAGTGCGGCTGGGAGCGTGGGGCACTGCATTTCACACCAGCCACCCTGCAGCAGGGCTCCTCTCCCCATGAAAATCCCACCCCAGCCCTTCTGTGGCCCTTACAATGAAATCCGTGATCGTGGCGTGCAGCTTGGTTGAGGAGAGGCTTCTTTTAAACGCCTGTCAGCTCTGGAAAGACTCACACGGTGTTGTGCCCCACCAGTTCCCAGCACCAACCACGTGTAGATGTAGAATACTGACTCTGTGCCCTAAAAACAGTGGCAGTGGGTGTCTCCATGTCAGCACCGTGTGGGACACCCACAGCTCCTGTGGAGTGTAGCTGTGGGTTCTCAAAGTTGAATTATTTGGGGAGGTGGTGGGGAAATGTTGTTTAATTCTTGCAATTTCTCATGCCTTTGTTGAGAAAAGTGGGGTTTTGTTCTCCTCACAGTACACCCACATAAAAACTTGGAAAAATAACAGTCTAGACTGCAGATATTAGAGGTAAGGATGACTGGCTGATGCACATTAAGGTTGGTGATGATTTTGATGTGGCTGTAGAGAACATCTGGGATAGCTCCAGGCCCCTGTAGGCTCCTCTTGCTATCCCACATCCCTGCAGTTTCTCTGGGGGGTGCTTGCACCAAGTTCAGATGGGCAGCAGAGTGAGTTCATACCTGGTTTAAGATGCATTTCTGTGATGCATTTTTCTGTGAAAGTGGTGATGCCAGAACTGAAAGAAATATCAGGATTGCCACCAGCCCTTGTTTCAACTCCTGTCACCTGCATCATGGCTGAGGGTGAGGAGCTGTGGTGCAGAAGGCATCGTTCCCACGTCTCTCCCTAAGTGCATCAGTAATGCAGGCACAAAACAGCTCCCCAGCCCAGGTGTCAGGGGTGCCAGTGGGACACTGGAGCTTCAGTGCTTTTTATTAGCTGCCCTTGGTTCTGTTCTTTTTATTTCAACAAAACCCTGTGTAAGTCACACACAGCCCTGACTGCAGCAAACTTTGGTCCTGGACCTGTGACATGTGCACTCCTATCTTGGTGTTACAAAACTGAAAGTAGAGTTGTGTTTCTTGGAGGGAGGGATTTCTGTCATCTTCCCCAAATGTCCCTAACTTTGCTTTGTGTTTTTTAGCTGGCTCTGGAGTCAGCCCAGTTGGAAAGTTCTGGGGTGATGCTTCTGCAGAATTTCTCCCATGACTGCCATGGGATACTTTGTATGGTGCAGAAACCATATCAGCAGTTGCTGACCACATCTATATCTCAGTAAATCTTCCTGAAATGGTTTTGCAACTTCCTTGGGGGAAAGAAACCCAATTCCACTAACACAGAGGCACTGGCAGCTGGCATGACTTTGAAGAGGGGAGAACAAGGTATCTGGTCCTGCTGGTGTTCATCATGCTTCCCAGGTCACTGATCTTCCTCTTTCCCTGCCAGAAAATGTTGATTTAACAAAACAGGAAAATTTTACATTGATGATCAAATTTTTTCCAGAATTTGGACAAAACATTGCAATCTTTGGTGTAGTTTGATACAGTTTTTTAGTTTAGTGGTTCCACTTTGTGCACTGTTGTGCTGAAACCATTGCCACCAGCCTTATGAAAATGCAGCAGTACAAAGAGGGCATTTAAAATTCCTGTGACTAATGTTTTTGAGGTATTTAATTTTGTGGGACATTTTGCTTTTCCTTTCCATCTCTGGGTAAAAGAAAATTTTGAAGGGTCCTAAGTCCTATGAAAGTAGGAATTGTTTGGTTTAAGATTTCTCCAGTCCTCTCCCTGAAGTGCTGTTTAAACCATCAGTAATACAGACACTTTCAAATTAAAACTTTTAAGTCACATTTCACTCATTTGTTGTGTGTCTAAGAGATCTCTGTATGCATAAAGGTTTGTATGCATATAAGCTTGCACAGATCAGATGCAGTTTAAGTAGGCCCAGAAGAATTATTTTTAACTTTTAATATTCTCTAATCGAATTTCAAGTTACATATAAGAAGCATTTTTGTGTATTTAAAAGAAAAAAAGGAAAAATTACTAGAATGTAGATATTTCAGTGGTATTTTTAAACTAGATGTTTTGTTAAAGTTGCTATATTTTAAGATGTCAAAAGAATTACCAGTGAATGTGATTATAATGAAACGTTGCTCTTGTTGTTATGGAAACCAACTTTAAAACTGATGTGCAGGGTGAGAAATTACACGGTGCCATTTTGGTGAGCCCTTTTTTATAGTTTTCCATTATTTTGCTTTTGAAGAATTTTAAACAGCTGGCACTAGTGTAGTTAAGCATTTTAGACTGCTCTCAAGCTGTACCTTTGTTTTGGTCCAGTGATTTGGAGTCAGCTCTGGGGGCTTCTGCCCTCCCAAAGGCTGATTTGGCTGAGTTTTACTTTGGGGGTTTGCACTTCTCTTTAATTTCTCCTGTGCAGGGGAAAGGTATGGTCTCAGAGCTGTCCCAGGCAGGGGTTTATGGATCTCCCAGAAAGGGATTGGAGTAATTCATGGGATGGGATCATGGCTCAATGCTTAGACAGTTCATGGCAAGGGGCAGGTGACACTGCCTCGTGCTCCTGGTTTGGGCAGGTGACTCTGTGGTGTAAAGTGCATGTTTGGTCCAGGGAGCACAGAGACCCAAAATCCTGTCTCAGCTGAGTCACCCAACACCACTGCAGTCTGCAGAATGCCTTCCCCAAGGAGGGAACTGTGGGATACCAAAACAATTACTTTTTTCTAATATTGTTTTTATGGGGAGAATGAGAATTTATAGCATTGGGAAGGAATTCATAACAGAAATGATATAAACTCTGAGGCTTCCAGGTGTAAACCAAGCTCTAAATTACAGGCTTCAGGAAGAGATGTTCTGACATACTTTCCTGTCTGTTGTGTATTCCTTGTGACTAACTCTGAGTAATAGCTGTTTTGTAGACAGGCTGTAGATCAAAACTGGAGCAGCTCCCACAAGACACTACTGGAGGGTGCAGAGTGATAAATTACCTCATATCCCATCCAGCATCATTTCTCACAATGTATCTGATGAGTTCCTGTCGAAAAGGCTTCTTTCCAGGCTAATCTATGTGGCACAAGTGCCCTAAACTTCCCACTAAGGGGAAAGAGAGGATGGAGGTATAGAAAATTTTTTCAGTCCTTTCTCAAGAAGCTTCCCCATTTGGATATAATTAAGAATTCACTGGAATGTGGAAGGATTGGGAGGATAACTCTGACAGTGGCATTTGGAAAAGCAGCTCAGAGGTTTGAATCTGTCCTCAGGTGAAGAGTCCATGGAGAAAAGCCTTAAGTGCCCAGTGGAACCACCTACCTGAAAGCAGCAGTCCCAGCTCCTGGCTGAGCTCCCCAGGCACTGGGCCTCCAGCTGCCATACCTTTTTCCTCCCTGGCAGCACATTTACTGCTCCATGTACAATCAGCCATTGGAGACATGGGCAGCTCTTTATCTCTCACCTCCCATCTTCCCCCCTGAGCCTGCTGTCAGCCCTCAGGATGGCTCCTCAGCCTTAAAATTTAGCTTCACACACAAAGAAAAGGATCCACCTCATGTTGGCCCTGGGCTGCTGCAAAAAGCAGGGGTTTGCTATGTGCTTTAGCCCCTTTCCAGGAGTTTTAAGAGACTCCATCTGTTTTATGGTCGCAGAATCACAGAATGGGTCAGTTTGGAAGGGACCACAGTGGGTCACCTGGTCCCACCTCCCTGCTCCAGCAGTTATCCCAGAGCACATGGCGCAGGATTTTGACAAGTTCTTGAGTATCTCCAGTGAGGGAGAGTCCATAACTTCTCTGGGCAGTGTGTTCCATTGTGTGGTCACCTGCACAGTAAATTCTTCCTCTCTAAGTACTTTTTTTTCTGGTAAGAGACGTCAGGGGTCTGCATCTGGACCCCTGACGCCTTTGGCTGCAGCTATAAAACTCTGTTACTTTCAGGGAAAGACAAAGTTTTCCTTCTGAAGTGATGACAAGGATCAGTTTTTCTCTCCAAGAGCTGCTCATATTTGTTTACACTGGGAGTAAAATGAAGTGTCATGAACACAGCTTCAAATACTTTTAATGTCTTCTAACACAGGAAAATAAATTACCAACACATCCATCACTTAGAATTAGATTATTCTGACCATCTGTGCTTTATGCACCTTTTCTTAAGAAAAAAATTGCTTTTCAGCTGTGCTTTTAGTTCATGTATAATGCAGATGAGGGGAGAAGCTAGCTAGAGGCAAAATCAGAGTTTAGATTGGCTGTTTATAAGGGCGACCTTTCCTTAAAATTCCTTTTTTTTTTCCACCCTGCGCATCACCGATATTTAAAATCCTCATTGACTCCTGAAAACACAGCTCCGGGAGGACAAAGGATGATATATTCTTAACGAGCGTCTAAAGTATAGTAGTTCTAAAGACAATAAATGCAAGGTCGCATTAGGGCAAAACAGTTAATTACCCACTTCATTATTGTCAAGGTTAATACAGTATTTGAGCGCAGAAGCTGTTTTTCATCTCCTCCTGGAAGCGAGGCAGGACGGGCTGTGTCCCAGACCGATCCATTACGGCTTATCACCGCAGGGCAGGCTCTGCAGCGGCGCCGTGAAGGATGTGTGCTGTCAGCAGCGCGGGGCCGGCCCGGCCTGTGCGCGCAGCGCTGGGAATCGCCCGAGCCGCGGCTCCAGCCTTCGTGCCCCCGGACGGCGCCCCGCTGATTTAATGTGCGAGGGGAACGCAGCGGAAAATTCCCCGGCACTCCTTCGCCTGCGGGAACATCGATCCCTGCTGAATAGCACAATGCGCTGGGAAAAGCCCGCTAATAACCGTGGAGTATCGACCCTGGCCGAGCCCGCCTTGCCCCGGGGCCCTGAGGGAGCTGTGCCCACGGCAGGGCTCGATCCCGGTTTTCCGGGCGTGACGAGGTGTTGTACAGCTTGCCATTACATGGAACCATTACATGATCTCAGGAGACAGAACAAAGGCCTCGGAAATCTCAGCCCGTCAAGCTCGGCAAAGAATACTTTGGTTTTTTCTGCTTTGCCTGCAGTAGCTCTGAAAATTCCTTAAGTTTAAAAATGCGAAGACCAGTAAGTGGTTAAAAGAAAATTCAGAAAACAATCTCTGTAAATATATCTAGAATGTAGAGAGAGACAGAATCCCCTCCTCCTCCTCACATTTTTCTTAGTTTATAAAGCCTTTAAAATTAGAAAAACTAGTCTAGTTCCTGTGATGCTAATTACCATCTTATCTCTTTCCGTGATAGCCCTTTTCTGTTACATTTTCTTTCAAGGTTTTTGTTTTGCTTTTTAAGTTGGAGCTGCGATTTCCCATCATTTGTGATTCCTGCCATTCTGTGTATATCCCATGAGGTTTTTCCCTCTGCTCACTGGTACAGTGCCCAGAGTTCACAATCCCAAACCAAGACCCCACATCATCAGTCCAGCTTTTCCGCTGAAGTTATCCTTGGAACATGGATACTCCTTGTGGGCCTGGGACTAATATTAGGCTTTCAGGTTTGGGAATTTGGGCCATGGTTATGGCAGCTCCCAATCTCAGGCTTCTTCCTGCAAATCCTGTGCTTCCCAGGAAGGCTGTGGGTGCTGGTGAGCTCCCAGCACACACTTTCTCTCGCGTAAATCACTTCAGGACAAGTTAACATGGTACAACATATGTTTTATTCTTTATAACATCTTACTTAATGTAATTTTCTAATTTTGATGCTCTGCTCATTCTTACAGAGCAATTACTTTTCTTATTCCTTTACACCAGTAACTTCCTTGGGATATTAATTTGCTTTTGCAGCCCAGTAAATGTTTCTGCCCACCAGGGAATTACATAATGTACTTCAGAATTATGTATAAATGTCTAAAGTTCTATTCAAATAGCAAAACACTTGAAAATATGGAGTATTTCACAGGGTCTTGGTGAAACACTTCCTAAATTTTCTTCTCCATGGACACTACAGCTCTTTTGCTAAGAATGGTGCTAGATATTTCCTTGGAAAAGCTCAAGCTGGTGTAGGCTGTCTGATTTAACCTCGGGACATCTCATCAAATCTGCCCTTCCCTATAAGGGAAATGCAACATTTAAAAACAAGACAAAGCAAATAGAAATATTGTTTTTGTTAGCAATAAATAAGCATCATAATTGATAATAATTCACAGTAACAATGCACTGACTATTTAGTAGAAAGTGTGACTCTGGAATTAGGTAAGTTTTATTCCCACTTTGTGCTGGCCATTTTCATTTTCTCATGGAAAATAATCTGAAGCCAGTAGGAATTGCAGCCGTCACACTTGCAAGTCGCTGTTTGCCAGTGATCATCCTTAAAATGCTGGGATAAAAGAAAAGGGGTTTAGTTCTTAATCCCCTTAACTTCATCAGTCAGGATGAGACAGCACTGAGGTCTCAGAGCTACCCAAGACAGCTCCATCAGGCTGGGGCTTCGGTGGCAAATGCTTTT
>VXBQ01008832.1:363351-373458 GCA_013400175.1 Phainopepla nitens | reverse complement strand
CTATAAGATCATTTTACTTTTAGTACTATTTTTAAATCCTCATAATCGAAAAGGTTACTCCCACGCATGCACCTGTCTGCAGAAAATCCCCAAACTGCAGGGATTTGTCACCAGTGAATTCCCTAATGTATAAACACTCAGCTGCATTCTTCTAAATCTTCCTTCTGAAGGTGTCTGGAAATCCTGCTTCCAGACAGCATGTGCCTGGAGGAGCAGAGGGACAGCTCCTCTTCCCTGTCATGGAAGAGGCCACTCTGCTCCAGGGGCTCCTGTGGCTCCGAGGCTCTTCTGTGCAGACCCAGAGCAGCTGCTCCAGGAAACCTTTCTTTTGTGAAGGCCAGTCCCGTGGAGAGTGTTAAATTGGCATTTTCCTCCTCAGCAGGCATTTGCACAGGGGAGCGGGGTGGCAATTGGGTATTTCAATCTTGTTTTCAATTATAAGCATTTCATTGTTGAATGTTGCTGGTTTATTATGTGATAATTAAATATGAATGATCGCGCATCATCCTGCCAAAGAGGCTGTAGCAGAATGAAACCAATTCCTCTCATCCTGCTGAATGGCTTTGGAGGTGAAAGGAGTGATCTATTTGCTGTCCCTTATTTTTGCTGTCCTATTGTTTCAGTACCATTGGCTTCAAAATAGCAAACTAGGCAAGTAATTACAGGCATAAATCAGAGCAGGGAGCAGCATGAGGTCAGGACTGCTTTGCTTTTCGCC
This sequence comes from Phainopepla nitens, assembly GCA_013400175.1. Lineage (NCBI taxonomy): Eukaryota > Metazoa > Chordata > Aves > Passeriformes > Bombycillidae > Phainopepla > Phainopepla nitens. Next base: position 372,740 of record VXBQ01008832.1, on the reverse strand, counting down.
TGCCTTTTACTGGGAGACAGAGAAGTACATTCCTGTTAATTTGGTGATCTTACTAGTGATTAAATGCTTTTTTGGAAGTTTGAACCCCTGAGTGCTTTCAAGCAGGGGTTGAGCAGCCTCACTATGCTTGGAACGAAGGAAAGAGTGCAGAGCAAGTGACCAGGCTGGACCTGATGTGCTGTGGTTGGTGTCCAGTATGCCACATTCAGCATCTGATATGCCATGGCTGGTGTCTGGTATTCCACGTTCAGCATCTGATATGCCATGGTTAGTGTCCAGTATGCCACATTCAGCATCTGACATGGCTGCTTGGTTCCCAGTACACCATGGTCAGTGTGCAACACAGGCTGCAGCCCAGAGAAGGAAATCTCCTTGGGGTGACCAGAGTAACTCTGTTGAAAAGCTCAGTGAGTTAAGTAAGATGCAGCCAGAGATATTTAGCCAAAGTAAATCAGCAAAGCAAATGTGTTTTCAGTAGAGCCTGGCTGATTTATGGCCCTGGCCACCAATCTGTACATCTTATTCTTGTTGGGTGTTTGTGAACGTGAAGTGGTGCTCAATGGCAGTCCCCAGGTGAAAAATGGATGCAGCCACATGTTACAGCCTTCAGGTGGTACTGGCTAAAAAAATAAAGTCTTCTTGAAGGGGAACTGTAACCAGGCAGTGCTCGCCTCCCATTCTACCAGGAGCACCAGTATTTTGGACATAAAGGAGTGGGGATGGTTAGGGGGATCTGTGGAAGGCTTTGCAATAGTGGGACACAAAGGAGGCCAGCACTTGGCGTCCCTGCTGTGGATGTCCCAGAGCCATGGTTGTGCACCATGGTTTGCTGGATGCTGTGTGTTACAAGGAGATGGAGTTAAGTACTTTTCCCTCTTTCCCAAGTGTCTTTTATGCTAAGTTAACTAGGAGGCAATGCTCACTGGGATTCTGCTACTCAGGAACATACTGTTTTATAAAAAAAGAAAAAAAACAAGAAAATTCAGTGCCTGCTTAACTATATGCTGCTTTTCATTCCAGCATTTCATTTTTTCATTCCAGTTTGTTAAAATAACACATAGAAGTGACCACTGAATGATTTTCATTTAGCTTATCCATGCCCTGTAAATCAGATTCAGACCAGTGTGACTTGATGTAGACAACTGAATAATAACAATTGAAAAATAAGTAGTGTGTTTAAATGTCTCTATTGTTGGCTGCTGAACACCCACCTCTGAAATTGGGATTTTGGAGAGTGTCTTGGGGTTGCATGCCAAATCCCAGCTTGTGATCTACACTGAAATTTAAACATTTCTTCATGTCCTACTGTAACTCTCTATTGAGGGTTTTTTTTTAGCAATGAGATACATGACTGCAGAACATAAGACATTGCTATGCGTATTCCTGGGTGAATCACACACTTTTTTCCATTTTGATGGTGTTTTTTGGTGAAATACTAAACAAAAATCAGTATTTAATCAAAGCAATTGTTTTATTCCCAGACTATTGTTCGAGGAAACAAGCCTCGAAAGGATACTTCAATCAATGGCCTGCTGGAGGAGTTTGACAATATCTCAGTGACTCGATCCAACTCCCTGCGGAAGGAAAGCCCTCCCACCCACCACCAGGGAAATGCAAACCATGTGCCGAGGCACCAGGAGGAGAATGGCTACATCACCTACTCCCAGTACTCCAGTGAGTCAGACACTACAACAGACTACGTGGTGGAGAAGTACCGAGACAAGGCTCTGTACGGGGAGGAGCTGGACAGGTACTACAAGGGCAGCTACGCCGCCAAGCAGAACGGCCACATGATGAAGGTGACGTCCCGGGACATCTATTACTCAGAAGTGACACCCCTGCAGTCAGACCTCTCCAGGTTCCTCCCAGACTACCATGCACACCTGGAGACCAAGCCCAAACCGCTGGAATACGGCGGCCTAAAGCTGGAGTACCAGCGGATCCCCAGCGGGTCCTCCCTGGACTACAGAGATCCCTTTCCTTTCGGCCCGGCCCGAGCGTCGGTGCAGAGCGAGTGCCCCAAGGAGAGGCTGGAGTACGGGGACACCGACTGGGGACCCGGCCTCAGCAAGGACGACTACGACAAGAGGCCAAAGTCATCCTACGTGGACCCTGCGAGCCCTCAGCCTGCCATGAGGCAGAGGTCCAGGTCAGGCTCCGGCCTGCAGGAGCCGGCCATGCCCTACGGAGCGAGCGCCTTCAAAGCACACCAGCAAGGACATTCCTACAGCTCCTACACCTACCCCCGCCTGTCCGAAACCGCAGCAGGCATTCCCAAGGTAACCTGACCTGCCTGGGCAGGGGTCAGCCTCTCCACTAGGGCAGTGCAACGAGGAAGAATGCAGGGCAAGGAGCCACGCTTGGGCACACGATGCTAAACATGGCTGGTAATGTCCCCGAGAGTTGTGTGGCTGCTCCTTGGCGGGTGTGGAAACCCGCCCACTTTACTTGGGTATGTGAAAATGGATGTCAGGGACCAGTGGGTTGAAGATAGCTATTAAAAGGCAGGTTTGGAGATGCCCATCTTCTTGGGATTTTATTTTAATTTCCCAATAAGCGCAGCTTCTTTGGCAGTTTTTTGTAGCTTCTGGGGTTGGTATGCCTGAGCAGATCTCAGCAGGAGGTGGGACGCTGGTCTGCTTTGTGTGTCAGATACTTCTGTGTTTAAATTGTTACTGTGCAAGGCTGAAACCTCTGTGTTCAGTATTTATAGTGTATTTATGCCATCTTTATATTACAAGGTTTATTAGCTTTTCACTGCTCATGACAGTAGGGGCTTACTCCTTTCTCCTTTGTTTTTAAGCATTGAAATGAAATCAAAGCAGCTGATTCACTCAAGACATTTTAGATGTAGCTTAAAAAAAGGGTTGATGTGCAAAAAAGCATTTCAGCCATGTTAGCTAAAGGCAGCTCTTCTACACAAATCTGTCCCTGCTCTGCCACATGAGCTGTATTAGCTGCACAAGCTTTCCAACCCTGCTCGCAACAGTGTGCTGTGACCACTTGTTCAGTTCAGAGAAGACTGCTTTTCTCACACATGTCATCACATAACCATGATGACCTTCTTAAGTATCTAATATTCTGCAAGAGATGCTTTTTCAATGTAGTTTGCACTGAACATCACTGAGTTCCCCTAGCAACGGGCACTGTGATGATCCTTTTTCCAAGTCTGGGGTTGCTGTGACTTTTCACATGCTGAGGTAGGTGACTGTCAATGGTGAGATCTGTTCTTCTCTCTAATGACACCTGAACAATGCATTTGCTTACTGGCTGTGTGCTCTGAGAAGGTGGTCATGTCCTGCTGCAATCCCAGGTCTCTGCAGATCCATGATATCCCTGTGTTGAAGTGTGCCTGTCTCTTGATTCCTTAGGTTTTGGCTGCTTTGCCAGCACCATGGTGCAGTGCCCCATGGTAAAGGGTGAGCGAAGCATTTTTCATCCCTCTTTGCACTGAAGCACAGAGCTGGGCTTTGGAGCTTGAGGATAAGTCATGGGGGGAGTAGAAAAGTTACCAGGTCTCTTTGGGCACCTTTCCAGAGCTCAGGGTGGTGGGAGGAGCGTGTGTGGTAGTTAACTTAGCACCAGTGTGGCATTCAGTGTGGATTCTGGAAGCTGGGAGGAAAAAAAAATCTGGGACGGGTTAGCTGCCATTTCCTTCACTGAGATCAATCATTTTGTCAGGGTTTAGAAAGGAGGAGGATAAATCCAGTAATTCAGAGACTCTGTAGCACCTGCTTCTGCCAGTTTTACACCAGTCAATAGGGCAGAAGACCGGTGTTTATTATAGGATTCCAGCACTTTGAAAAATATCCCATTAGTAACAACTCTTCTTTTTTAAAAAATATGCCTCTATGCAAGATTCATTGTGAGCTGTTCCTCTCCTCAGAGCATCAAAAACACTCCTACTCCTTGGTGTATTGAAACTTGATGATTCACTGTTAAACGCAGCAGTTCAATTCCCAAACCTGTCCACAGCTCCTGGAAGTGAACAGGAGTTTCTTGTCTTGGATGATTGCTGAAGAATCTTCTTTTGAAGGATGCATTGGTAAAGTAATGGTTCATCAAATGGGCTTACTAAATGAGTGTCAGATCTCAAATCAGATTTTTTACAAATGAGATTGGGTTCACAGTATAATTAAAAGGAGTGAAAAAGTAAGTGAAAAAGTCTGCAGGCACAGATGTGTGGCATCAAAATGCATTTAAGAAGGATGTTCATTCTGGCTTGTAAATTTGAACAGCAGATTTACTTCATTATTATTTGTAGGTAAGAGATGTCAGATAAATCAAATGTCTGCCCTGTTTTATCAGCAGTGATTTCAGAGTTGCTTCCTCAGAAGACTTGCCCTGCCCTGGGCTTGGCCACTGCTGTGCAGTGGAACCATGGAGGTGTAGGAAGCCAGAGGCTTAGACTTGCCTCCCTCTGACCCCTCCCTGTGTTACCCCCCTGCTCTCCTGTCCTGCAGACTAGCTCTAGGACAGCTGCATGGAGTTGCAGAGCCTGCTGTGTTACCCTCACCACACAGAGTTGGTGTCCCATCTCAGCATTGTCCCACAATATCGAATTCATCATGCCAGGTTGGCTTTTTGTTTTTTGGCCAATCTGTACTGCATGGGGCTTTTTTCAGCCTCCTTTTCATCGCAGGCAGCCCTCTTAACTTCTGGCACCAAGCCCTTTATCTCAAAGCTCCTTTCCCTGTCATTTTCCAGAAGGAGCTCTCTGTGACCCTCTCCTGTCCTCTTTCAAGGGCCCATGATGTCTGCTGCCCTTTGCTACCTCGCAGTGCTGTAACATAGCAGAGGTGTCTCTCACCATCATCCTCTGTGTCCCTCTGTACCTCGGGGACATTTCCAGCCTGGCAAAGGCAGGGCCAAGCCTTTACTGTCAGAAACCCCCTCTTTTGTCTCTGTCTTCCCATTCACGTGCCAGCAGCTGTACATGAGTGCTGCCTGCCATCTCTGCGTGGAACAGGGAGTCTTGGGGATTTCCACCAGCAAAGCACCAGAGAGTAACCTTTGCAGTCTCAGTGTGATTTACAGCCCATCCTTTCTACACCTTTCAAACCTGGCAAACTGAAGCCTGATCAGATGGAAATCCTTTGCATGTCACGGAGGGGTGAGTCCGTCCCACTGGGCCTCGGGCTGTGGCTGTGCCGCGGTCCCACTGCAGAGCGCAGGGACACCCCACAGGGAGGGGACCCCTCAGGAGCAAGCAGGTGTTCCCTCTGCTTGCAGTACATTACAGGCATCGCTGTCACCAGAGTGGCAGCTGAAAGGAGTTTAGGCACGGCCTTACATCCATATTTTAAGGGCAAAGAGCAGCGACATGGCCGTATGCAGATGCCACCGTGCCATGATGGATGCCGTGTCAGAGCTTCGGCTGCTCCTTTGACCTGATCTTGAATGAGTTCAGGACTGTTTTCTTCTTTCCTTTGTAGTAGTAATAAAGAATTTCCGTTCAGTAGGTGACTGCATTCAGTAGCAGAAACAGAATTATTAGTGGAATAAAGTGCGTTGGATTTTGCCGTGATGTGGAGAACTGCGTCAGGACGCAGGCTCGGAGGACAGCTTCAGCTGATTTACTCATTATAGCTCCTGACCTCTTGTAACATTTCTTGGGATTCAGGAAGTGGGTTTGCATTGTACAGCAAAGCTAATCTCAAAAAGCTTCCAAAAACTCTTAGCAAGCACACTGAACCCCTGAATTTTCATTACATTTCACTGCAGGATATTCTTTTGCCAGTTTGTCAAACTTAGGGCATACTCAGAAATACCAGACATGGGTGAAGCCTCAAATAATTCATTGCCGTGGATTTATCCAGCTTGAATTTCTAGACCAGGTTTTCCCCTTCTCAGTGGTTATAAAGAAAATGGTGTATTTACAGCCAAAGCAATAAATTATTTGTCCCTGCATACACAGATATATAGAACAGGGTTAGATTGAGTTCCCCTCCCTCCACCAAACCATCTGAGCACTTTCCTGCCTTAATTAGTTTGGCAGATGTAATGTCCGTCATGAAATTAATGATCACTGACTCCCTTCTATTTGATGGCTGTCCCTGCCTGGTGGAGTGAGGGAATGATGGCTGTAATCATGTGGAATTTTGCCTGAGCAATCCCAGCCTGCTGGGAGGCGGCTGCACGGCCCCGTTGGTGCTCCCGATGGCGGGTGCCTGTCAGCGTGCGAGCCTCACACGGAGGCAGAGCCCAGCTTTTCGGAGGGGAGCCTCTGAGCAGCCCCTCTGGAGAGGCATTCCCTGTTCCCGCTGAAGCTCTCCTGCAAGGAAAGGGCAGGCAGGCCCGGCTGACGCGGGAGGTGGGAAAGCACCGACGTTTCATTGCACTGGAGGCTTTTCTGCCCGCACCGAGGCGTCTCCAGCTCCAAACTCCTCCTGGCTGTGCAGAGCCCGCGGTGATAAATTGATGCTGCGGCAGATTTTTTTTTTCCTTTTTTTTTTTTTTTTTGCAGTCTTAGCATAAAATGGTCAAATGATGTTCCACCGCAGAATTCAATTTCACAGTTCAGTTGGGTCCTTGATTACACTGCCAAATTCAGATTAATGTGCGTTTAACTAACATGGATCAGAGACTCCTGGCTGGCAGCCAGCAGCAATAGTAGCAGCCGTGAGCTGTGTAGAGTTTGCTGCTCTGTCCATCCCTGTGCACTGCCACTGAAATTGATTGATTAAATGAACCCATTGCCATAATTATTTGTAATTGTGCTACATGATGAGCCTGTGTCAAACCACCCCCCTGCCCTGAGATGCTCCGCACATCGTCAGGAGTCACATATTGTGAATGTGAAGATTTTCTTTTCCAGAGGAAAAAAATACAATTTTTGGGTGGGTTTTTTTGTTCCACATCTTTTGAGGGGTTTTAGTTTGGATAGAAGCAAGCAAACTGTAATGTTTGTAAACGTGAACTATTCATTAGCCTTCCACATAAGAAGCTTAGAGAAGCTTGGAAAATACAAAAAAATAGAAAGGAACCTACAAATGAAGAAGGCTTACCATTGGGATCATTTCCTTTGCAATTTTCTCTGATTTCAGATGAAAATTAGCAGTCTTGTGACACTGCAGTTAAGTAGTGTGTCACTGTGGAAAATGATTTAAGAAATGGTGAATTGAATTATGCTCTTTGTCAAACTCACGTAAGCAGTCACTGTAACAACAACTGGTAGCATGGCAGGATGGGAGATTACAGGGATTTCAGGGTACCACCACCTCCACAAGAAGAGGTTGGGTTATCACTGAATTGCTGGAGAAAAACATAAGAAAAGGCTAAGAGCTGAGAATCAAAATCCAGGTACTGGTAAGACACGAATCGGAATTTGCCAGAGGGCAAATTTTGGCTGGATGCGACAGGGATGGATTCTTGGAGGAAATGGCCCAGAGAGCCTGCAGGGGACTGCAGATGCAGAGCAAACACACTTTTTTGAGCATAGGTTCCTTCCAACCCAGGCCATCCTGTGATGCAGCAGATAGTGTTGAATGTACAAACAGGTGCCTGCCCAGAAGATGTCCTGGACCTGCCTGGCCTCGTGTGCTGAGGGCACTGCAGCCCTCAGTGGTCTGAAAATCCCTGTCCAGAGAGGGGCAGCGGTGCCATGCTGAGCAGAGCGGGTACAGTGTGGGAGCACCTTGTGCCAGCTCTGCTCTCCTTTCCAGGGGTGCTGGAAAGGAATGGAGTGGAGGGCCAGGGAGCAAGGTGCTGTTCCCTCAGCCTCACTCCCCGTGTTTGTGTTGCAGGTGGATTATGACCGAGCACAGCTGGTCGTCAGCCCACCGCTCTCTGGGTCGGACACCTACCCCCGGGGCCCAGTCAAGCTACCTCAGAGTCAGAGCAAAGTCAGCTACTCCAGCAGCAGCTACCAGTACCCTCTGGTCTACCACAAAGCACCCCACTACCACCAGCCGCCTCTCCAGCCCGGCTCTCCCTACATTTCCACCGCCTCCTACCCCAGCTCCCCGAGTATCACGTCAAGTGCTTATCCTCCCCCCAGCTGGGGCTCCTCCTCGGAGCAGCAGCCCTCCAGGGTGTCCCACGAACAGTTCCGAGCTGCCCTGCAGCTCGTGGTCAGCCCCGGAGACCCCCGGGAGTACTTGGACAACTTCATCAAGATCGGGGAGGGCTCCACGGGGATCGTGTGCATCGCCACCGAGAAGCACACGGGGAAGCAGGTCGCTGTGAAGAAGATGGACCTCAGGAAACAGCAGAGAAGGGAGCTGCTCTTCAACGAGGTACGTGGGTCTGGGTGGTGCCTCAGGATTTTCAGGCAGCAGGTTCAGCAGGAGACACGGTTCAAATGCCACCATCAAGAGGCAAATTAATACCTTTCTGAAAGAGGTGATGAGTCCCACACAGGTCTATGCTTGTATAAATATTGTATAGCCATACCAGCTTCAAGTGAGCTACTTCTCCTCCTGGCTTGAAACCTGTAATGTTGTCACAGGAAACACTAAGAAATGTAGCAGCTGGTCCATGCAGTGTGTCAGGTGCTCACACATAGCCCAGCTGCCTTTTCCTGTCTGTCTCCTGCCAGTTTCTTCTTCCAGGAGGGAGGATCCAAGCTAACCAGACTACTCAGAGCGTGTGCACTGTATTTCTGGCACACACATGCTTTTTGTTTCCTTCCTCCTTCCTCTCCTAAGCATCAACACTCCCTTTGCTTTCTTGATGGTTACTAAGCTAAGAGCTGGCAGTCCCTTTTTTATGGGACTGTGTTAATTCCCACATCTCCTTTCCTGAGTGCTTGCAGCCAGTTCAAAGCCCACAGCTGCTTGTGGGAGACTGTTTTCCCCACGTACATTATTTTAAATTTCAGAACACTGGTTTTAATTTGCCATTTTTTCACCCAGTTTGTTTGGGGCTTGAGAGTACGTTGTGCTACTACAAGAGTTTCTCCTTTTTTTAACTTCTTACTACTTTAAAGCATCTGCTGGGGTGTGTTCACTGTTCCCTTTTTGAGATCACTTGAAATATCCTGATCAATACCAAAACCACTACAGGATCCCAAGGAAACATCCTGTAAGAATGAACCTTTTAATTCTGTCTTTTGTTTCCTGTACACTATAAGTGTGTCTTCCCTCAGCACATGACAGATTGGTTTCTTTAAAACCTTGAAAAACTTCACATTTTTTGATTACAATATTGAACAGCAAACTTCACCTGGCTCTTCTGTACACAGTGCATGACTGTCCTGGTTATTTGGGCTTGGCTCTGCCTCTGCTGGAGGCTGTGTGGCTCTAACTGAGCATCTCTTGAGCAGAAACATCTTGAGGCAAGTCCTGCATGCTGTGCAGGACCAAACTGCTTCCCTGTCACGCTCCAGTCACTCGTGTCATCTGAAAATCTCTTGTCAGCAGTGATGGAATCCCTGTGTCTGTGATGAA
>VXBQ01008832.1:344628-362633 GCA_013400175.1 Phainopepla nitens | reverse complement strand
GTCCCACGAACAGTTCCGAGCTGCCCTGCAGCTCGTGGTCAGCCCCGGAGACCCCCGGGAGTACTTGGACAACTTCATCAAGATCGGGGAGGGCTCCACGGGGATCGTGTGCATCGCCACCGAGAAGCACACGGGGAAGCAGGTCGCTGTGAAGAAGATGGACCTCAGGAAACAGCAGAGAAGGGAGCTGCTCTTCAACGAGGTACGTGGGTCTGGGTGGTGCCTCAGGATTTTCAGGCAGCAGGTTCAGCAGGAGACACGGTTCAAATGCCACCATCAAGAGGCAAATTAATACCTTTCTGAAAGAGGTGATGAGTCCCACACAGGTCTATGCTTGTATAAATATTGTATAGCCATACCAGCTTCAAGTGAGCTACTTCTCCTCCTGGCTTGAAACCTGTAATGTTGTCACAGGAAACACTAAGAAATGTAGCAGCTGGTCCATGCAGTGTGTCAGGTGCTCACACATAGCCCAGCTGCCTTTTCCTGTCTGTCTCCTGCCAGTTTCTTCTTCCAGGAGGGAGGATCCAAGCTAACCAGACTACTCAGAGCGTGTGCACTGTATTTCTGGCACACACATGCTTTTTGTTTCCTTCCTCCTTCCTCTCCTAAGCATCAACACTCCCTTTGCTTTCTTGATGGTTACTAAGCTAAGAGCTGGCAGTCCCTTTTTTATGGGACTGTGTTAATTCCCACATCTCCTTTCCTGAGTGCTTGCAGCCAGTTCAAAGCCCACAGCTGCTTATGGGAGACTGTTTTCCCCACGTACATTATTTTAAATTTCAGAACACTGGTTTTAATTTGCCATTTTTTCACCCAGTTTGTTTGGGGCTTGAGAGTACGTTGTGCTACTACAAGAGTTTCTCCTTTTTTTAACTTCTTACTACTTTAAAGGATCTGCTGGGGTGTGTTCACTGTTCCCTTTTTGAGATCACTTGAAATATCCTGATCAATACCAAAACCACTACAGGATCCCAAGGAAACATCCTGTAAGAATGAACCTTTTAATTCTATCTTTTGTTTCCTGTACACTATAAGTGTGTCTTCCCTCAGCACATGACAGATTGGTTTCTTTAAAACCTTGAAAAACTTCACATTTTTTGATTACAATATTGAACAGCAAACTTCACCTGGCTCTTCTGTACACAGTGCATGACTGTCCTGGTTATTTGGGCTTGGCTCTGCCTCTGCTGGAGGCTGTGTGGCTCTAACTGAGCATCTCTTGAGCAGAAACATCTTGAGGCAAGTCCTGCATGCTGTGCAGGACCAAACTGCTTCCCTGTCACGCTCCAGTCACTCGTGTCATCTGAAAATCTCTTGTCAGCAGTGATGGAATCCCTGTGTCTGTGATGAAGCCTTGCCTGGCTGTTCTCTCTCCTGGCTGCCATTCTGACCCCCCTCAGTACCCTGTGGTCATGGACACTGTCTTGGCTGGGCTGCCCTTGCTGTGGTGCCAGTTCTGTGCCGTCCTTTAGGTGTGGGGTTTGAGCCATCCCCTGTATCACCAGCAGTGAGAGACTGGAGAGATTGATGTCTCCAGACATTTTGGGGTGCATTTGTGTGGCCTTGCCCTGGCAAGGCAGTGCCCTGCTCCACACGTCCCTAGTGCCAGTATGCCAGCATGCCAGCCTGGCATGGTAGCAGTCCCTGGCACACTGGGGACAGTGCTCCACACCTGCCCCTGGAGCCCCAGTCCAGCCCAGAGGGGCCAAATGACTGCAAGTCCCAGCAGGGGGAAGGGCCCAGGAAGGCCAAGGGGTACTTAAACCAAANATTGATGTCTCCAGACATTTTGGGGTGCATTTGTGTGGCCTTGCCCTGGCAAGGCAGTGCCCTGCTCCACACGTCCCTAGTGCCAGTATGCCAGCATGCCAGCCTGGCATGGTAGCAGTCCCTGGCACACTGGGGACAGTGCTCCACACCTGCCCCTGGAGCCCCAGTCCAGCCCAGAGGGGCCAAATGACTGCAAGTCCCAGCAGGGGGAAGGGCCCAGGAAGGCCAAGGGGTACTTAAACCAAACACGAGGCAAACATTTCTCTTTTTCTACTCTTTCTTGGACTTTCTGAGCAATGCTGGAACCCAGGGGTTGGTGGCTGTATGTGTCCCTTTCTGTATATTTTCTATCTTTCTCCTTCTTCTAATTCCCTTTTCCCAGAATCATTAAAATTGACCTTAAAATAGAATTCAAANGCCCCTGGAGCCCCAGTCCAGCCCAGAGGGGCCAAATGACTGCAAGTCCCAGCAGGGGGAAGGGCCCAGGAAGGCCAAGGGGTACTTAAACCAAACACGAGGCAAACATTTCTCTTTTTCTACTCTTTCTTGGACTTTCTGAGCAATGCTGGAACCCAGGGGTTGGTGGCTGTATGTGTCCCTTTCTGTATATTTTCTATCTTTCTCCTTCTTCTAATTCCCTTTTCCCAGAATCATTAAAATTGACCTTAAAATAGAATTCAAAGCTTAGAGTTTGCCAAGTTGAATGGGCCAAGTTAATGGGCTTTGAGAAGTGTTTTACAGGGATTCAATGTTGCACAAAACCTTTTACCAAAGTTCTCTGATTTTCCTTAAGTTGCCAATGAAGTTTTCTGTTGTTTGACCTCTTGAGAATTTCTTGTTGCTATTTCTACTGTGTGTCTAACTCTGAGTACACGGAAACCAGTAAGCCTTTTAAAAGTCTCTTTGAGTGAGTTTTCTGGGGCCTTACTGCAGCATTCTGTTGAAAATCTGTGCAAAGTACCATTTACTACATGATAAAAATGACTTTGATGTGTTGAGCAATTGATCAGGTAAAAAAAAAAAATCTGTTGTAGTGAAAGCAATTGGCAATAAAAAAAACAATTAAATAAACATGTCTGTTCCTGCAGGCTGAAACAAAACAATTATCTACTGTTTATACTCTATCAACTAGAGATTCTTTCTTCCTCCTGATGCATTTATGATGACTGATATTTCAATGTAAATATACTGATTTTGTTTATGCGCTGGCATAAGGATTAGGGAGGATGTGATTCATCGCAGAACCTTCCCTCAGCACCAGTGGAAAAAAGGTCCAAACAAGTGTCAGCTAAAGCTTGTAGCACTGGCAGCTCGTCCCTTTGTGCCTCTGCAGGTTGTGATCATGAGGGATTACCACCACGAGAACGTGGTGGACATGTACAACAGTTACCTGGTCGGGGACGAGCTCTGGGTCGTGATGGAGTTCCTGGAGGGCGGCGCGCTGACCGACATCGTCACTCACACCAGGTGGGCTGGGGGAGTGCCCCAAAGCACAGAGAGGAGAACAGAAACTGCAGAAAACACACGTGCATGGAGAATAGATATCCACGTATTTTATACGGACACACAGTTAAACCCATACATTGCATGCTGCTTTGCCATCATCAGTAAGCCAGAACGGCAGATGAGCTCCTGTGAACACCAGCATTTGCTGCATCAAAGGGAAAAACTACCTGAGAGGGCCTGCTGGTAGATGGGGATTTGCTAACACTTTGGGAGGTAGTTTAGCAGCAACACAACTTTTATACATTACTTCCTAAAATGGCAAAAAAAAAAAAAATTCTTTTCCTTGTTTTGTGATCTGTATTGTTGGGTTTGCTGTCATAACCACGTCTGTTCTAAGGGTAATTTCTCCTCACAAAGGTTATCTCCAAACCAAGCCTAAAGCATAAGGGAAAAAGTATTTTTATATCAGAATATCTGTGCTTATGGTGGAGCACATTCCCATGTTTCAGTTAACATCACACCTTTAAAATAGGAAATTAGCCAGCATGGGAGCTGCAGTGTATGGAACTGCTCTGCCTCTTCTCAGGGGAGACATTAGATTTTACAGCCCTCTCTACATCTGCTCTTTGCTCATCTGCTTCTGATAAGATGGATAAAATGAGATTGGGAAGAGGGATTCTTTATTTAATATCTTCTTGAATGAAAGAAAATTAAAATTTCCACACCAAACCAGTGGGAGAATATTTAGGGGAGCCATAACAAACGCAAGGAATTATAAATCAGAAAATTCGTGTTCTCTCCTAGTTTAATAATGTTCTTAGATCCTACCAAGAGTTATAACACAAGTATTTTATTTTTGAGTGTTACCTTAGCTTATGTGCTGAAATAAATCACAATATTGCGAGTATTTGCCAAACCATTGAAAGCTCTATCTTAGATGTTTCTGACATCTAAGTTTAACAGCAAACAGATGTTCCCAGGAAAACCACTTCTTAAGAGCTGTCCTCCATTTTTTAACTCAAAATAGTATTTTCTTAATCTTCTGGGTGTTTTTTTTTACCCTGCATGATCTTCCCTCAAAGATTTTGCTAAAATACTGCAAACGGCACACAAATTAAAGCAGAAATCTCCACGGGTGTTCTTGTGCTCAGGTAAAAGAGCTGCTGGGGCCATCAGCGATGGGACAGTGGCACCAGGGTGCTCAGCCCATCCCAGGCATTGCACTGCAGCTGGGACAATGACCCCAGCACAGGGTTTTTCAGCTGTGCACAGGAATGAGGACTCTTGTTTATTTTTCTGCTGAAATACCCAGACTATTTTTATAGAAGGCATAAAAGTGCTCTCAAAGAACTACAACCCAGGTTTGCCTACACAATTAAGGGTGTTTTTTCTCATATTTATTCCACGCCTGTTTCCATCCCAGTAATGCTGCCTGCTTGGCAAGGAGCTAGCTTACTGTAAATAAGGCATTCCCGTGATTTCCCAGAGGGAAACAGGCCACAGCACATGGCACACAGCTCTGGTAGTGCTGCAGGGAGAATAATGCAGACCTCGCTGCGGGGCTGATCCCACACCTCATTTCCCCTTTTTTGCCAGAAATAGGAACCAGAGACTGGCCCCCAGAGCCCCTGCCTGCCAGATCTCCTGTAGGGTGGTGTGAATGGGAACTGGTGCCTCTCCACATCCCCTTTCCCCGTTCCCAGCCCTGAGCCGTACTTTGCCTTGCTGTTGCAGGATGAACGAGGAGCAGATCGCCACGGTGTGTCTGTCCGTGCTGAGAGCTCTGTCCTACCTGCACAACCAGGGCGTCATCCACCGCGACATCAAGAGCGACTCCATCCTGCTCACCAGCGACGGCAGGGTGAGCTCCGGGGCTGCCAGGACAGCTCCCGGCCACAAAGTGCCGCTGCCCGGGAAAAAACCAATCCAGGCGTGGGGAGGAATGGGGTGTGGCCCACAAATAACTTGTTAGAGGGTGTGACTAACCTGTGAGAGAGCTGAATGCAAACCACACGGGCCTGGCCTCACTGGTGATTGCATGTTCTGCAGGCAGAGTCCTTGGGGAGGGATTGGAGCCTCAAAGGCAGTGGCAGAGGAAACTGGGCAGTAAGGGTGATGGTCAGGTGATGGAAGACCTCCTTTTGGGCTGCACCACTCCTGCCCTGATGCCTTTCAAAAAACACTTCTTTTTTACCACACTTACTTATCATTTACTTAGCAGTTTCTGCACATGTGCTCTGCTTCCCCAAGCGAGCTGGGAGGCCAGTCTATGCAAATAGGAAATAATTGTATTACTGCTGAAAGCCTCCCCAGATGGTAAGAGTAGCTTTCACACTTCCAAGATGCTTGACAAAAGCTGTCCCCGCACTTCCATTTACATGACTCGCTCTGTCTTTGTGTTGTTAATGAGCAGGGGGAGAAGGGGACAGAATGCTGCTCCTTGCTCAGTAAACAAAACCTAGTTTGCACTCAAAAAAATAAAGGGTGGCTCCACTGGCCTTTCACACCTGACTAAGGCAAGACCTGGGGGGTTGGACTGAGCCCAAGAGCTTTGGTTTGGAAGCAGATCCAGACCTTCCCTTTCCAGAGGTAAAGCTCTTGGCTTCCCAGACCTGCTGTGACTCCACAGCCAAAGGCTTGCCTGTCTGATTTGATGCCCACTTCACCAAGGGAGAGGGATTTTCTTCCTGCTGCAGTCACAGGCTGCTCCTGTTAATCCTGTCAAGGAAAGAAAACCCCACGTGTGTAGGAGTTTTTCAGTAGTGATTTCAGTTCATGTTGCTGGAATAACATCTGATCTGTGCTCAGGATCTGCATACAGTGCCTCATTATACTCATTACTCCAGTCCTTATTATCTGCATTGCAGATTTCTTCATGGCTGTGTTGTGCAATTATCTTTTTTTAGAAAATCGTTGTCTTTTATGTACTCGAATGAGCAATAGATATGCAAAACCTCTTGTGCTCCTACAAAAGAAGATTGGGCTCTGCTTCCAAAATATGCATTATTTCTTCCATTCTTCATCCTGTAAACTGAAAAATACATTTAGCGTGGAGAACTTGCCTATTGTTGGCTTTGTTTTAGAAATACCAACAGTCATTTCATAATTCTGTTAAAAATAACGCCCATAACTTTTAAAAAAACTCATGTCTGTGCTGAAGCCAAAAGAAAACAAGTGAGTGCTGACAGTAAGTGTACACAATGCAGGGATTTATGCAGCTTCCCACTCCAGTTGTCCTGAGGCTGTTTGGGCTCACTTTGTATCCCCAGACACAGATTACTCAATGGGATACACAGCCTGAGGACCTTGGGCATGGGTCACCATTGAACTGTTCAGTGGTGGAGGTTAGGAAAATGTCCAGGAAAATCCCTTTGAGAGCTTCCAGGCCTCCAAAGAAGTACTCAGAAGGTTAAAAAAAAGATTTTAGCTTTAAGGAGCAAGCTGTTTCTGGAAGGGGGTGATGCCATGAACCCTCAGACCAGCTTGTTGTGGTTGGAGGTTGGAGGAGTTTTCACCTTGGCATTGTACAGCGACAGGGAGGGGGAGGTGATAATTTTCCATAATTTTTGTTGTTAAAAAAAACTGTCATAAAAGTGTGAGCCAGGCACATGATGCAGCAAGAGCTGCTCTCCGGAGTGCTTGTGTATCCCATTATTTCTATTTCAGGTCACTGCCACAGCTACTCAAGGACAGCACTAATTCCTGAGTTCCCAAGCAAAGGGAACAGGTGAACTCTTTGGCAAGGAGTCTTGCACCCTTCCCTGCCTTCTCCAGCTTAGCTCTCCTGCTGCATAAAGATGGCAGCTTCTTCAGTGGTAGTCCACAGTGTGAGGTCCTGGGCTTCACAGACCACTGGAAGGGGTTTTATTTTCTGTGGGTGATAAAAAGGAATGGGATGAATGTCATTTGTTTGCCAGATTTTCCAGCAAACTCAGAGATTGTACAAACTGGTAGGAACCACAGGAGGGGTGTGTGTCACTTGGAATACATGTATTTCTGGATATCACATGCATAACTACAAACACGGGGGTTCTCTTTGGAATATTTTCTTTTCCTTCTATTTTTAAATGTTATAAGCCTTTTATCACCTCCACATCCTTTGCTGGTGGAGGCAATGGTCTGTGACAGATGATATCAGGAATGAGCACCACTGCCACTCTCCTACATGTCCCCTTCATTTTATGAGCTGTGTGTTCCCCAGGCTGTGCTCCCATCTCCAGACACTCCTCCAGAGCTGGGTTGCTGTCCTGTCCCAGGAAAGTGCTGCAGCTGGAGGTGGGTCTTAAAGGAGTTTCTCCTGTTACTCAAGAGGGGCTTTTGCTTCTTCTTTTCACAGATAAAATTATCCGACTTTGGGTTCTGTGCCCAAGTGTCAAAGGAGGTCCCCAGGAGGAAGTCCCTGGTTGGGACACCGTACTGGATGGCCCCGGAGGTGATTTCCCGCCTGCCCTACGGCACCGAGGTGAGCACAGAGGGGATATCCCAGGAGGGCACATCCCAGCTCCCTGTGGCACTGAGGTGAGCACAGCAGACACTGCCAGAGGGAATATCCCAGGAGGGGATATCCCAACTCCCTACAGCACCCAGGTGAGTGCAGCAGGCACTGCCAGTGGGGATATCCCAACCCGTGGAGCTCTGTCTGTCAGAGCTGTGCAGTTCAGAAGCATTTGCACAGCTATGCTAAATAGCAGCAATTATGTTTGCCCCAGAGTGCTGCATGTGCCTGGTCATGACGAAGTCATTAAATAACAACTCCATTTAGCACTCTTAGCAGTTTAATGCTTTTACACATTTCGGCTTGGGATGCTGTGGTAAAGGAAGCTGGCCTCATTTGCACATTGTGAAAGGCCCTTTGCTGCTCTTTAATATCAAGCCTGTGGGCTGGAGCTGCAGTCACAGGTGTGCACACCTGCACGTGCCAAACCAGCCCCTCACACGCCCCTCCTGCACAGCCCAGCCCCATCAGTATTTGCACAGGGCCTCTCTGCTTCCACCCAGCTGAAGCCTGCCATTCCCTTCCTCTGGAGGGCTGCCAGCAGAAGCTCAGGTCCTGCAGGGTCCCAAACCCGGGGCCAGCTGGGTGGATTGCACGGCCACCCTCTGTGGTAGGATTGGTCTCCACATGGGCTCATTCCTTGCAGTCATTGCTGTCATCAGTTAGAGACAGGGGTAGGAAAAGCACCTCTCTGGGAGCTGTTTCAAGCACTGCCAGGTGTTCTGAGAACGGCCACGCACACATTTGTACTGGAACCCTCCAGAGGAGCCCAGCGAGGCGGGGATCCGGCAGCTCTGCAGTGCCACACCCGGTCCGTGAGTCACGGCACTCCTGGCCCGGCGGCCTGGGAGGAGCAATCCCTGAGCCGCGCTCAGCCGTGACAGTGACTCACGGCTCCCCAGCGGGGACACGGCTGCTCTGCTCCTCATGTGGGGACAGGGCTGCTGCCTCAGAGTGCTGAGAGGAGCAGCTGCAGAGCTCCACCCTGCCAGCAAACAGAGCCAGGGACACGGGTTTTACACACAGGTCCACAAAGACATACCTGTACAGAATACAGATAGCTAGGCATGCAGATATACACAGGGAAGGCACATGAGCTGAGCAGGAGCTGCTCCAGCCTCACGCTGCTCTGGCACGGCACAGTGAGAGCACCCTGCAGGCACTGCTCTCCACCCAGGATCCGTGCTGCTGTAGAAGACATTCCAGAGATAATAGCATCTACTATTATTAGCCCATTAATAGCTTAGGGGGATTATAAAGTGGCTGAACTTAAGGCTGCATTAAGTTTCCCCGTCAGAAGGGAAAGAGGAAAAAAAGGATTTAAGCTAAAGGATAGTGTTGGCAAAAGAACAAAAGCAGAATGAACTGGCCCTGACTGTATTTGGGCTGGCAAATGACAGGAATTACAGTCATCAGAAGACTGAGATTCTGGAGCAGCTCTGCAGCAGGCCAGGACTAAGAAAAAAAAATTATTTAATTTTTTTTTTTTTAGCTGGAGCTGAATCACTTTCCAAAGTTATATAATGTGCTACCTGTGCTGGCTGTAAACAAGCCTGGGTGTAGTGAATGCTTGCACTTGCCTTGGGGTTTTGTAGTTCCTGTAGTCTTTAAGCTTCAGGGGAATAGAGTAAGTGATTTCACAGCAGCTGAAGTGTACCCTGCTGTCCAGCAGCTGCAGAGCCAGCCTGAGGTTGGCATTCAGTGGGTGCAAATCAGTGCAGCTGGAATGCAGGGCAGCAGGACACCGCCTCCCCAAGGCATGGAGCTTCCAGTGGGCAGCACCTAAACCAGCTACAGGTTTGTAAGCGCCTGCTAATCCGTTTTGTCAAGGCACTCACTGCTCAGAAGAAAAATCACGGTTGGCTGGTTAAAAAAGGAAGATGGATGGTGCCGGCTCTCCAGACTGCTGGCTTAGGCAGCAGCATGAGCCAGCTCTGGGCTTTGCACGGTCCTCAGTGCTGAGCCTGCTGGCCCCCTGCACTGCCAGCAGTGCCACGAGCCCTGTGTGTGTTGCAGGTGGACATCTGGTCCCTGGGCATCATGGTGATCGAGATGATCGATGGGGAGCCCCCGTACTTCAACGAGCCGCCGCTGCAGGCCATGCGCCGCATCCGGGACAACCTCCCGCCCCGCGTCAAGGACGTGCACAAGGTCAGCCCAGCCTTCCCTGGGGTCAGGGCTCGGCCAGGCCCTGCTCGGTGACACTGTAGGCACACACCTGCACACCCCCATGATAACTTACCCGTCTGAGGGGCCACCTTGAGCTGTGGGTCCTGCACAGGAGCCCTGCGGGGTGGAAGTGAGGCCAAAGCCATCGGGCACGGCCTTGTTGGTGCCTGGCCCTGGCGCTGCTTTTGCAGCCAGTGATGGCAGATGGAGCACAGCCTCGTGCCCCCTGTGCTTCCCACCCTGCCTGAGGACCAGCTCAGCTCATCCTCCCTGCTGTGGGTGGGTTGGTACATCCATGTGAGGTGCCAAAGCCTCTGGGCACTTCCCAGTTTGGGTGTGTTCACGTCAGCCCCGAGCCCTCAGCCTACCTTAATGCTGTTCTGCACCCCAGTGATGCCCAAACACTTCAAATGTCAGCAGCACAGCAAAGACCCACAGCCCTTCAGCTCAGCACAGCTGTTGCAGTAGGGAAGAGCAGTGTCCCTTGCCTTCCCAAGAAAGCAGCAGGCACAGAGCCAGCACAGCTGGAGGTGGGTGTTCTTGTCCAGCCCTAATGCCAGTGTGGTGTTTCAGGTCTCCTCGGTCCTCCGGGGCTTCCTGGACTCGATGCTGGTGCGGGAGCCCTCGCAGAGAGCCACGGCCCAGGAACTGCTGAGACACCCCTTCCTCAAACTGGCCGGGCCCCCCTCCTGCATCGTGCCCCTGATGAGGCAGCACAGGCATCGCTGAAGCGTTCTGGGAAGAGGTCAGTGCGGAGCCTGGCCACAGAGTGCCAGCAGCTGTGTGGGATCCGCAGGCTGGGAGGAGGAAAACCTTGTGAAGGAAAGCAGCCCTGTGGAAGTCCCGTGGTGTATAGAGAACCCAAAGGCCAGGCAGTGCTCTCTGAGGGCCAGGGAGCAGTCCCGGCCCCAGGCGCTCCCAGCTGCCTGCTGGGCCAGCCGGGCAGGAGGCACCAAGCACCAACCTTGGAAAGGTAATTCAGCAGAGGAGAGCACGGCCAGAGCAAAACAGCTGAGCTTCACTGCAGGCTACGGCACTTCTGTTTCAGAAGAACACTTTTCTGACAAAACAAAGCACTTTTTATCTCGGTCAGAGCGGCGCAATGTATTTTGCAACAAGTTTGTAATTTTCTGTACAGTACGTTTTGATAACTTGCAGTACTTTGTCATGTAACTGTTGTGTTAGTTGAAGTAATAAGTGTAACTTAGCGAGAATTTGAGATGAAGTTTCCTACTTTTTTTAACCCTTTTGGGTGCAGGAGGAAAAAAAAAAAAAAAAAGAAACCACAACCACCTTTAGGAAGATGTAAGGTTTTGCAGATTTCCCATGGGGTGAGGAGGGGGCTCATCACAGCAGCTGGAAGAGCCAAGGACAGCTGATGCTGGCCTGGGGTACTGGGTGACAGTGGCAGTGGGTGACAGTGGCAGCCCCAGCTCTGCTGGCGGCCAGCCCTGGTCAGGTCTCCCCTTTCCCCCCTCGCTGGGAGCCAGCAGCCCTGCCCAGCCTTGGCCCAAGGGCCCTCCCTCTTTGTTTATGCCACCACCAGGCCACTTCTGCCACCACAGAAGCCTCCATGATTGCTGTCAGGCTCTGGCAGTGGAGAGGGAGAGCAGCAGCTCCTCCTCCCACCCCAGAGGGATCCCCAGAGCTCAGGCAGAGCCGTGGGATGGGATGAGAGGGGTTGGGAAGTGCTGCCAGGCCTTTGGCACAGAGGAGAAGTCGTGCTGCTGTCTAGACCTTTCTGAATGTTGATGCAACAGTTGACTACTGCGGTACAATTTTGTGTTATTTGTTGGATGACTTTGCATGTTAACTGTAGGCCTAAATAGATTTGCCTTTAAAATTTTTAGAAGTGCTTCATAATTATTTCAATGAGAAACTAATTTTATTTATTAATGATTAGTTGTTTTTAATTATGTATAATACAAAAGCCATGTTTTTCAAGTTTGTTTTTTTTTCTTACTGACCTCATTTTACGGTATCTTTAAGAACCACAAAGCCAACTTTGTGAAAACACAGTTTCTTTCTTATTATTGAATTTCATAGTTAATAAATTAATTGTTATTTATTATAGTAAGTTATAACCAAACATCTAAACCTGGCAGGAGCTGTTGCTTAAACATCTTCCTCTGGGAAAAAAGAGTTGCCAATAGTAAAGAAGCTCCTTTAGTTCTGCCCTTAAAGAATATTTGGAGGGAGAGAAGCAATTAAAAGAAAAAAAGGAGATAAGGGTGATTTGGAACATGGAACAGTTCTTACATCAGTGTCTTATCCTCACTGCTCTCTCTCCCTGGCCCTGTTTGCACATTTGAAGAAGACACTGAAGAAAACGTGTTTGGCTCCTGGAGCCCACCCAGCCAGGAGCACCCACAGCCTCCCAGGGCTCTCTTTTGTAGTCTTGACAACTCAGGAAACCAGGCTGCACAGTCCAGGCAACGGCACAACTTAATACTAGCCACAGAATTACCTTTTTTAACCATCTTTGAATAAAAAAGGGGGTTGGTGGGAGTTTTTTCTTCAATATTCAGCACATTTTAGGCTGTACAAGTGAAGAATTTTCTGCAACTTTCTTATCATTAGATACTTTAAACAGTGTTCATCGAGTTTACTGAGAGTTTTGTCAGTTTCAAAGGGGTTTTTTTGTGAACACCAGCTACTGGTGAGACAAATGCACATGCAAGTTAAATAAATTAATTAATAAACACTTTAAGTTTCAGTGTGTTTTTTTTTCCCCTACATGCCTATTTTCCTACTTTATAGATTTGATTCAGTCTCACAGTAGTGGACCAAGCAGATAACAGAGAAAAAAGGGATTCTTTTATATGTATATATATATTTTTTTATATATATGTGTGTATATGTACACATGTGTATTTTGTATAATACACATACATATGTATAAATATATATATATAAAAATTGATTTATAGAGCTGCCCCAAGTTATTTCTCAGTGTCAGTGCATTTCTACCTTCCTTTCTCTATCCCCTAAACAATCCCTTTCTTTTTTTGCCTTACACATCCCTGATTTTTAGCTCACATCTGTTGATCTCTCACACCTACTGCCAGCAGTTCTTCCCAGTTTCCCCAGCAGCACCAGGCAGCTGATGAATCTACAATGTTAATTGCTATCTTCAGGTCTTATAAATGAGGATTCATACTACTTTTGGTTTCTGACATCAGTAAATACTTAGAAATACATTGAGCAAACGTTATGCCATCACCTAAAGACAAACCAATCAGGCCTGTGAAGAGCACCCATTCACTCAGAAGCTGAGGCCATGCTCCAGGTATGGTGGGATGTTGCAGTGAAATTATTCCCACCTGTCACTAAGGAATGATGGATTTTTCTGAGCTCACAGGTCTAAAACTACTCCCAGATACTCCTAATCCTAGTAGCAGAGGCCAGGACATTGACTGGCTATGTCAGCCCCCTCCTCAGCAATACATCAGTAATTTGTAATTAAAAGTTCTAATCATGAGTACTCTGTAAGTCATCAGCAGCTGCTTTAGTAAGTGCTTAATTATTACGGGTCCTCACAGAGCTCAGTGGGGTGATAAGGTGTATTTATCCACCTTCTACTGCTGTGTTCATAAACATCTATAAAGCAAAGCTTTCAACTTGCAGCTCACCCATAAAAAGCCATCAATTAATGAAAGCTAAATACACAACTAAATCACAACAAAGTGCTGCCATCCTCAAGGTGCTGCTGCAGTTTGACAGGCAGGAGGGAAGCTGGACATAATCTCTCTCATAAATAATTTTTCATAAATAGGCTTGAAAAGCTTAAAGCAATGGAGAATTCAGATCAATTTTAGTAAATGTGAGCAAAAGGATGGAGAGAATTAAAAGATTTTAAAAGGTTTGCACCCAAAACCTTAAATAACTTTTTTTTTTGACCAGGATACATCAGTCTGGGACACAATGTCACCGAGATGAAATTATTGTTTCTTTTTCCTTTCTTCCCCCAAAGCAAAAACATTTCAGTCCAACAAAAAACCAAAATTCTTTCAGTTCAGAAAAATCAAGAAAATAATTATTGCATTCCTGGAACTCTGTTCCTAATAGCTTGCAGAGCCCCTGAAGGTGATGCTTCCTAAGGGAAACCCTCACCTGCCATGAAAAGCAGCAGAAGTTCAGGCAGGGACAGGAGCAGCATCAGCTTTGGGGGGGTTGTCCCCACCCAACGGCCACTGCCAGCACCTCAGGGCCCTGGGAGTGCCTGACAGGGTCAGCGCAGGATGAATCAACACAGCTCACAGAGGCCACCACAAGTCAGCCTTTGTTCCATCTGAAAGGCCTGCAGGTGTTTGGGAGCAGCCCCTGTTGCAGCAGGCAGGCCTGGCTCCCGTGCTGCAGCAGGAGGCTGCCCCGAGGGACTGACCCCAGCAGCAGCAGCAGCAGCAGCATCAGCAGCAGCAGCAGCAGCAACGCTGGACACGGCCCAGCCCTCCCAGAGCAGCCTGGGCACGCTGTGCTGCCCCAGCACTGCCTCCCTGCACTGGCACTCTGCAGCTCGGCCAAGCCCCAGCTTCTGCTGCCTTCAGCAGCTCCCTGTGACCCCCCTGACCCGTCCCCTCTCCCAGGGGAGGAAGCAGCCAGGTGGGGATGGCCCCTGAGTGACCCAGATGGCTGCAGCTGGGTGCAGCTTCCCCCGTGTTTCCTGCAGCCCCCTGGCCAGAATGGCCTGTCCAGGAGACAACTGGCAGTGGAGGGGCTCCTCTGGCATCTGCAGCTCAGCTGTTGGCTTCCTTTCTGTGTTTCATTGTTCTTTGGGATGTCACAGTGGCAGATGTGCCAGCCTGATGGGAGCTGGCTGGGAGAGCCTTCCTGGGCCCAGGGCAGACAAGGGTGAGGCAGGACAAAGCTCCTCTCTATTAAGGATGAATATTTAATCCTTTAATTCACCCTCCTGCTACCTCTGGCTTTTTCTAACTGCTTCTCAAAGAACCTTTTCTTTTTTAATTATCAGCTTATTGGAGGCAGCAGCACTTGGTCAGTACAAGGCTCACCCAGGACCCTTACATTGGAGTTCTAAAGGTAAAGGGCAAAGCACAATCATGGTTAGTGCCATAATTTTGCTTTTTGCATCCAAATGAGAAAACAGAAAGCTGAGCATAGCATAGAAATGAGACCAGGAATAAGGCAGGACTACAGGAAGGCTTATGCTGCATCCACCTTCATCAAAAACTCAAAAATTTCAGAGGAGACTATAGAATTAAAGAACAGTTAAGTTTCTTCTCTTGCCTTTTTCCAACACTGAAATCACTATTTTTGTTTGATTGAGTTTTAAGCTGAAAGAAAACAATCAAGCCTCTGGATTGAATCAGTCTAAGAACAAGGAAGTGTTTTCCATACCCTACACTGACACAAGGCGTGGACTAACTCCTGCTGAGGTAACACCAGAGCCAAGGGGAGCCAAAGGATTCAGTGGGAACTGGACAGTCCCTGAATAAAACACATCACTGCCCACACAGCACACAGGAAAAACAGCCAAGAGACAGAAGAATATTTGGGACGGCCAACAAATCCCAGAATACTGAACCACCACCGTGTCTTACCAAGCCATTTGCAGCAAAACCACTGCTGGAATAAATCCTACGTGTGACTTCCACTCAGATGATGCATTTGTGTTGCAGTTCCATTGGTGTCATGGACTGAGTACAAAGCATTACATCATTTCAAATTAAGAAGGCAAACCAAGCACTATATATGTACATGTTTTAATTAATTTTAAAAATCATCTACATTTAAGGATAGATTTCAAGGGTTCCCTTATATTTTTCTTTTACATTAGATTATACCTGAATAATCTGCATAGTAATTTTAACATTACTGTTTTATTTTTCTTTTTTTTTTTGTTTTGTTGTGAAAATTACCAGTTGCAGGTAGCAATATAACATCTCAACCACAATCACAATACGTGCAGGATGCCCAGCCAGAAGCATTTCTCTGTTGACTTGCAGTAGCACGGCACTTGATAATTTGTGTATCAATACTTTTTTTTTTCTTTATTTTTTTCTCTAAGTTTAGTTCAGATGTGGCTCAAGAAGCAAAAACAAACTTTCTTCCCTCAGTCTCAAGTGTGGGGTCAGCTCCACAGCTATGATCTGCTAAACTGGAGTCACTGACCTTGAATTTTTTTTTTTCCCCCCAAAGCACACCTGCATTGGCCTCCATGCTTTTCTTAACATGAGTGCAAACTTATGGATGTGGTTTGATCCCTTCATTAGAGAGCCTGAATGAGCCCTTGTGCAATGGCTCTGCCTCCCAGCCCTGCTTCCTGCATGGACAGGAACATGGAGGGGTGAATGCTCCAAAGGTGACGCAGGGGGAGGTAAGAATCTCTTGACATGGAAAAAAAGGGAAAAAATAAATAAAACAAGAAAGCTAATTGTGCTCCCAGTGTGAAACTCTGACATGTGAAGCATTTCTGTTTCCAGATGATCCGCCCAGCTGCTTAAAGAAGGTATTCAAACCACCTACAGACACCTCAGACAGTCTCCTTACAGAGCCTGTGTTAAAGCCAAGCCTTAGCCTGAGTGTCTCCATGAAACACTCAGCATTAGGTGCTGTGAATACCATCCCTTGCCTCCCCAGGACCTTTCCTCACCCACAGAAAAAAGTGCTTTTGCTTTTTCTACCTGATAAATGCTGAGGTTGCTCGGTCCCGCTCCCTATCCCATGTGCTTGTACTGAGATCTGTCCCGAGGGATCTGCGCCTGGCTGGCCGTCAGCTTGTGGTGGATGTGGTAAATGCCGAGGGTGATCACGATAACCAGCCCCAGGATCAACCCCAGGATCAGGGGCAGGGTTTCTTCCAGCTGCTCCCTCTGGTCCACCGGGCACTTGTGTTCTGCAGGGGAAGACAGAGGGGAAAGAGGGACGTGACTGAGACGCTGCTGCCGCCGCGGGGCTCCCAGCCACGGCTCCGCGCAGGACGCAGCAGCTGCCAGCGGAGCCCTGGGGAGAAAATAAAATTGCTTTGGAGCAAAGTGCAATCAGTCACAACTCAGGGATGCAGGGAGAGGCTGCACCTATCACACCAGCCCACTGGAAAAACACTTTCATGGCCATAAACTCAGCCCTCTCTGCCGCACGTCGATGGCCTCGTTGGGAACGGGGCAGCCAAAGACTGAAGAGCTGCTTTGTTTATTCAGTGAGAGAGTCTGGAGAGGCCTCAGCATCAGTAAGCCTTTAATTCTGCACCAGACTCTCCCTGCACATCATCCAGAGATTCCCCCTCTATCTGCAAGCTGGCAGAGGTCCAACAGCATGGCTGCCCCCTCTGTAAATCTGTGTATGTCTGTGTCAAAGAGCACCCCTCATTGTCCATCAAATATGGCAAAGGAGGAGCAGAAGCAACGTGAGCCCTGCCACTGTTCTCATCTCTGGCTGATGAGTCGCTGCCATAGCCTAATAAACCACTAGAAAATAGTGATACAATGGGAAAATACTTTTCTATTGAGCTTGGAAAGGCCTCTAAGGTCAGGAAATATGATACACTGGTAATCCTGGCTCAGCTCCCTTACACTTCCAGAGTCTGCTGCAGGCCTGAGTGAAAGGATCAAGATGCACTTTTTTTCCCCACAGAATTGTTACTTCTCTGTGCTGATGGACAGGCAGAGCCCATGCTGCTAAGATGGGGCTGTCACACTAAAACAAAGAAAAATGCCAGTTCTGGGGGTTAAAAAAAAAAGGGTACATGACACAAGAAGGACAATTCTCTGGCTCATGTTCTTCATTGTATTAGAAATGTGCTGAAAACAATGACAATTTAAAGAAAAAAAAAGGGAAATAGAAAGGCTGTGTTAGATGAGTGAATACAAAGGACACCACAAATTCTCCCCCTTGTTGTAAAGTGTCCAGATGGGTTCCCCGGGCAGCTGGTTGCAGAGATCTGCAATAACCACAAAAAGCAAATGCTCCACAAATCTAACAGCATGTGGCAAAGAGCAGGAGAAACTCAGAGACCCCCAGGCCCAGGCAGGAGGTGACAGCAGGGACCCATCTCCAGCAGTGCTGGCACCTCCAGGAGCCTCACCATGTCCTGGAGTGCAGCCTCCTCCGAGCGCGATGCCATGGGGAAACCATTTCAAGCTGTAAATGAGGTGAAACAAAA
>VXBQ01008832.1:316480-344605 GCA_013400175.1 Phainopepla nitens | reverse complement strand
AAAAAAAAAAAAAAACCAAAGTGAAATGTAGTCTAGCACAAAAGAATGTCCTTTTCGGTTCCAGTTGCTCACTGTTTCACCAGAGGAGTGATTAATCACCAGGACCGTGGCACAGGCGATTCAGCAATTGCTGCAATGCAGGGGTTTTGTTTGTTTGTAGTAAGGAGAATGGGGGAAAAAGTCCTGATTATTAGTTAGCTCCCAAAATTGGGTTTCTAGTGCTCTGTGGAATTGTTCCCAGTTGAGGATGCTAAGGCCTGAGCAGCTGCCAGGGCCACAAGCCCAGGCTGAGCTGGCTGCAGGAAAAGCTGCTCCGGGGCGGTGCTGTGGGGCCAGGGGTGCTCTGTGCCCTCTCCCCACAGCTCCAAAGCAGCACCGTTCCCAGGGGAAGGATCCAGGCTCCAGGAGCTCCTGTGCACCCCCACATGGCTGCAGACAGGGTGTGCTGAGGTGCCAATGAGCAGGACATCTCTGTGCCTGGACACTGATTTTTGCTTTGAAAGTGGCTTAGCTTAAACCCTGCAGAAGATGGAAAGAAAGCTGCTGGAAACCCAGCTGGGGGGATTCCCCTGTGCTCAATCACACCAGGTTTTCCATGCACCTTTCCCTAAACAGGGATCACAGCATTTGCAGAACAGGCTGGATGTGGGGGGGGCTGCAGCCAGTGGAGAAGGTAAAGCTAAAAGCACCAGTGCAGAAAACAGACCCAGCTCTAAAGCACCCACTTGTAACATTTGAATTGCACCAAATTTTGCCAAAGCAAACAGGCTGCAGGCCACAAAACACACCAGAGGACGTGGCCAGAGACCCATGGTCCACAGAAAGCTACAGCTGTGTTAAAGTGTCTGTGCCACAAATCAAAAAGGTGCCAACTCCTGCAAGCAGCCAAGGAAGACAGCTCTTTATCCTGACATTATTTTTAAGAGGATTAAAGTAAAATAAAAAAAAAAAATAACCAAAGCCAACAGGAAGGAAAAAAAAGCCAAGCAAAGCTGTCAGTCTCCAGCAGCACATCCCCAAACCCAGCTGGACCTGCTGCACCTCCCAAGGCAGAGCAGCTGCCTCTGCCCTACCCACACCTTCTCCTCACCAGAAACATCCATTTTCTCCTTTTGGAGCAGACCACAAAGCCTGGGCTCTTTGGAGACTGCAGGGGGAATTGGAGCACCCAGCATGGAGACACTGGGAAGTGCTAAGTACAAACACATCTGCAGCAGAAGTGAGGCTCTCTGCGTGCTGACTGCTAGGAGGATGAATTCTCTATTTCAACATTAATATAATGTTAAACCACACCATTTTGCAACAAATAAAAATACTTTCACATTTATAACCACATACTTCAACATTTATACAGCATTTTTCACCCCAAGAATTCAAATGAAGTGCTTTTCACCCCAAGAACTAAAAGCAAAGGCACAGAGGTCCACAACACAGCAGGGAGGCAGGCAGGCAGCAGGTATTCCTGCTCCATCAGCACAGAAAAAGGCAAAGGGGGAACAGGAGGGGAGAAGGGTTTGCATAAAGTCCATGGCAGACTAATTTGGACGTTCAACCCCCTCAAGCATGGGTAGGTTGATGCTTGACAAATGAAGAACCACTGCAGTAGGAACAGCTATGATTTCAAAGTTAATGACCCTGCAGGAAAACAGCCCTTTCTGTCAAATTTTCCCCAGTATTTTGCTCTGGGTCACAGGGATCTCAGCATTTCCCAAATTACTGGGGTTTACCATCAGTCCAGAGAAGCAAAAAAGTCTCTGGCAAAAAACAGGGAGTTCAGGCAATGCTGGGAGTTCTGCTGCACCCCAAACACAGCAGGGTCACCCCTTTGCCAGGGTGGTGCCACCCCCAGTCCCTGCCCTGTGGAACACCCACTGCAGACAGATCCAGGAGGTGTTCAGGTACATTCCTCACTGCTCCTTTGTGCTGTGCCTCCTCCCAGGCTCGTGTACTGCCACGGTTTCTATGGTGAGTGCTCGTCCAATTCCAGTACCAGGCTGTGAAACCACCTAAGAGCCCATTTTCCTCTTCCAGAATCCTTCTGCAGAGCAAACACGGCAAAAAAACCCAGCAAAAGGCACAGCACCCTCCCACCCACAGGCACGAGCCTGAGCTTCAGCACAGGGATTGTCCACAGGGCTGGAAAAACAGCCCAGCTGTGCCTGGCATGACAGGATTTCTGAGATTTTGAGATGGGTGTTTATAAGTAAATATGTTCAATTAAAAAAAAAAAAAAAAAATCAGGTGCTTTTTAAAAAGTGGCTGCATACCTTGGTGCAAAGGGCCCTTGAGAAAATGTGGCCCTCAAGTGGGAGGTCTCTGCTCCCTCTGACCCATCCCAGGATCCCAGTCCATGATTCTCAGCCTCTGTTTCAGTATTTTTCATCATATTGCTTTATATTCAAATTTTTACATATAAAATCAAAAGAGCTGACAGTTTCTTTGGGGCTCCTTCATCAGTTTAAATGTTCTCACACCCTCTTGATCCAGCTCTCATTTTACTCATCTTCTAAGCTAAAAAATGTACAAACATTTTCCCTATTAAAAAAATAAACTAGCAAACTCTGAATGAAAAAAAATTCTGCCCCTTCTATATTGAAAAATAAAAATGTAAATAAATAAATAAATACATGTGGATTTGTGAAGGTTGGAAGCAGTGTCTCAAAAAAAAAACCCCAAAATTCTAGCACATGAATTTAAGCATTCAAAAAAACCAAAACAGATCAAATCATTCCCTACAAGCTTTTTAACCTATCCCTACCAGGACAGTGCCAGGACTGATGAAGAAACCTTTCCCCCATTTCTTTGTGGAAAAATGGCCCCAACCCTCCTGTGTCTCGGCAATTCTTCTGCTCTAGCAGGTCTCTTTCTCTACTCTAAAATATTTTCAAATGTTCTGTAGTTCGTTCATAATTAATAGGAATTTTACCTAATGGGAAATTAATGAACCAAAAAGGAGAAGGCTAATTACTGTAATTTGAGATTGGCAGTGATTCTCAGACCCCACAAAGGATCCTGTTCTGCCATGTGTGCGCCGAGGACGAGCTCGGCCGGTGGGAATGTGCTGCTGAGAGAGCAGCAGAGCCCTGCATGCAGCTCCATTGATAAATCTGCTCCCAGGATCTCTGACCACCCTCTCCAGGTGCTCTATGCTCCTTAACTTCCAGTGGAGTTCAACAAAAAGGAGTGCAATTGAATAATGAGAGCAACAATAACAGAAAACCCCATTGAGCTTGACAAAGAGAGAAGTCACGCTGTCCTCCAGAGGAGGAATTCCCTCCATGTGTTTAAAGATTGCTAAACCAACATCACCTCTTTGTGGGCTGGAGAAAAACAAAAACGAAAACAAAAAAAATAGAAAACAAAATAGAAATAAATTTGTTGCCTGACAGGAATTGAGCATATCATGAAAACAGCAGGTAGATTTGTTTGACAATGAATCCCAAGTTTGGTTGTTTTAGCTGGGAGCTCTTGGACTTCACAAGTTTGGTATCACAGAGACAGGCTTGCATATTTTAAACATGCTGTTCTCAGCCTCCAAGGTCTGGCCAGCCCAACCCTGAGTGCAGGAATCCTGGGTCCACAGGACAAAAGGGAGGGTAAAGCTACGCTAACAAAAAAAAAAAAATTACAGCAAACTATAAAGTTCTACTTTTTTCTCTCTGTAAATCTAAGAAAAATGTGGTACTACTTTGATACAATTAAACCCCTGCCCACGGATAAAACCTACTCAGTATTACACTGGCCTTGCCATGAGTAATTCAGCCAGGCAGAGCTCTGCCAGAGCCAGCACATACAACAGCACAAATTTACTACATCGGTGAGAGGATGCAAGTCATGTGTGCAACCACTCAGCTCTGCTGGGCTTTTATTGTGTTCCAAAATATTTCCCACATGCAAAATAATAAAGCTCCATGTTTTTAATGCTAGGCTTGAATACCACCATTTTCTAACTCGTTATTAAAAGAGTTGGCTATTACACGTTTTATTTGCACCTGGTTACAATAAAGGGCTTAACTAATTTTAGTGCTAAGGCAGGACTAGGAAATGAGACTTGGTCTTACCTAATCCAGATGAGCATGACTACACTGCTTCATTCAACCTGATGGGAAAACCAAGGGGGAGCCAGGGAGGAGGAGCACCATGGGTTCTTTGGGATAAAGGAAGCTTAAACTGCAGCAATCCTGTCCTACAGCAGTATTGCTGCAGACTCCAGTGCAACCCTTTGATACAAGAGCACATTTTAACTCAGGTTTTCTTTTCTCCACCATGAATGTTAAAGAACCCCAGAAGGGCAATGGCATCCCATGTGTTTGGTGCTTGAGGAGCCTCACTGAAGTCCCTGTTACGCTTCCTTCACCCTCAGAATGAGCATTAATCAAACTGAAGCCAGGAACGTGCACCTCTTGTTGCTGCAGCCCCAGTGTGCAGCAGCCCTCAGAAGCCCCTGGAGCTGTGCTGAAGCATTTTTGTGCTGCAGAGGAGCTTTGATACCCTTGCAGGGCTCCCCAGGGATCTGCATAGGGGCTCACTGGCAATCTGACTCTACAAGTCCTTACAGAAGCCAATTTACAGACAATGATAGCCCATGTTTTGGCAGCTGGGCTGAATTTGTAAAACCTGTCAGGGTACCACAGAGGCAAGGAATGGGTTGGAGGGGCTGCAGGGAGCACTGGTAACAGGTTGCAGTGAGGGGAAGGTCGCTCTGGAAAAGGCAGGACCCAAATTCCTTCAGTACATTGCAACATCCCCAAAGGCCCCGGCAGGATCAGCCCCTCGGGGGATGCAGGACGTGCCTCCACCCACCCCTTACCTTCACTGAAGACAAAATCCGCGGGGATGTCGAAGGGCTGGAGCCGCACTTCCGACAGCAGGAGCTGCACGGACTTCTGGTGGTCGCTGGAGACGAGGGAGATGCTCTGCTGCGCCTGGCACTCGTAGGAGCGCCCCGCGGGCGTCACCAGCGCCGAGAGCCGGTGCGAGCTGGCCGTGTGCTTCCCGGCTGGCCAGGGGACACACACACACAGAGACACACACACACACACACACAGAGACACACACACACACACAGAGACACACACACACACACAGAGACACACACAGACACAGAGTCAGGGCCTGGCCCCGCACTGAGGGACCTCCATCAGCACAGACAACGAACTGAGCGCGGGCGAGGCGGCCGGGGCGCAGTGCGGCAGCGCTGGCCCTGCTGCTCCTGGAGTGTCCTTCTGGGGTGGGATCGTGCTTTTGTGTGGCGCCCCACACAGCCAGGGCTGCTCCCACACCGGGATCGCCTCCTGCAAGCGGGAGCACACAGCTCCAGTGCACGGAACTGCACCACAAAGGGCAGAGCTGGCTCTGCTGCCGCCAGCTCCGCTCCTGTCACAGCGGCTGGAGTCCATAACATCAGAGAAATGGTTCCCGTTCATAGAGACCCAGAGTTCAACCCAGGACTGTGATTGTACTCCCTACACTTGGGAAACAACCATTTCCGTAGCTGCACTTGGGCTCTGAATCCAGGTGGGAAGGAGCAGTGCCATTGGCGACCACACAACAAAGAAACACAGGCCATAAAGCCCTTCCTGGAAATACAACAAGACCATTTCACCCAAGTATAAACGACGAGAAAATATTTTCCCATCACACCAAGCTTGTGCAAGCCATGGCCAAATGCGGCTGAGCCAGGTGGAATGAGGGATATCTTCCACCTCCTGCTCTTCTGCAGCCCTTTGTTCCCCTCCAGCAGCACAAAAAGACAATCAGTGCTTCGCATGGGCAGGGGCTGATGGGGCACAGCCAGCTGTGTGTTTTGGGGACTCAGACAGTAGAAACACCAGCCCCAAAACCAGCATGTCTTATGGCAACAACTCTAAATGCCCTATTCACTGGAGTTGGAAAATCCTGAGGGAGAATGGTTTGCAAATGACAATATTTCATTTTTCAATTGAAGACAACACATTTCTGAGCCAAAATGAAATAAAAATAAAGTGAAAGCCAAAAGAATGGAAACTCAGCAAGAAAAGAGGAGGCTGCTGGGTGCGGAGGTGTGTAGGGGTATGATACTAATGTCAATCTCAGTTATCTTGGGAAAATGCTGGTTTCTCACCTATTCAATCATCATCAGGATTAACCTCAAAAACAAATATCCCCACAGGAAAGGGGACAAGCTTTTCCAGCCCAGGTGTCTCCCTTCCCCACCCCCTCGGGCCCTGGGTCCCACAGGACAGCCCGGGCAGCACAGCAAACAGGCAGAGCTAGGCTCTCCCTCCCACGGCAACCGTGGTGATTAAAAACAAGGAAAAAAATATATAATATGCGGTTTAAATCCGGCAGTTGGTCCCGGCATTGTCGGGAGGGTTTGGGGTTTCCTTTTTCCCGTGAGCTACATTTATCGAGCAGCCCGCGGGGTGGTCCCCTCCCAGCCCGGCCCCGTGCTCGCCCGCCCTCCGGGATTGCCTCAAACCCCGAGCCCGGGCGCTTACGGCTGACGGCATCCTTGAAGTAGGTGCGCTCGGAGGTGTCGTAGGTGAACTGGATCCGGCTGAGCTTCCAGGACGCCTCCGGCCCCCGAGACGTGTTGTGCCCCTCCTGCCGAGACAGGGCCGGTCAGGACCCCGCGGAGCCGACGCGCCCCCGCCCCAGCTCCCGGCGTGCGGGGAGCCCGTACCTTCAGGAAGGAGAGTTTGAGGGTGTACGCTTGGTCCAGCCAGGAGAGCTCCAGCTCCGACTCGTTCGTGCCGCACTTGCCCTTCATCTCGGCGCCCCGCGACAGCGGAATATCGGCTTGCTCCGTGATCAGCTGCGAGCGCGGAGCGCGGCTCAGCGGGGCAACCCCCGAGTCCCCCCGGGCACCCCCCCGCCCCGGCTGAAAATCCCCGGAGGGGATAAAGGACTTTCCGAAAGTACCGGCAGATGTGTGCGTGTGTGTATCCCCGGCTCTCCGCGGTGCTGCTGGAGCCCCGGATCCCCCGGGCCGCCTCCGGCCCCCACTCACATCCACATAATTGCTGGCCCACACGTCGTAGGGGACGATGAACTTGGCGGCGAATTCGGCCATGAGACATGTCGTCCGGTTTTCCCGCACCACGAAGATGTCCTTCTCGGGGTTAGGGGAGAGCCCGGAGAGGTTTTCAACTTCTTGCTCGGCGGCCAGGCGAGCCGCGGCGTCTGCGGGCACAGCGGGGCTGAGCGCCGGCGGCCCCGAGCCCCTGCCGCTCACCCTAACACCCTCCCGGCCACCCCCGAGCCCCCTGGAGCAAGCTACTCTATCGCGACGGGGCATGCCTGTCGCGACAGAGCAGGTGGAGAGGAGATGGGGCAGCCGGTGGCGGAGATGCGGGACCGGTGCCATAACAGCGCCGAGTCTGTGTCAGCGCCAGCGGCTGCCTCGTCGCGACAGGGCTCCGTGTCGCGATTCGCCACCCAGGTACTCACGCAAGATGAAAAGCAACCCCGGGAGATGCCCCGCGGCCATCCTCCCTGCTCCGTCCCGGCGTGGCCGCGGCTGTTGCAGCTGCTCCTCCGAAAGGTCCGCTCCGGAGAAAAGAAAAAAAAAATTAAAAACAAAAAGGAGGGGGGAAAAAAAGCCGCACACCTCCTTTCTCAGGAGCCGCACAGGCTGCAAAAGCACTCTGCTGCGGAGTGGCGTGGAGGAGGGACGGGGAAAGTGTGTGGGTGTGCGGGGAGGAGGAGGAGGAGGGGAGATGCCGGCGGAGCTGATGGAGAGCCCACGCCGAGGGACGGGGCGTACGCGCAGCCGGGCGGGGAGGAGGGAAGGAGGGAAGGAGGGATTCCCCCCCTCCGGCGCC
The DNA here is from genome assembly GCA_013400175.1 of Phainopepla nitens. Classification (NCBI taxonomy): domain Eukaryota; kingdom Metazoa; phylum Chordata; class Aves; order Passeriformes; family Bombycillidae; genus Phainopepla; species Phainopepla nitens. The sequence continues at coordinate 336,800 of VXBQ01008832.1, read as the reverse complement.
GGAGCCCCGCCGCACCCGCGGAGGGGCTGCCGGGGAGCCCCGCGGGCGCCTCCGGNTGAAAAGCAACCCCGGGAGATGCCCCGCGGCCATCCTCCCTGCTCCGTCCGGGCGTGGCCGCGGCTGCTGCAGCTGCTCCTCCGAAAGGTCCGCTCCGGAGAAAAGAAAAAAAAAATTAAAAACAAAAAGGAGGGGGGAAAAAAAGCCGCACACCTCCTTTCTCAGGAGCCGCACAGGCTGCAAAAGCACTCTGCTGCGGAGTGGCGTGGAGGAGGGACGGGGAAAGTGTGTGGGTGTGCGGGGAGGAGGAGGAGGAGGGGAGATGCCGGCGGAGCTGATGGAGAGCCCACGCCGAGGGACGGGGCGTACGCGCAGCCGGGCGGGGAGGAGGGAAGGAGGGAAGGAGGGATTCCCCCCCTCNGGCGCCGGAGCCCCGCCGCACCCGCGGAGGGGCTGCCGGGGATCCCCGCGGGCGCCTCGGGCCGCTCGACGGGCGGCTGGAGCGGAGCCAGGCTCACCTCGAGGGCTCCCCGCTCCCCCGGCAGGGCCGGCGCTGAGAGCGGGGCCGGGACCCCCTCGCCCCGGGTTTCGCTGCCCATCCCTGCCGGAGAGGCCGGCGGGATGGAGGAGGGGATACCCATTCTAGCGCCGGCTGCTCACGGAGCGTCACTAATTTCGGTGAAGGCGAACAGCTGCTCCGCGTGTTAATTTAAGCAGAAACGTGCAGCTATTTTTGTGTGGCAAGGTCAGAGGCAAACCCGCATCCTTCTGTGAACGGCCATCGACACACCTAAGCTCTAAGATGAGACAAACCGCAACGCGCACCGCAACATAAAACCCAACAGCCCCGAGAGGGTGATTAAAACACAAACAGCGGCCGTGCGGGGCGTTTTTGGGGGGGAGACAAGCAGGAGGTCGCACCTGGGGCGCGCCTCGGATGTGGGCCAGGTGCCAGCCGAGCCGAGGCACTCAGGGTTTTATCCCCGGCCGGGTCAAAGGTGCGAGACAGCGAGGCCCGGCGCGGAGCAGAGAGGGGCTGCGAGGCGGGGTGAGAGCACGGAGGGCTGCCCGCCCCCTGCCCGCTCCGCGGCCCCTCAGCTCCCCGTCAATGCAGCACTTTCCCTCGCTCTCAGCCCAGGGCAGAGGCGGCGCTGGCCCGCCGGAGGAGCGGCCGACCCCAGCCCGGAGCGCCCGGCTGCGCTCCGCTCGCGGAGGTGGAAGTGCGGCCGACTCCCGTGCTGCTCCCTTGCTGCTCCCTTGCTCCGGGGGATGCGACGTTGAAATATTTCTTCCCGCCTCTCACTGTGACATTTTTTTTTTGAGCTTTAACACGCTGCGACTCTCGCCCCGGGATCAGGAGCACGTCCAAATATTTACGATTTACAGCGACACCGGTCCCAGGAGCAGCGGGGATGAGGAGCCCTACACTGAGAATGGTTTCTTTTGGTAAAAAGCCAAAGGGACAGCAGCGATCTGGAGCGATGGCATTACTGGATTCAAGACCAATTCACGTTTCTAGCTCAGGAAAAGACATCTGGAGGAAACGGTCCAAGGTTTTGCAAAGCAAGATATTGCAAGGTGAGTTTTGATTGTGAGCAGCTGCCCTCTCTGTGCCAGGGCACACAGGTGCAGAGAGGGGCTTTCAAGCTGGGAAATGGCTTTTTTTAAACAATAAAAACTGATACTAAAGGAACATATTGATTTTTGTAACTATAATGTTGAAATTCCTTCTCTGCTTTTTGTGACCATTTTCTCTCTCCTGTTTCATGACAAAAAGCCATTCCTGCACACCCCCAAATAGAGTCGGACCTGTGTTGGTTGTGATATAGGATTAACCTATGGATAATAATTTCAGGAGACTGTATAAAGGAAAAAAATATAATCTTCTATAAAATACAACCTTTTACTGTAACAGGCTGTATTTCTGTGGTGATTTTAGTGCCTGGCTTCCTTGGGTCCTACACTGATGGGCTCAGTGTTTAACTACCCTTTATTTCCTTCTCTAGTCCACTATTTAACTCCCAGCCTTTTTGAGGTTTCTAGGTAGCTTTTAAGCCCCCAAAATACACAATCCTGAGCAGCTGCCCCTGCATCCAGCCTGTGCAGGAGAGAGCAGCTGTGCTGGAGATAGGGCACAGCACAACAAAGCCTTCAGCTCCAGTGACAACTGCCACTTCTAGTCTGCAGAGCTGTGTTCATCCTGCTCTCCGTGGCAAAAAAAAGGGAAAGGCCTAAGACTTCTTAGCACTGAGCAACCCCCAAAACATAGCAGAAAGGTCTCACCCAAGCCAGCCAGGGCAGCATCAGCCACCCTGAAATGCTGTTAGCAGGGACAGTTCAAGATCCCAGGTCACCTGAAACCAGCCCTGCACCCTGCCCTTACCCTCAGCTCTGGAGACTGCCAGAGTATCGCTGAAGGCTTAATCCCCCTTGCTACCCACAACTAGCAGACATAACTCTTACCAGCCTCCTCGAAGGGAGCACATAGCACAGTGACAGCCAGGCTGCAGCACTGGGACCACCACTGACAGTCCAGCAGGAAGAGGGCTTTACATCCACTTGTGTTTGCCACTTGCAGCTGGTTTCACAGGCAGCCCCTGGGCTACAGCACCTGGAATCTACAAGGAAATCAGCCCCTGAGGGCTATTTTGGGTCGCTTTGGTGATGCAGTTTAATTGCACTCAGGTGGTCCAGGGGTTAAACAGGCCCCCACCTGGAAACAGTCAAGTTAATGACCAACCCCCAAATTACTGGAAGTGAAAGAATAGCAGGCTGCCTATGAGGCCAGCGTGTCATGACCCTCCCCATCACAGCTGAGCTGAATTTATCTGAAGCGATTCAGAGATGGAAAATCTGCCACTTCCCTTGACGAAATTTCACTGAAGTGGAATCTATCACCCCGGCAGGGAATGACATTTTAAACTGCTTTAACTCAGTATCAGTGTTCAAATTGATTAGCCTATTTCATCTCAATGGAAATTCTCACCTCATTACATTAGCGGCCAAACTTCAAATAATTTTTGAATCAAATACTGCTTAAACAGTATTTCAAAACACTTAGCTGACAAAATTCATCGCTTAATTTCAAATTACTGCCTGCATTTTATGCTAAATTGTCAGTGGATGAAATACGTATCTGTGTGGGGAGCTGAGCCTGGCAGCTGAGGTTTCCCACTCAGTTTCACAGAAGCCCATTTTTCTGTCTGAGTTGATGGATGTCTCGCTCCTGGATGAGCAGGGAGCACACACACTCAGACAGAGGCTCTGGACGGTATTTTCTGTCCTTCCAAAACCTGTGTTTTTACTGAGGGATGGGATGCTCACCAAGGAATTAAATAGGCAGGTTTGATCTTGCTCAGGGAGGGCTGTGGGCTGAACCCAGGCTGTCATTCCCAGTGGTTTCTTTAACAGGTTTTCTTTAGCCAGGCTCTAACTGAGCCTAAGATGCTTCACCATCCAGTTCTTTCCATACCTGGTCTGCTTTTGCTTCTCCTTAGGCTAAGAACCACTGCAGTAGGCAACGGTGTAAAATTCCACCTCACGGCACTGGCTCCACCAGCTGTGTTTTAGAGGACATTTTTAATTTAAAAAAAATCATAATAAAAATCCTGTCCAGCATGCTCTGAAAACACTTTCTGCTCCCAGCTCCATCCAGCACTTGAGCCAGGCTTAGAGAGCTGCTCTCAGTACACAGCTTGTCTTTTAAAACATTATGGATCCTAAAGGACCAGGAGGTACCTCCACAGGCTCTGGCATCAGAATGGCAATTCTGAATACACATCACAAGTCTGCTTAAATCCTACTTTAATCACCTAAAGATTCACTGACCTCTGTCTCAGTTGCTGCTACACTGCACTCAGGTTGCTGCATTTCCAGGTTGTGCTGCTACACTCCACTGGGGCAGTTCTCTAGTGCTGGGCAATGCTTCTATCACTTACATAAAATTAAAAAAAAAAAAAGACTCCTTTGACTAAATAAGCTGTGATAGAAATATATTTACAGTATGCACATTTTTACAGGAAATACAACTTGCTAAAACTCTGCAGTTAATAACACCACCACCCTGCAATTCACTGCAGTCAAAACTAAAGAATTTGAATTTTTAAGGTTTTTATTAGAGAAGTTGAAAGTTTCATCTCAGAACTGACAATAACATAATTATCTCTCTTCATTTATTTTGTTTATAGGAATATGTAGAATTTGTTTGTACAAGCATATACAACAAAGTAATTGGTGCTTAGTACATTGAAATCAGAAATCTGATTTGTTCTAAACTACCAGTTTTCCATGCAGTCATCTTTGAATTGGCAGCATGGACAAATTCCAAGCCGAATGCTTACATGCATTGTTTTGCAATATAACTACAGCAAGCTCTGGAAACATGCAAATTAACACATTAGCAAATTGTTTTTATATCTAATGGACATAAAAAGGTTATTCCTGATATGAAATTCTGAAAATCTGCATAAATACTTCTGTGTAAAATTAAATTACTTATGTACTTCTCTTTTACTACAAGTATCAAGAATGCCCACGTAATTAATATACACACATATATATAGAGACCTTGTAATGCTAAAAGTCTTTGTAAATAATCAAACAATATTCTGTGCCATACATTTACTCAGTATTTACCAGCTAGTAGCATGACTGTGGTCATATAGTAGGCATTACAGCCTTAGTAGCATTTGTATCACATGCAAACATACTCTTAGCATTTCTGTTTACTAATTTTATCACGTAGCAACATGTATGTGATTTTCTACAATGTTGTGTTTCCCAAGTGTATAAATACTTTTTACATTTTCACAGTTACAAACTTTTTGCCGAAAGCCATTTAAACAATCTTTTAAGTACAATGAATTGTAGTATCTGGGATCTGCAGCAACAGGATCAAAATGCAATTTCTATACAAGCAATGTAGGATGTAAACTTTTCTTAAAGTGCCTAATACGTAATTCCTTAGAGCACTGATCAGTTTTGGCACGAATACACTGTATTTCCCTCAGGTTATCCACTGCAGTAACTTCCACAGGATATTGGCTCCTTTCAGAATTGATAGAGTTGATATGGCACTTGTGAATTACATCATTAGGCTGCAGAAATACCCTGTCAAGTTACTGCTGCAGCTGATGAATTTGGCTGATGACTTTGTACACGTTGTACTATTGAATACACGCAGTTACCTTTCAACGGCCTGCTGTCTGCTGCCTGAAAAAAAACCCCATTTGAAATATAATTTAAAATCACCCAAACTCAACTCCTTACTATCCTAATTATTACTTGGCATAAGGTCCAGTTCAGTGGGCTCGGGGACATCAGGTGCTGAGCATCTGACAAGGTGTGGCACGGCGGGGTCTGGCAGCGTGCTGTTTCTGCACAGCACATCACATCACACATGAGAACACAAATGGGAAATTACTTGAACTACAGCTTTGTTGCCATCTGAGATGACGTTAAAGGTATCTCCTGTGTTTTGAGACTCTGATCGGGTGATTCTGACATAGGCAAAGGTGCCTGGTGAGATACAGAAAGGAAAACAGGAAGGGGTTAAAAAAACTCTTAATCTTCGTGTCGGGGTTTTTCTGAACAAAGGAAATTCTCATGGAAAGCCAACAAAGGAAATTTCAGTGCCCAGTGTTAAAAAAGGAACAATGCAAACCTTAAGACTTGGTGGTCCATAGCTACACTTGATATATTAAGAACAAAAAACCCAAAACAAACCCCTGCCAAAACCAAACCAAACACCCACTCTTCAACCTCAGCAGTGTTATTTTGAATTTTGCTCTCATTTTAAGGATGCTGTGCTCTTCAATTTGCTTGTTGAGGCTTTAAACCACTGTTGCTGGCCTGCGATCCATCTCTGCTTCCAGCTTCACCATCTGCTGCATCTCCTTTGCCTGCAATCCAAAATAACCGCATGAAGCGTTGCATTAGACCTTTTGCTTCCAATGAAGCACGTTTCACATGAGTGTCTGACTGAAACACAGGCAAAACACACTGAAGAGATAGGTAACAACATTATTTTTACACCCCTCGTCCCCCCACCCCAGGTCATTCTGTCTTCAAAATCGGATGTAATCCTTTTATCGACAAATTCTTAGGAAATATTTTTTTTATTCTATCCTGGGAGTCATGGGTTTATTTTCTGAAGAAGTGTGTGAAAAAATGCAGAAGCCCTAGTTTTGGGGAAGAAGTTAGGCAGACGCCAATTTACTGTTTCTCCAGACAGGAAATGTTTGGGAATGTATTCTTACTGCTGTTGTGAGAGTACTGCAACGTGTTAATGCCTGAAATTCATCTATGATCTGGACTTGTTTCTTTCATAAATACAAGGAATGACAAAAATCCATCAGTGTAACATCTCCTTGCAGTAGGCAAGATTTTTTTAATTAGTTTTTTTTTAAAAGAGTATCTTTTTAAAAAATAATTTTTGTCTCACCTGGAGATTCTTATGATTACAGAGGAGGTGGTTTTCACCTCAGGATTAGAATACTGCTATGTGCTCCATGGGATTACACACCCTGAATCCACCTGAAACTGTATCCAAATGCATCATGCAAAATCCAGCAATGAATACGTGCCAGACCTCACTATAAAAACTCTGCCTGCCTCGGGCTCTGCAGGCAGAGTTAAAGCTCTGTGTGTAAATGGTGACTGGCCTGGGAATCCCCTCTCAGAGGGCACTTTTTAAATTCCCTTCCTCTCTCTCTCAGATGCACACACAGCCACACTCTCCTCCCGTTACTGTGTTTTGGTTTGAAACTCTGCAGTTTAAAGGAACTCAGAGTCAGCTCCATTTTCCCTGGGGGTTCTCAATCTGGGAAGTTATTTAAATCCATACCCCAAGGACCCTGAATAAATGGCCCAGAGGGCAATCTAACCTGTCTATACAATCAAACTCAGGAGCATTAGGAGAAGTTTTAGGAAGAGACAATCCAAGCTGCTATTTTCTTTAGTGTAATTGCTGTATATCCTTCACACAGGTAATAATGGTTAGGGGACTTGATTTATATAAATTATGTTCCTCCAGAAGTTGTAAAAGTTGCTTAGACAGGGAACTTTGCTATACAAGCTGCTACTTAAGGAGTCACCTATTCTGGATGTGCAAACACATATTTGCATACATGAAAATGGGCAGATGTAGATCTAACGTAATGAGGGTGCACCTCTATTCCTTTTCACGGTAAATGTGGATTTATGCAGATGTGACATACCTGCCTTCTGGAAAAATCTAGCCCTGCACTTGCTTAATCATCCTCATCATCTTCTTGGGGAAAAAAGTAATTATGATAACAGCAAAGCAACCATCATAAATATGATTAAAAATTAATTTACATTCTCCATTTAAATGACTTAAAAGCTTGAAAGTAATGAAGAAATGATTTTAACATGAAAATATGGAAACATAATAAATAAATTAATATGGACAACCTCTTCTGAAATGTTGGCTGGATTTTGCCTGTGTGTGACATGAAACATCCAAATAAAACAAAACCCTGTGTTATTTTCTTAGTGACTCACACATTTCATGTTTCAGCCTTGTGACTTGACTACAGGCACAGTGTCCTATAAATATTCTGTGTCCCAGTGTATTGTGTAAGGAATTCTTTTAGAGAACCTGGCTTCAAAGACACATTAACATCCAGCAGAGGAGCAAGATTTGTTTGTGCCATTCTGAGGCTGGGTCAGAGAGTGCATTCCGATGTGAACACACCAGCACAACAGGACAAGCCTCTGGAACCTACAGTGGATCCATGGAGTCAGGGCCAGCCAAGGGACTCTGCTTTCAGGGTGCTCTCTGCTGAGATCTCACACAAGCTAGGAAACACATACAGTAAAAGAAGAATAAAAATATTTTTTTCCCTAGCCTAATGAGATTTTTTTTTTCATTATTATGAGTCCATAAATAAATGTTGTTACAGTAGGTGCTGTCAGTGGTGCAAGATGTTATCAGTTCAAGGGAGTATTTCAGATCAGGCAGTGCTGTAGCAGGAGATGTTCCAGCCCAGTGCAGCTCTTTCCCTTGGAAAGACAGGGGTTAACAGGGATTTCTTGGAGTAACGATTATTTAGGAAGCCACAGCAGCACAGCCACATCATAAAGGGTAATTGCCAGAGCTTGTAACATGCTGGAATTTGAAGTGAATTTTAAAGTGCTCTTCCACAGACACTAGGAAGCTATTTCCAGCCATCTATTCTATATTTGGCTATTCTTAGAGTGGAATTACTTATTTTATTACCATACTAAGATATGTGGATACCCTTTGTCTGACTATCAGCATTAGCAGTTAATCATATGTGTGCTAACACTAAAATACTTTTCTTAGATCAACAGACACTCTTACAGATACAATTTAGAACTCTAAGCAGATCTTCCAGTAACAGCAGCTAATGTACAAGTTAATCTCTAAATATTTCCTCTGCACATCACTGTTCATATTCATCTGAATTTCAGATGCAAAAGCACAAAACACTGTTAATATTGTGTCAGGCTCAAATATCTGTGTGCAAACAAGATTAACACTGTGCTCACTATGTCAATGGCACTTCCCAATGGTTGCATTTACAAGGAGGGCTCCAATGATAATGATTTAATTTAGAAGGAAAGCACACTGAAATAATAGTTTGCTTATTATACGTCCATCCTACCTTGTGTTTGAGACACTGCATGACAGGATTTCAAAAGCTGTTTGTACAAAAATAAAAATGTCAAAATCGAGTAATACAACAAGAAGCAAAATAAATGAATGAAAACTGAAGTGAGACTGAAAAATTAATGCAAGAAAAACATACATAAAACAAAACAAATTTAAATTTATAACAATTTGTACTGAAGGCTGTTTCCACCCATAATTCTACTTTTCTCCATTGTATATTTGTATGAAAATTTTCTTGCTTTGTTCGATCAGGAAAAAAAAGTGTTTCAAAATCCTCATTAAACCAATACCACCTGGATCCAACTAACTTTCATACATTAGTGTATACAACAGTGATACCAGAGCCAGCTGGGGGTTGCACTGGTGCACTTTTGGGGCTACAAGGAAATGGTCCAAACAGCACATATGGAAATATATGCTCTGATGGATCAAATCAGAGTGAGTTAAAAAGCTGTTAAGGACAACCCCTGTGCTGGAGGCCACCACATGCCCACTTAGAAGTGATAACCAGCACACGGATGAGCTTATTCCATTTAATAACTGATGATTTATCTGACTTAAATGGCAAAAGAGCAAGCTCACGTAGGCTGTTGCCATCCCTCAGCTGCAGAGCTGTGAGCCCAGGTGAGGATGTATCTAATTCCTCAAAGAGGTGACCCGTCAGTGACTCACACCTATCCCAGCTCCCTTATACAGAACGTGGTTATCACATTATTGTCAAAAGCACAACCAGGATCATTCTCTCCTCTCCTTATGTATTTTAAAAAATGGATCCAAAGCTCTCTGAAGCCAGTGGAAAGAAAGAACTGATAACACCATAGCTCTGGATCAAGCCCATCATTTTTTTGTCAGCTATCACAGTGACACTGCAGATCTGCCACGGCCCTGTTTCCTCCCCCAGGCCCTGCCTCCCCAGATCCCACCTCCCTGCCTTTAGATACTGCTCAGGAGCAGACTGACTGACAGATCCATTCATGCTGGATGTTGGAGATGGCATCTACAACAACCCTGTGAGGGATCAGAGTGGCACTCGTAGTTGTTACCTAGGAGGAAGTGGAGCAATCAGCAGAGCTGTAGGGGCTGGGGCTGGGTGCTAGCAGCACCTGAGATCTTTGAGTGCTGTCAGCCCCTGAAAGTTACCCAGGCTGCAGCTTTGGGGCTCTCCTGACAGTGGAAATACTTGATTTGCCTGTACTATTCCCTTCCCTATCTCTCTGCAAGATGGCTTTCATTTGTATTACGGTGTCTTCCAGAGAGTTCAAGTTCTGAACATTTACCAAAGAAGTGAGTACATAACCCTTAACAGTTATGGGTATTAAATGGAAAGCAGTGGGTATTAAATGCTCCCCTTCTCTCTCACCTCACTGAACTGCTGGGTATATTCCCCTTGCAGTTTACATTTTTAAGTGCAGTACTGCAAGTCCATGCAATTATTCCAGCTCTTCTGGCTCAACCTTTCAGCAAGGGAACTGCTCAGAACAGTGTTGCTTCCACCAGAAATAAGATTAGAATTTTCCTTTCCTTGCCAAGTAGTTTTTCAATTAAAAAAAAAAAAGGGGCTTATAAACTAGCAGAAAATAATAAGGTATTTTAATTAGGAAAGGGTGTACTAGTACAGATAAAACTCCCCATGCTACTGTACATCTCTGGAATTCAGTCCAAACTCACTGTCTCTTGGAGTTCAGAGATGCTCTGGACACGTTTCACCTCTAATTTTTCAATCAGCACTAGAAATATAAGTTCCAAAACGAAGGAAACCGATTTGCTTGAGTTACTTTTGGGGAGTAATTAAAATGGATATGCTGGGTCTTTAATGACTGTCATATCTGGCTAACGAGTATCAGTGTGGCTGAACAGCTGAAAGGGCACTCTGGCTGAGCAGTTCAGCTCCCACAGGCTCAGCTGAAACAAATCTGGTGCTGTATCATCATTTAATTCACCTCACCTCTTCATTTGGACTCCCCAAGTAGGTAGTGACCATAAAAAAGTCCCCATTTTGGTAAAGACTTACATTCAGAAGGATTCTGCTCAACCTGACTCTGGTTACTGTTTTCTCTAGCTTGCTTTTCTCCTAAGCCTTTAAAACAAGATACCTGCTCATTCTGCTTCTCCAAGACTTCTAAGTGCTCAAGTTGAACTTTTTTCAACTGATCCATTTCCTTTGACTGCTTCATGGCCAGCTGTGATTGAGAGAAAATAATGGGGGGGAGAATATAACACGTTATTAACAAGTAAAATAAAAACCTGCTTGTAAGAGACACACATATTCGCTGTCTTGCCTCATTTAGGGTGGCATAAAATATCACAGGAGGCCTAGTATATCATCCAGTCTTAATAAAAGCTTAATATTATTGCATTATCAATTAACAGATACAATTAATAGATACATATTATACATATTGCACATAAAACACAGACTTGGCAAACACACAGGAATGAACAGTAATTCTGTTAATTCAAAATAGCTTTGTCTTATATAGATGTCAGATCTTTTATTGTACAAGTATGTGCAAAAAAGCAAAGACAAAAATCTGCTAGAGCTGGATTCTCAACACAGAGCAATGAACAAGAATATCCAGAAACAGTGCCCAGTGACTTCTCAAGGTTATACTTACCCTTTTCCTCTCTTCCAGGAATTTTTTCGTGTTGCTGCTGTTCAGTTCTCTGACTCGCCTGAAAAAACACAAATGTTCTCCATGAGGACTCATGGGAAAAAAAGAAACCAAAAAGCTACAATAGAGAGATTCACAAACTCTTAAGGTGAATTTTGTTTTCTGATTATCTGTTCCAGCTGGGACTAATGGCAAACTGTACACTCCTCTGGCTGCAGAACTTTACACTTCGAGATTTCCAAGAATGTTTGCACTACAATTGAAGACCTGGCTGTTGTGAATGAAGTTTGCTTTTTCCTTACTCAAGAGTGGTGGTCAAAAATTAAAAAAAAAAAATTGTTTAATTAATTTGTGCATCCCTTGCTGCACTCTGCTGTCAGTTTTGGTATATAAAAAATGCTGTGTGTCTTAAGAGCAGTAATGGAAAAAAATAATTTGATTATCATAAGCAAAGTTACACTTATCAATACTGTAAGCTTCTTGAAGCTGTTATTTATGCAAGCATATAAATATACAATTAATAGTTATATAAAATAACTTAAATGTCTCTTCCTAGGATTTCTGCCATGACAGAGAACAAAAATAGTTCAAACAGTTGAATCAGCCCACAAACAGAACTGCTTTCAGATTTGGGAACAGATTTATCTTGGAGTCATTAGTGAAGTCTGACACAACAAAGCAAGTGGTTACCAAGGGCTCTGACAGCTCATCCTCCTGATGAGCTGGGAGTGTGCAGCACTCAAGGGACTTGGTTCAGCAGGAACAGGCTCAGGCTTTGGGACCAAAATAGCCCAGTGCCAAGGAGGGGAGGTAAAAATGGAAAGAACGAGCCAGATGGCAAGGCCAAAGTGAAGGGGAAACCCCCAAGGCTTAAAGACATCATTGTGTACATTCTGCTTTAACTCCCTTCTCAGTCAGGCCCTCATTTCACTGGAAAAGCAAAAAACTATAATGCTCTTGAAGTACAATAATTAAAATGTAACAGTGTGATTGGACCTAGTCTACTCAGTCAAAGATGATCAGGGCATCAGAGTTATTAAAAGGATAAATAAGAGAAAATCACAATTTTTTTTTCCTATAATGGTCATCTAAAAATACATCCAGCACAATCTTTAGACCTTGTTTCCATACAGAAAAGTGTGGTTTTAATGGAATTAATCCATGACTTCCCCTGTCAGCCTTTGACAGCATTCTTCCCTTGTCAGGAAGGGATACTCACCTCTCTCTTTCAGCTTTGTTTTTGATAGATTTGTCTTGGCTAATGGCTTTGCTGTTCTCCATGGATATTTTAGCCTGGTTGGCACGCATCTCCTTGCTTTCCCTGGGCAAAACCAAACACAGTCATTAATGCCTAAGAAGCAACTGTTGTGGAGGTTGGGTTCCTCTGCATGTGGTTACTTTTTCCTTGAAGTATTAAAGAAGAGGAAAGAATAAACAACATAAAAATTCCCTTCCTTTGGCCAGAATTTACACAGTTTGAGCAGACATCCAGAAATCTCCATTTATTGCAGAGAGTATAACCTGAAAGACTAGCTTAAAGCATCTTTACACTTTGAATATTGCGAAAGGGTATGAAATACTCCCTTTTCTCCCTATTATACAAGTTGTCCTAGTATGGGCTACTATCAGCCATTTAGAAAATGCAATTTGTCTTTTACAACTGCCTAAAAAATTTAGAAATCCTGCCCTCAGAAGGTAACAGCAATATCAACGGTAGTAATATTTGCTAGTTGTGGTATGAGCTGACAGACTTCCTTTTAAAACTTCTACTTTGGGCCTGTGGGCTTGAAAAGAGTGGTTTAGGCCATGGTCAGGCTTGTGTTTGGGTTCTTTTTCTGGCTCAGTGAACCTTTTAGCCTTTCCTGTGAAATGAGACAGAGCTTTTTTAAAATTTTTATTGAAGAACTGTGGTGCCTTTTTTCTTTCTCTTTTCCCTCCAAGAGTTCATAAAATTAAACATTTCCTGGATATAGATTTAAAAGGAGTGGTATCACAGCAAAAATTAGTCTGGGTTCTAAAAAAAAATGATGTGTTGAGAACACATTTCATTCCGACAATCCTTTCTCCAAATAAAAGCTTCTATTTTCTATACTGAAATTGAAATGATTTTTAGGCACACTGTCTTATGAGGACTGCTGAAATAATTTATTTTGATTACTGTGCTGAATGATATGAAAAAAGTCAGTGTAGGTGTTCAAACTGACTTAGGCTGTGTGAATCAGATACAACTTTAGAGCAGAAGAAGTTTTGGGGATTAGAGGTGCATCACTGATGACTTAGAAATGAGGCATTGGCCGTGGAGGTGGCTGAAGGGGCCAACACATCACGTTGTCTCCAGTAAAAAAATTCTCCCTCCCACAAGCAGTGGTGATTCCTGGAACTGGAAGAAGTGGATAAACCAGGATAATAAAGATGAAGAAAAAAAAAGAAACAAGGATTCTGAAAAATGTGGCACTGCAAGATTTAGCTGCTGATTCCCTACTGAGTCATAGTGACTGCACCTCTGAAATTCATACAAACATCTCTTTTGAAGGGATACCTAACTTTAAGCATGTAAGTCTATCCCTGGAATTTATATATATATTTAGATGACATCAAAGTGCATTAACATGTCATTTTCTGACACCAGTATTGTTTGAACAAATAGAAATCTCTTCTTCTAATAAAAAAAAACCAGACCACCACACAATTTCTCTTTCTCTCTCTCAGGTTATTTTATCTGGAGTACATAATGCTGGTGAATAACAGCCTCATGTCCCCAATTTCTGAACTGCTGCAGGATCACCACAACCAGATCAGCCAAGGTAACTCAGTCTGGGGAGGCAGGGGGCTCAGCACCCCTGGAGCTCAATAAGCTTCAGGTTTTTAGCAGTATCTGCTGCCTTCTGCTTTGTTTTTAAATGAGCCCAAAGCACAGACAGAAATTGCTTTTTGTGCTGCACATGGAGGAAAAGCACCTTCCCTGCAGCAGGCAACTGCATCATTTTAGATTATTGATCTCTGCTGCCAGCCCTGTGCCCTCTGTTGTGATATCCAACTCATTTCCCAGCTCAGAGAGAGGCAAGTGTTGAGCACAGCCTGCTGAGAGCCTGCTCCCCTCCCACGCTGCCCCCACACAGATCCTGCTTTCCCATGAATAGACCTGAATTGTCTCCTGGCCTCTGCAGAGAGGAGAGTCATCTTCCTACACACAATATATTTACATTAAAAAGTTTACAAATTGTGAAGTGTGACATCTCTTTGAGGCATTATTATTCACATTTCAGCATTTCACCGTCCAAATTCTTCTGAAATATTCATAGATTCAGACACAGTCTTAAATTTGTTTTAAACAGGAAAGTCCTCTGTTGGCACATAATTCCCAAATAAGCAGAAACACACCAAATTGCAATGAATAAAGCAGAAAGAATATTGAAGGTTGTTACTCCTGGGACAGCTGAGCAAAGAGAGTTATTGGTATTTATCAGGATGTACATTTTCAGATCTCGTTCTTAGTAGCTTTAAACAGAGCAATACATGGACTGAACACAAATGATTTCTAATAAGAAAGTAAAATTGCTAAGAATTTAAGAATCATATACAAAAAATGAGATCTGTATTGTTACATTTAAACAACACAGAGATATAGAAGTTCTAAACCCAAAGACTAAAATGACGAAAATAAAAGCTTTTAAAATAATTTAAGTTTTGCCCTAGTGTATGTATACTAGTGGTCTGAAATGACAGCTTCTAGCAAAGTTAAGAGAACGTGGAAATAAGTATGGAAAAGAAAACAAAATTTTACTTTTACAGGCCATATATTAGTAAATTATCTTTCAAGCATTCTGATGAATTTCAAGTAGGATACAAAGAAAGACACAAAAAAAAAAGGAAGTGATGTGATTTCCTTGGCTGATGCAGCCAAGTATGACTTAGAGGTACAGAACCAAGGACAGCGCTTTCCTCTGGCTAATAATTTTTGAATTATGAATTTGGATAATAATTTAACAATTTTTTGACTTCATATTTGACTGGGTATGTTTTGCAGGACAGCTTGAAGAGATGGGTTAACACAGAGATTATCATAAAGATGAGCTCACTACAAGCCTTTTGCTGGGACAATTCTCTGTTGGATGAAAAGCTTGCAGTTCCCAGCATGTGTTCTCTCTATGCAAAGATAAGCTGCTTTTTCACTCAGGAATTTAAAAAAAAATAATTTCTATTCTGCCTTCAATTGTGATTTATTTATTTCTTTTCCCCTATGCTTTGTATGTGAAAGGTGCTGAACACAATTACATATGAATGTACATGTGAATATATATATTATGTGTACACACATATTTTTTTATGTCCATATGCTTTTAGGCAGCTTCAGACGATAGAACATAGGATAAAAAAATTATTCCTCTACTTACCACCACTTTTAGCACTGTGACTATATTTTGCATTTAATTTTATTTGACTTCAAAAAGGCAGGATGGTTAATTACAGAAGCATTAGTGTCATGCAACATCTTCTGTGTGATTATAGCAGGATATTATATGAAGATAAAACATTGGTCTAATGTAGTTTATCCTGCAACTCACTTCTCATGGACCTTTCTTACTGCCACCAGTGCTATAAACATGAGTCCACAGCTGACAGCAAACCCAAAAGATATTTCCATATTTGATACTTTCAGTTTCCAGCCTCTGAATTGAAGTTCCTGGGTAAGGTCAATGCGAACTACCAATGCTTCATCACCCCTGCTGCCTTTAAGGAGGTTCAGGTGATCTAAATCAGCAGCAGCTCATCCCTACATCTACCTGTTGGAGGTTAGGATTTTTCCTTTTTTTTTTCCTTTCTCTGAGGGAATTTTATCCCATTTGTTGCTAAGAGACGATAACGACCAGGTACTTAAAAAAAACCAAAAGAAATGGCCAAGCCGAGGGAAGGGTGCAGATGAAATTTTGTAGCTGAGGAGCTTTCTTTTGGAGGGGCAGAGATAGCGGGAGATTTTGGCTGTGGGGTGAGGGGCTGGGCGCGGCTCCTCCCGCTCGGGATCGAAGGGGAGACAGGCTGCGGCTGCTGTGGGAAGAATTTGCCACCACTGCGGGGTTCTGGCTCCCATTATATTCTCCTACCATGAATGAGGCTCTGCTCGTAGGAGNCCGAGCCCGCGCCACAGCGCCCCCTGCAGGCGCGGGGCAATCATCGCCCCGGCCCTGCCCGGCCGGGAGCCAGCAGCGCCCCCTGGCGGCGGGGCCCGGAGCTGCGCCCAGGGGAAAGCGCCCGCGGCCGAGAGAGGCCGGGCCCGGGCTGGGCTCTGAGCTGGGCTCTGAGCGCCTGCTCGCACACACACAGGTACACCTGGGAAGGGCTGCGAGTCCTTTCCCCAGACCTTGCCTGAAAGGCCCATTTATAACTAATTTTGCAGCTACAATAATTTGGAGAGAAGGGGGTCACGTTTTCCTTTCCAAGGGAGGTTCCTGCTTTCCCTGGCAGACACCTGTTTTTCAAACCCGGTCAGAACCTAAACCTTGTGTGGTCACTTCCTTCACTTCTACCATGCATTCAGCGCCTTTGTCAGCAGTACAGGAGCTGTCAATGCAAAAAACTAAAGCATTACACAGAGCAGACCGAAACCAAGCCCTCATTATCAGGCACCACTGCCCTGCTCACCTGTCATGGGAAAATTTCAGCTGCTGGGTTTGCTGTTCGTGAGCATTAATGAGCAGCTTTTTCAGTAGCTCACACTGCTGGTTCAAGTGCAAGTCGCGGATTTCTTGCTCCTCGGCGCTGTGCGTGTTGATCATCTCAGACCACTCCTTGGTGTGCTGAGCCACGATTTCTTTGACCTGTGGAGAGGTAACACCAGCTTTGTTAGAGGCTCTCAGATAGAGCAACTCCTCCTGCTGCTGAAGGTAATGTAAAGACGATCATAACACAGGTTGTGAAGAGCACAGATAAAGTGTGAAAAATGAAGTTGCACAAATGAAGTTGCTTCACAGATAGCAAAGCAACACTGCTGGGTGGGTATAAAAACAGATGTATACCAACCCCTACTATTAAGACACTATTATTTAAAGTGCCCTGGACAGACTGGCTGTATAAATATGCTCTTCACTGTACTACCATTGTTTTAAAACCTTCTCTAACACCAAGCTAATAATAATACAGTTTCACACTTTTGTTGCCAAGAAAAATATATATATTGAAAGTACTGAACTTAACAATGGAAAAAACTAGTGAGTGGGGTTTCTCTGAGGGCTTAAAGATAGCCTTTGATTTTGTGGAGACAGTTTGACAAACACAGAACATTTACAGAGAAATCCTGTATTTAGTACAACCTGAATCTGAAGATGGGCTACGTATCTTTGTTTTATATTCATTAAGTCAGCAGGGAATCTGACAAGTATTCTTCTCTTGCTTATCTCCCAAGCCTCACAAGAATAATGAGATTAAAGTTTTGGAATGTTCCCAAGAGACAGTATTAAGAAGCCTAAATCACCAGAGTTGTTATTATAATATATCGCGCTCATTGATTTTGAAAAGAAGCTAATAGAAAGATACGTTTTATTAACCTTTAATGATTATCTTTGGGTATTTTGACATGCTATCCTATTTTCCCATAAATGGTATACAAAATGTGCCTCCCAATAAATCCATCTTCACGTAATCATTTCAACTACAACCAATAACATCTGGGTCATCTTCTACGAAAGCAAATTGGATCCCTTTTTAAAAAAAATGCCACCATTTTGCTTAGAAAGCGAGACAATGGTGAGAGAATGAAAGTGAGAGAATTATATGCATAATGAAGTAGAGATTGTCTTGCACACAGTGGTGAAGGTGACAAAAGTGAAGATTTTATCAGCCCAAATCTCCATTCTGCCCTGGAGAGGCTCCTCTGAAGGGCTTCTTACCTAAAGCTCATGTTGCCCAATAAAGAGGGAATCTAATGAAATAAATTAGTGAGTAATTCTGGAACAGATCAGGATGACTACCACTACCTGAAAGCCAGATTTGCACTTTAATGTAGCTAAATAATGGTCTCATATCAAAACAGGTACAAGCAGCTGATAGAGAGCAACCTGGAGTTTTCTACAGAAAACAAGAAAAGCCTTTTGAGGCAGAAGTTGGTATGACTAACAGAGACCCAATTCATCAGGGTGCTTAAGAAGCAGTGTGCCTCCAGCAAAATGAGCCATGCTTCTTTTTGTGCATGTGGAGAAGTGTACTAGTAAGCCCAGAGCCTGTCAACTGTGAAATTATATGAAGGATGTGGTGCAGTTTGTGGGAGTAGTATTTTTAATAGGGTGTTCATAAGTACTGCCTTCAGAGCTGGAAATACATGAGGATTCAGTTTTAACATGAGTACAAATAAATTATTGGGTGTTGTGAAGGAAGAAAAACTAACTTTTCAGCTGGAGTTTTTGAGAGGTTGAGGAGCAGACACTCCAGCTCACCTCTGGCACCACCTAAGGAGCTTCAGTTTGGGCCAAGTTTAGCCCAAGCTCCTTGTACTGCTGATGTGAAAATGTAAGCAGTTCCAAAGCAGGATTTATTACTCTCACACTCTCTGGAGATGCCTTCTTACATCTCCAGGGCCTCAAGCACCAAGACACTTGAGCTAGGGGGTATGATTCACCTCTCAATGCTGACCTCATTTGGCTTATCAACCCCCAGGGAGACCTAGGATGGACTTAGGAGAGCTAAAAGTCATGGCTGAAGGTTTTAGGAAAAAATTGTTTATTTTCCATGCAGAGTTTCCAGATGGAGTCAGCTCCATCCACAATTTGAATTAAAAATGGTGCAGCTAGATGGGTGTAATTTGGAGCACAGCAGCAAAGGGACTGTGCCCTCAGAAAAACTCCCACAGACACAATGTTGCAAATTATTAATATTTCAAAAAGACAAGTGGCTGTTATGTAGCCTAGGGAGCAGGAGGCCAAGTGCTCACCACCACCACAGGCATTCCAGTAAACAAAGAAGAGTTTGCTTTTATTTAAAGCCTCCTTACACCTTACAGAAAATGTAAAATGCACTTTGCATGATAAAAGAAGCATGACAATAAAACAGTGAAATAAACAGTGGAAGCCATGGTGGAAGTAAGTATTTTGTGACTTAATTGCAAAGAGTTTACAAAGCCCAAACAAACACAGGGGAACAAAGACTCAAGGGCTCATTGCAAATGAATAATGTGATAATTGTTTTTAAATGGTGAATGTTTTAAACCACAGAGGAACCTGAAGGCAGGGATTCTGAATCTCAGGTACACTGATACCACAGATTTATAATATCTCATAGAATTATTGAGTCCAACTCCCAAAGAAAAACCCTTCAAAGTGACAGTGTGCTTACACTTAGATAAAGTATTTAATCTAAGAAGGAAGAAATAATCAGAAAACCACCCTGTCTGTGTTCTGGACAGATGTGCTATGATGTGCTGCTAATTCCAGAAGCAGCAGGCAGGCTAAGAAGAAGATGTCCTTGTAAAACAAGCTTTTCTCTAGGCATGTGAAAGAGAAACTTTATTTTATTACATCTCCACCAAGGCAGAAGTCTCATTTCAGGTACAGCAAGATATAACCTGACGAGAAGGATGTAAGGGATGTGCCAAACACCAGTTACAAGACTTTAAATACCCAATTTACTCAGATTCCAAGGAACTTAGAACTCAGGGCCATTAAATCATCTGAAATCCAATTTTGCTGCAGATCTGTGATACACTTCCAAGTTCAGCTGTAGAAAATTGAAAGAACATCCCTGCTTTTCTCCAATTTATTAGCAGCATAGTTGAAATGACTATTTAATTTTTACTGGGCTGTGCTCCTGTCCTACTTTCTGCTATTAAGGCAGTGTTGCTTGTCCTAAAGGACAGGAAAAATAACCATTAGCTTACTTCTCTCTTTCCTGTTCTGCAGACTGAGTTTGCAAACTTGTCCTTTCATCTGTTCCTACACTGGGCCTAGGAGACTAATTAAAATCCTGATAAGGAACCTTCTTTTGCACAGCATATATGCAGGAAGTTTGTTTAGTCACTAAGTTCAAGCAGGAATGATCTTTGAAGTAATTTTTCCTTTTTTTTTTT
>VXBQ01008832.1:239107-316460 GCA_013400175.1 Phainopepla nitens | reverse complement strand
GGTGTGTGAAGTACACGCTGGGACATTCAGATTTAATTTCAATATTTTATGTCAAATTTGGGCTGGATGTTTCCTCATGACAGGAGGAGTTTTGTAGATGAAAAGGTCTCTTTGGTGCTAAAGGTGTGTACAGGAACGTTGTGGCACAGAGCTGTACTGGAGGACATGAGCTGTAATTAAAGACGAATTATGTTCCAATCTGATATCAAAATTAGTGGGCCAAATGCTGAGAAATGCTGAACAACTGTTAATTAATCAAACTCCCACTATATCAGTGTAATGCATTCAGCATCTCAGAATTTAATCTAATTTAATTGCACCTACCTTCATCTAAGATAAGAGTTAATTTCCCTATGGTCTTGAGCACTGTCTTCCGACACGTTGCTTGCAAACCTTTGAAGGATCTCCAGGAATAATTCAAGGGCCCACACACAGCAGTTGAAACAAAAGAGGTTGGTAAATAATCTGGACAATTTTGATGGAGCCACAGTGAGCAGGACATTGAAAATCATTAGAGGAATCCTCAGAGGAGGATGACTTGCAGAGGAGTTCTTTGGGAATTATCCAATAATCAGAAGATTGGAATTTCAAGTCTTATATTGAAGTCTTACATTTCAAATCTTACATTTGAGTCTCCTTTCAAAATGTCATCCTAAAATCTGACATAGGAGTGGGCCATGTCAGAAAAAAAAAATCAATCTTTTTTTCCAGGTATGGATTAAATTAAAGGGAATCAGTTTGAAAGCAGGATTTTGAAAGGAACGGGCTCAGAAACTGAATATATTTGTGGAAAGGGAGAACATGAGTCACATTTATTGGATTTGGAAGATTAGTGAACATTTGGATGTTCCTCGTGTACAAATGACACCTAACTCCAGACTAAGAGTGACACAGGTGAGAGAGAGAACAGAGCAAATAAATTTCTGTGTAATGCAATTTCAAATGAGTATTGGAGCTTATGTCTGGATGATTGGGAGCCAGTGCTCCTCAGAGAGTTTGTTTCACTAAAAGAGGAATTAATTTTTTAAGTTAACAAATTTGCTTTTATTTAAGGGCTTTTCATAGGGGAAAAAGACAGGGAGATAAGAGAGTGCTTTATGTTTTATTCCTGGGGGGGTTTGCTACATCTACAACTGAGAGGGCAGCAACAAGGAAGCAAGCCTTTTTTAGCAAGTTAATATCTTCTCTGCATTAAATAATAAAACCAGAGAATAAAGTTCAAAGAAGGCAAGATAAAAAATTAACTTATTCTAGCCTCAAAGATGTGACTGTGTTTGTGTGTATTTTCTATTCTTGTCTGATTCGTTTTACAGGTTTCAGCTTTTATGGGGGTCAGTCTCCAGTACTGTTGTCCCTTCAGATGATTTTGTACATGGATGAGCCTTCTGGTGTCCCTGCCAGCCTCTAGTCTGGATAATTTTCAAAAACATCTCAACAAGTCCTGGATAAGACTTCCAAAGGAAATAGGAAGTCAATAAACACAGTAGTGGGACAGAAGTACAGAGAAAACAGCTCTGAGCACCTCCATGTGAGCTACGAACTTGAGAACAGCTTTTCCAAATTAGCTGAGGTGGAGTCCCAGGGCACTTTTACTCCCCAGGACCTTGGACAAAACAAAGCAATGAAACAATGGGGAAAAAAACCAAACAAAACACTAGAAATAAGAAGGCATTTGGTTCAAGAGCAACCTGGGCTCCTCATTCCCTAAGAAACAGATTACCAAGGCCATGGCAACAATGATGGAAAATGAAATAGAAACTTCTTTATGTATATATTTTGGGAATGTATTTAGCATCCAAATTTCATGTAACACATATTCTCTTTGTTTAACCAGAGCTGACACAAATGACCAGTTTCACTTCACGAGGCATGAATATGGCGCTTTCTTCAAAAATTTCAAAACAGCAGGAAATTGATATTGCTTTAAAATTTTTTTTAAGAAACACTTTTAGACACTCAATTACTCCCATTCTTTTCAACATGTTATTATTGCTGAAAGTGATTCATATGCTTCCAAGAAAATTAACTACCACTTGGGTCTCAAAATCTCTCTTTCAGAAGTTGCATGTGTTAAAATTGGCTGTTTGCTTACCTTAGATTTGTGATCTGATGTTAGTGTCTGAATTTTAATTTCCGTTTCTTTCTTCAATTCAACACAATTACTTCCTCTAAAAAAAGAAGAAAAATTGCAAATGTGTGACACAAGTTAAACATCTCCCCATTCAGTCAGCACTTACTAATTAAAATGTTAATCAAAGTTGAAGTGCTGCACCGTATTGGAATGAAATTATTTCTTCTGGCAATCCATTCACAACTTACAAAATATTGTTGGATTAATGATCAGTCAATTCAAACACCACATGATTAATTCTAGATTGGCCCAGCAATTATTCTGTTGCAGAGGATGTGTCAGGCATCTCCATTTATGAGACTTGGTTCCTTTTCCAGGCTTAAAATACCTTGCCAAGAGAAACCAGTTTCTGCCTGAAAACTTACAGGCCTATCCTTGCCATGATTTTAGACTCTGTTTTAAAAGTAGTTTGGTTACTTATATTTAGTTTGAGGGAGAGAAAATAATGTAATTTGAATAATTCCCTCCCAGGGTGATTTGGGTGTACTAAATTTGAACACCTATAGAATGTGTAGGTGTTCCTCTGTGAGAATAAGTGAATGGGCTGCAAAGGAAGGGCCTGGAATAAACAATATCTTGAGAGAAGTCTGTTTGAACATCACTGTAATATTTCTGTGTTGGATTATCCACTGATGCAAAGTGATGCAGCTCCATGTTCATTTATCAGCTGCAGCTGGCCCTAATAAGGATGGTCATTGCTTGACTGCAGTAACATTAATCCATGTTTGCTCCAGAAAAGGAGATTTATGAAACTCTTAACAAGTTTAAGTCCTATTTTCATATCAAAGTACTGCTAAACTTACAGAAATTAGCAGACAATTTTATCATCAAACAGTACCAGGAAAGCCCTTACTGAAAATAGTGTGTCTTGTTTTCCAAGGGTCACCAGTCATTTATTTTCTACCCAGAGTAAGGGAAATTTTTATAGATATTTCTAACACTGATTTGACACTTCAGAAGCAATCTAAAGTCATAGAGAGAGGTTCTGATCACTGTTACCTCTGCCTGAAAAATCCCAACAGCTGAAAGGGATTTGGCTTTGATTACACTGTGACCAGGGTGTGGCTGTAATGGAATATTTAATTTGTTGTTCAGCATGAAGGACATTGATTCTTAGGTGGGAATAAGACATACTTTATCTCCAAATAGCTTAATTAGTTCAATCATTGGACTCTTCAGGATCCCAGACATCCAAACCAGCAGCTGATCCCTTCTCCATATCCCAAGGCAACTTCCAGCCAGTTTAGACACTGGGCAAAATGGGAATTGCCCCCAGCTGCAGTGGCAGAGTCCATGATTGAACCATGCAGTCACAGCTGGGAACAAATACCCAGGGACAGCCCAATCCAGGGACACCTACCCATGCTCACACACACAGATACACTTGGATTTCTGGACAGTCACAATAAATCAGAAGGATCTTTACATGCCCTGACTCCAATTCAGAGTGGGAACACAACCACATCTATCCCCACATGCCTCTCTGAGATTTGTAAGCATTTCAAGTGTATGACAGAAATAGCAGAGGGAGCAAAATCCTGTCCATCTGTCAGTGAATTAGCATGTGATTAAAAAATCCTACTTTGCTGAACAGTCTGCAGTTGGCATTTGTCACACCATGTGGCAGAAATGAACCTCAAAAAAAAAAAAGTGCACAACAATATCAGGAGAGAAAGTTGTCTTTACACCTATCAAAGGCCTTCTTATTAGGAAATAATCTGACAATTTCAATATGAATGCCTTGAAAACATGTTTTACAAGTTCTCTTACAACTTTTATTCCTTGCAAATGCTCCAGAATGATTGCCAAGGAAATGGAGCATGTCCTGCACTCATTGAACCCAGGACTCTGCATTCATCAGATCATCTAAGTTCAATAAAATTTTTAAGTGTCAACCAATGTACTCACTTTTAATCATGTCCTTTAATACTCTGCACAGCTAGGGTGGGCATAAATACCTTGCAGAATGGGCTTTCAGGGCTCACCATGAAGGAAGCCCTAAAAATGTTTAGCCATGGCATTGAAAAGTGTTTTCACAGAAAGTCTGTCAGATACTGATTTTGATTTAGCTGTTAATTAGATGTACAAAGTTAGTCTTGTAAAACTGACAGACATCAGTCCATGGAAAGTATGGAATTGTGGCAGGGAACAGTATTTGGCTTTGCATTGAAGCTGATTCTAGAGTGGTCATTTCCAATTTTATTTTTAACTCATAAAATGAAACTATCATAAAGGCTTTGGTGTCCATGCAAAAGTGTTATAAAATTAAGAAAAGATGCTGCAAGTAGCCAATGAAGTGACCTCAAACTGTGAATCAAATTATGGACTGCTTTGATACTTGTCCCATTTTGGGGTGATCTGGACAGCAGTGTCATCCAGAACTTCCCTGTATTTACTGCACAGAGACAGCCATTTCCACGTTTAATTTCGTAACATACCTTCCTTGGCTGCTTTGTCTGGACAGGCAGAGGCACTGGCTCCTCTCAGGCCAACAGGAGCACTGAGATTCTTACATAGCAGAGCCCAGGGAAACCTTCCTGTCCCCACAATAATTATGGTGCAATGCCCAGAGTTCACTTCTCTGCCACTGTAGTAAATAACCTGACTGCAATTAAAAATCCAGCTGTATCAGTAACCTTCTGCTGTGTTATATTCAATAAAATTGAATCAAAGCCACAATAAATTAATCAATCCTGCAGTTGTGCCCTCTCTGCTTGGAGAAGTAGTAATTTTCTGGAAGGAACTCCTTAGATTACAAGTATTTGTGTGCTTACAGTTGTCTTGTCTTGAACAAAAAAACTACAGCATGAACTGTGAGCTTTCAATAATTTAGTGAGGAGAATTCTCCTTACCTTGTTTACTTCTGACAGTTCTGTTTCTGTTCCTCTGCTGGTTTACAACATGTGCACTCAAAAACCCACCACCATTCCAAATAATTTATAGAAAAAGAATTCTTGGAAGAATCCAGTGCCAAACAGGCATCTCTGTTCAGTATTCAGTGAGTGAGTTGCTGCCAGCTGTTGTTGCCAGATGACAACAATATGAAATTAAGAGCAACTATTAGCATAGCTGGGAATGGAACTAAAGTAATTCCTGCTGTCTCAATGAAATTCCAGTGAAAGGTGGAGAGGAGAAACTGCTGCCAGATGAGCAGCAAGGCAACAGCAGGTCCTGCTACTTAATTCCAAATTAGAATTAGACATTCTATTAAAGTCATCAGCACCTTCCAGGAACCTGTCTGGGACAGACAGGAGATTCACACAGATAATATCCCAGGCTATCAGCTTGTGCAAATTCAAACAACTCCACTCCAGTCAAAGGAGTAAGACTCATTTATCCCTGCTGAGGATCTGTAAGATTTTTGTCAAAAAGAAACTTCAACTCAACAGCACAGCCAAAGTCTATTATTTTCAAACATTCTGGATTTAAAAGCCAGCTTTTCCCCTAAAATCAAAACATTGTTACTTTCTGGTCACTACAGCTGTTGAGGTCCTTAGTCTGCTCTCAGGGAACACAAAAGTTACATTCCCTGGGGAGTGCAGTGAGACCAGACCAGCCCAGACCACAGAAATAAAAATTTGAGGCAAATACTTTGCTTTTAAATTTTAATTTTTAAAGTTCTGATAACAGAAGACTAGAGGAAGGCAGAGTGAGTCCCACATTTATGGCCCATTGCCAGAGCTCATTCTCAGGCTGATGTATAATGCTGGTTCATGCTGCAACACCCTTTTTATGAATGCTTTATTCCAGACCAAAAAAAGCACAAGATACCAAATATATTTTAACTCTGAAGAAAAAGAATTTAAAATAATATCTTACCCTTTCTTCTTGATTGCTTTCTCTAACATTTTCTCGTATGATACCTTTTCTTTATCATATTGGGCCACTATTTTGTCAATTTGTGTGCAGTGCAACTTCTGCATGGCACTGTGCTCCTGGAAAACAGTAGGACCTTACATTAGGTTGCTGGATTTTTGATGTTCAGTTTTCTTAAAGCCTAAAAAATATCAGTGTACAAACAGACAAATTTGACAATGGAATTTAATCTGGTCTAGCCATGTGGTATTAAACATTCCAGGTATTCCACCACAAGCACTAAAACATTTCTTCTTTGTTTGAAAAATTAAAACCTGCAGTGAACCTTAAAAATATGGTACATTTTAAAACAAAGCAATGATAGGTGAAAAAAAGTCATCTGTTGGAATAAATGTCCATTTAAGTACAATTCTGAAGATCTGGCTCACGATCCCCAGTGACAGCAAGATGTGTAATACAATTTAACTTTATATTTCCTGTATCAGAACTTCTCATAATGATGCAAATATTTCACCAGCATGGAGAGCAGCAAATATTGAATTTACACTACAATAGGAAAAATGTTTCTTTCATTTGTGTTATTTTATTAATACCCAATTGCCCCACATTTTATCTAATCATGGCAAAGAGAACCTCATTAATTAAAATGGCTTCATCCAGAACTTTATCTCTATTTTTATAGCTCTTTTTGCATCCATTCCACACTAGCTGTTCTACTGCTCTTTATTATTATTTTCCATACACCTTTGCCTTATCACTGTTTCTTCCTCTAAAAATGCTAATTAAATACTTTCACGCTCACTTTTACCAAAACATTGATACAAATGCTGCAATGCTTTCAAAAATCTAGGACTGGGCTGTACCCCAGCACTCCAACATTGGCCCAGCACTTCCCCAGGGAACACATACAGCTTCCAAGTGATGGATTCAGAGTAGGGGAACTGAATTTGCTGTTCCACAGAGGATTTAAAGGGAAACAAATAGACTCTGTCAATATTAAAACATGCCAGCCTCACCAGGGGGTGTTTACACTGACTAACCAGGCCGGGAAAAATAAGAGACAGTGAAAAGAATGACTCAAGCTTGACAACATCAGCCAGCCACAGGTGAAGTGACTCAGAGCATCTCTCAAATTACCCACTCCCCTCTGAATGACCAGAACTATCCAATTCTTGCCATAAAATATTAAGAATAAACTCTGCAAAGCATGAGACTTCTGCCCAAACTGTCAAAATTCTAAGAAATATGAGTGGTTTTTTGTAGCATCTTTTGCTTTCAAATGCAAAGTTTCAGTTGTTAACATGTTCTAGGTTGATTCAGAAAAAGTTTGCAGGTAAAAGCCTCCTCAGGTAGATTGTCATGATTTCCTCAAGCCCACTGAATTTGCACACCTTTCACATGAATATATTCACAAATTACAAGTCATTACAAATTGAAGCCACAGTTCTGCCAGTGTTCTGAGAGGCCACATAAGTGGTGTAAAAAGACTCAAATCACAGCAAGAGTATAAGAGTCATATACTGTTCCTTTGGGAACAGTGAGTATGTGTGTGCAGAAATCACAATTCACTCCATTAAAGGGAACAGGAAATAAATTCCCATTATACAAACTGGCATTCCTGTCCAGTATCTCCCTAAAGCAACATAAATACTGTGCACAACTGAAAACTGAGGTCTGGAGGAATGTCATTACAGAATACAAATGAGAAAATAAAAAAAGAAGAAACTAACATTTCCAGTTCAAAAATCCATTTTGCAGAACTTTATTTGTCTACTGTCCCATTGTCTTTTGTACTCCTGCTTTTGCATTGTGAAATGGAGATTTTTTAATGTTCTTTTTTACTAGGCTTTAATTCAAACAGTACATATTTTCAATGTCAATATGAATGTGCAGGAGATGAATTGGGGGATTTAGATTAATTATCCAATTCTGGTTACTGTCTAGAACCATATTAAATTCCTCAAGGGGCACTTGTGACCATCCCTGTTGGGTCTGAAACTGCTCGAACTGTACACCACAATGCTCTGTTGAGCTGCTGGGCTGGTAGAGGATATGTCAAGGTAATCCCTCTCTATCCTTCCTCTTCTGTCTAGCCCATAAAGCACAGAAACTACCTGACAGCTCTAAGAATATTAAAATGAAGTAGGGGCCTATAAAAGCAAGCTGCTAAAAGGTGAAGTTGGTTGACTGAGATATGTCCTTTTCTTTGTCCACCTGCCTGTGATGCCACCCCAGATCATTCACCTAAACAGTACTCACTGTGTAACTTGATAAAGAAGAGATATAAACTAAAGGTCATCATTCAGACACATCAATTGTTCTGTAGTTGAATATAAGATATGAATATTATTTCATACTGGGAGATTAAATTTACCTCAGAGAATGTAGGCAGGTGTTGTCAAAAGCAGCCAAGTGCAAGTGTTTTTATGGATGCATTGATTAAAGAAAAGCATTTCTGCACAATATGCAGAAGTGACTGGACATATTCTTTTAAAATTACCAAAAGCACAGGTTACCAGAGCTAAGATTCAAGAGAAGTTATTCCTAGCAAGGATATATTTTTTTTTTAATTGTGATAATTACATGAATTTGCCACTGCTTTTCAAAAGTCAAACAGAAGGAATACTACAGCACCAGTGGCTGATAGCTTCCTACTGCACTGAGATTTGGGATCATGTTCTTTGCTCCCAAGAGCAATCATCTGCTCTTCAGCAACCCCAACAGAGCAATTTCTGGAGAATGTTACACCTGCTGGAGCCAAAATGGCTGAAATGCTAAAGAGAAGTAAATAAATGGCAGATAACATCAAAGAACAACACTAACAGAGTGTTGTGTGCTGGGAAGCCTGGCACCACTTAATTCCTGTTTGCCATAATGCATTTTCCAATGCCAATCCTAGATGGAAAAGCATTAGACATTTCTTTCCTTAAACATCATGAACAATTTCCTCTTGCTTACTTACTCCTCCAGATCTCTGGAGTGTCTGTGGTTAAATGAGAGCCAGCCTATTTCTGGGGCTTTTAGGTTCAGTCTGCTTCAAACACAGGCCTCCTGAGGCTGGTCATGGATAACCAAGTGCAGAGCTCTCCTGCTCCATCCCAGCTGCTGAAATGCACTAAGAACAGTGATGAGCACCCTGAGCACTGCCCTGAGATCAGCGCTGAGCTAACGTGGCTGCTCAGGCTCTCTGAACTCCAGGAGCTGCCCTTGCTGGAGCCTTAGCCAGGCATGCCCTAGGCAGGCACTTGGTTGTTAGGACAAGCTCACTCTGTACTTAGGAGCAGCAGGACACAGGCTGGCTCAGCCATGAAATAGCTGTGCTTGAGCTAATGCTGAAAGCCTTTCTGAGTGCAGGGCGCTTTTAGATTATGGCTGGCAATTTTTTCCTCAGATTAGAGGAAGCAAGTGCAAGCCTGAACAGATGGATCATTTTTTCAATACTAGCAAGCACAGTCTTGGCTCAGATAGCCTGTGGGTCACGTGTTTGAGGGAGAGAGACCCCTGAGTAGGTCTGTTTTCTACATAAACCACAGGACTAATTTTAGAGCAAATTGCTGCCTGTTGGCCAATGAAATGACAAAGTTGTGTTTACAAATTAGAAGCCCCCAAAAAGATCAGCCTTATGAAGGTCTAGAAACTCTTGATATCAAAAAGTGTTGGACACTTTTCTTTGAGCATGGGCTTTGCACACAACACAAAAATGCAGAAATCACTCATTTCCCCTCTGCACAGTCAGTAAGGAGAGGCTGAAATGTAACTATTGAATTTTCTTATATGGCTTTCAATACAAAGAACCCCAAAAAAGTGCCAAGTATTGAAAGTAATTTCTCCATACTTCATTGTACAGAGAATCTCATGCCCAAACAACAGTCATGAAACTGAACATAAAGACTGATATTAGAAATGTCCAGGTAACCACATGACATCAGATCTGCAGTGGAATTCATAAGCAAAGAGAGCAAGGGAGCAACAGCCCCAAAAGCCCAGAATGGCTTTGTGTGTTTGCCAAAATTTAGAACTTGAGATGTTTTCTTCACTTATTATAACTCTTTCTGTAACAAGAGTAATGGTTTTCTAATGAAAGAAAGCAGGGCAAAATTGGCTGAGATTTTCTACCATGAAGTATATTTGTGGTAGTGATATACCTAATTGTGGTATCAATGCCAAGAAAAAGCTGACTATTAAGTGATTAAGACAGATATAATTGAGGAGCAGCAGGACTTTTCATTTCTCAGCTGCACATGCCAGTCCTCTCTGGTGATTTTGCAGTTTCTCCAGTGCCTCTCTTCAGTGCAGCACCACCTCCCATCATTACTGCCTTGTTTTTCCACGCTACATGTCAATAAGTGGTGCAAGAGGGAGCAAGACAAAATCATTACCTGAAAAAGGTGAGCCTTGGGTGTTTATATGGGTCAAACAAATGTGCACCCAGGCTCAGACAGACATACAAAGCGTTGCCAAAGGGAAAATGTGCTCACTGCAGCATATTTCAGTACATTTAAAACATGTATTTCTTTCTTGGGAGTCCAACTGCCATTCCTTAGTCTTCCCCAATAATTTAATTAGGAACTGCCTGTGCCAGTGAGCAACTGTTTTCAATTAGGCTCAGAGAACTCTTAATGATCCTACCTTGGCATGTTTCTTCTTTAAGGCATTCAGCTCTTTCTGCTGTTTCTTTAAATGCTTTATATAAGCCTGAAAAAAGAGAAGCTGGATCAGTTTTTCTGTGGCCACATTGACTTTAACCAGGTAAAATCCTGGCTACTTAAAACAAAAATTTAGGAGCACATCCTGAAAAGCTTGTGTCAAAACTTACCTTCATTTGCTTTAAATCTTCTATCTTCACTTGAGGAATAAGGTCTATACCTGGGAAGGTATTGATACAGTTTATCTAAAACTTCATACATACTAGTATATCTCATATTTAAAATTTAAGTTTTTACCACAGCAACCTACATTTAACTTAACAATTAATTAATTAAAGTTTTTCACCACAATAAAAAAAAATAATCACAGGTTAATGAGAAAATTATTTGTCAAGATATAGCTAAGATACAGTAATTTCATTTTCCCATGCACTGTTCAATCAATTGCCTTGTGGAAAAAGAATTAAATCAATGAGTGTATTTTAATCTCTTACAGTTCTGGACTGAAGTGTCAAAACACAGCAATCTAGGAGTTGAGAAACGCTTCTTTTTGCAAACACAGCAAACTATTTATGAATACTAAAACAATTTCAGAATTTTGGTCCTTTGCTGGAGATTGCTCTGGTACCACTTCTTTCAGCAGGGAGGTTTCCTGGGTAGGGTTGTGCATGACTACAAAAGTGAGGCTAGGTGTGCTTCAGGTTAAAACACAGGAGGGAAAACTAACTTGCACCCTGTGTGGTAAAAAAAATAAAATTTGCATTTTGCTTAATACCAGGCTATGGGAAAAGGAGCAGAAGCGTGCTCCAAGACCAAAGGAGAATTAAAAAATGAAGGAGAAACAGAAAACCAAAAGAAGTGAAAATGCTACTGAAATTTCATTCACACAAAACTAACAGTACTATGTATGTGAATGAAAATGTTTTGATCACTTTAACTGCAATGCAAACAAAATCTGATCTCATTTAATGTTTATGCTTTAATAAATTCTTTGTGACATATTTAGGGCTTTTTAAAAACTACTAAGCACATCCTACATATAAGTGTTAATAAAAATGTCAATATAATGTCATGAGAGCTGTAATTCTTAGGTTTTTCTGAGGTTTCACACAGAATTGTTTGCCTGTGTATAAATACACTGCAAATATATTCAGTTAACTGCTCTTAATAATGTCTGTGGACTGCAAGATTTCCTTTGCCTTGTAAAGGACTTTCTGGCTTTTAAGGTGAATTTAACAGGAAAATGCTCAGACACTGTATAAGGAAAAAAAGAGGTGGAGAGAAGAGGCAGGCAATCTCCTTAGGGAATATGATTTTTTTTCTTTTCTTGGAAGAATAACACTCTGCTCAAGTATACAGTATCAACATTAGATTAGAATATGAGACAGGAGCAGATGTAGGAACAGACAGAGGCTGAAGTTTTCAAAACCACGAGTGATGTAACTCTTAGGGAAAATCTGAGACCAAAAAAAACCCCCACATTTGAAAGCCTTCCCCATTTTGCTGCACAAGTAATTTCTAACAGCAAGATGAGTTGTATATTTTACCAGTGGTAGAATTATTCAGATCTTATAAAATCATAGAGGTAAGAAATACAAAATAAGGAGCATTACACAGGATATAAAAATGAGCAGCTCTATTTTAACATGCAAGAATACAGACAAAAATTACAGTCAGCAAAGTGTTCAGTACTGAAACTTCAGTTTAAGAGCAGGCCTGCATCAAGATGCTGGGTTTCTAAAGAGAGTTCCTCAGGATTTTATTTTAAAACATTTACTACATAGAACCACTACACAAAATATTTCTTTAGTTGTCCTGGTCTGACTCCATGGCCAGCAGGAATCTGTTGTTAACCCCAGCAAATTTCATGCTTAATTAATGCACAATGAAACTAACACTTGTGCATCTTGGTCATGATAGATGAAATATGAAAACACCTCACTGCATAAAGTGACCTGGGGTTTACACCAGGGAAGAACTTTTGGAAGAGTTCAGGTGCCAGAGACAACCTGAAGCTTTGATTCATTGCCAAAAGGGACTCCAGAGAAATGGCATTTGGGCTCTTAAGAGATCCCTTCCCAAGTGTGTACTCAGCCACTTGTTAAATTTGAGAACAAGAGCTCCCCATGCTCCTTTTCCCTCCTGTCAATACCTCTGGGCCAAGGTGAATGAGTGAGTGAATCACATTGTAATTCTTGTGGCCCATTAACAGAAATATTTATTGTCTTTCATTCAGCTGTACTAATTTGTTTTCTCACTTAATGTTCATTACCTGTGATGATATGGGAGAAACAAATAATCCCATTTGACTGTATAAAATGACTTTGTAGAGTGAATGGTGACAAGTTAGGAAAAAATACTTATTCACTTATAAATGAGCACATTTAATTTTTTTTTTTTTTTTACAGTAAACATGCCATTTCCATAATCACTATTCAGAGTAAAACCACACTGTGAAAACATTTCTAATTGTTGGGAAATCTCTACAGAATCCAGTGAATTCTAAATACCTTTAATTACTTAAATCTGCAATCCTGCCAAGGGATTTGTGAGGGGAGAAAAAAATGAGAAGAGTTTCTGTGGACTGTGCCAGATAATAGTCACTCCTATTGGCACTCCTCCAGGAATCTTTACTAGTAAACTATTCCCAGAGCCATGCAGGTTATGTGTATAATATACACACATATATTAAAAAAATATAGCTGAATACTACAGGTATACTACACAAAGAGGTCACTTTGTGAAATAAAGCTGCATTACCTTTATACATTCATTTCAGTAATACACAAAATTCATTTGCAATTAGGCAAAGCCAACTCCCAATGACAAAATCATAAGAATGAATAAAACTCCAAAATTAGACCTGAATAATGAGTGTTTCTCAGTGATTTTCTGAATCACTTCAGAACAGAGGCAGTGATTTTTGGGTACCTTTCTTAGCGTCAGTCCCAGACCCAAAGCCTGCGGTGGTGCTTGGTCGAAGCTCAGAGCTGCTCTGAGGTGTTACATTGGCTTTGGGATTATTGGCTTTTCCTTTCCTGTCGTTCTTTGAAGTGTCATTTGGTACATCAGCTATATCACTCTGAAAGAAACATCATCATAAATTGATTGTTGTTTTACCTGTAGTGTAAAAAGTTGGGAAAATTTCTGAACTGGCTTACTTTAAATGTAATAAAATTGCAACATATTTTCAAACAATACTATAGTGAAGCATTTGTAACCTATTTCAAACAGTTGCTTACTAAACTACAACTCCAATAAATAATATATATAATGCAATAACATTTATTAAAATCTCTCCCCTTACAGGGTGTATTAATGTGATCCATGAGGAAGACAGTGAGTATTTCAGTAAATGACATAAACCAGACAAAGTAGCTTATATTGGAAAACGAGAAATAATAATGTGCATTGATTGGAGAAGTACCATTTTACTTTAAATATAAAGAACAGAGCATGGACAAAAGTGAGTTGTGTTTGTCATTGATTCTACTTACAGTTTCAATACCCATAGCTCTCATTTGGTCTGCTCTTTTTTCTGTGATGGACAAAAATTTCTTTGGATCTGATAAAGCATCCACGATATCTGTAAGAAAAAAAACAATCAACTTTTTGTGAGCTTTGGAGGCATCTGGAAATTAGTATTTTACAAAAGTTTTATTCTATCCCTGTTATTATGAGACATGGCTTGCAACAAGAGTCCAGCTCTCTGTGGTGAATTTGGCAGGGCTGGAAATGCTTATTTCCACAGCACCTGGGACATGGAACAGTTCATAATGCACCAAGGTGTGGTATTAATCCAGGTACCCTACTTAGGAAAAACCCAGTGACTCCATCAGGCTGCTCTAATCTCCTCCCAGTTACTGACTGTAGAATTTGAGACCAGGATGGGATCTCCTGAGCCACAAAGCACTAACTTTGTCCTTTTGTTGAGGGGTGCTGACTGACTTGGGACTGCAGGGAATTGCAGAAAATGCCATTATATTTCCTAGCTAAAGAAAAAAATCACTTTCAAAGAATCAAAATAAATTAAAAAAAACACCTGATTTTAAAAAATCAGAAAAAAAAGTTTCACGTGGATTAAAGCAATCAGGTAAATCTGTTCTCAGCAGCCTCTGTGATATTCCATGTCTGGGACATGACAGGCTGTGGAATGGTTTTTCTAGGAATGACCAGCATCTGAATCTTGCACATTCACAGTACCACCAGTGGTATCACAGCCCTGGGTACCAGACAGATTATTGATTCTGTTTTCCATATGCAGTGATAAATGTGCAAGCACGGGTTTACAGGATGACAAAGTCCCAGGAATTTTTTACCTGCATATTAAAAAATCTCTTTCTGTGCTGAACTTCAACAGTCAAAAAAAGGGTGAAAATATCTAACCCATCAAAAGGTTTGGCAAGAAACCTCTTGTTCAAAGTAGGGGCAGGGCTGTATCATCTCCCTCTCAGCCTGAGTTGTTCTGTGGAATGTTCCTCTGAAGCCACAGCACAGACAGGTCTCCCTTTGCCACAAAAAGTTGAATTAAACACTTAGCATTACCCTTGAGACCTGTTTATCTACACAAATAAGTCATCTCCAATAACTGCTGTGACCCACTGATGTCTGCTGAAATTTATTTCACATACACAGAAGCCACGTAGAATTTATTTTTAGGCACGGCAATGGATTGTGGCTCAGCACTGGCTGTCTCTCCTCTCCCCAACTCATTAAGGATGTTTTTGTGTCCTTGGCACGCACTTTTCAATGAAAACTCAGGGCTACCCTGCCAGCACCATGCGTCACTTGGAAATGGAACCTGATTATCACGAGCTTCTAGGTAGAAATGACTAACGTGTTTGGGAGAGCAGGACCTCTGCATTGTGTAAGGAACCACACAGGCACATCAACAAAGGCTCAGCACTTCTGAGGGGGAGGTGACTCATCCCTGCCTCTGTTGTCATTTGTCCTCTGCTCATGCTCCCCTTTCTCCCCAGGGAGGTGAGCTGGGGGTGGGGAGCAGCATTTTGTGGGAGAACTGCAATTAAATATAAAACTCTGAGAATCTCTGGAAGAGTACATTACAGAGGGCACCAACCAATAACCTAAGCAGCCAGGCTTACTCACTATAGATTTCTATAACAGAAGCTTCTCTTTGGAGAATGCTGCTTCATTTGCAGCAATTTGTGCCATTATTGTGGTTTTATTGGGAACAGAGGGGCTGATGCAAATAAACGACAAGAAATTACAAAGCTCTGAAATAAAAAAATAAAACCACATCTTTCAAAGCCTACAAGGCGTCAGCCATTCTAGTTATAATTCAGGGCACATTTTAACATCTTACTCATACAGGTAAAAAAAAAACAAAAAAGAAAGAAAAAAGAAAGTAGGCAGCTACTGACTTGAGCTCTACCTTCCTACAGGTTTGCTAAAACAACCATGGAGATCCTAATGATAGCACATAAAACAATGAGAAGTTCACTGCAGATGATAAGTAATTAAAAACCACATGCCAGCAGAATGCTAATGATTCCACCTGAGTGTCAGAAGTTATTTCCCAGTTGTTCATCATGCTGCTGTTTTATATCAACGAGGAAAATACATGAGGCACATCCAGCCTCTCTGGGAAGGGAGAGGAGAACTATAATTGAACTCATTTAGTTCCTGTCAATATGGAGTCTGTTTTTGCCACTGCTGACAATAAACTACAACAACCAGTCTTCCCATTCTAGTAGCATTTTACTGGAACAATATTGTTACTTAGGGGTAGCAATGTTTTCCTTCCTCTATCAAATAAACCATCTACAGCACTGCTGACAGTGTAGGACACAATTTGCAAATTCTAAACTGGTGTTGAGATTCTCTTTGAAAAACCAGTCTTTCACTTCTGCATGTGCAGAAAGCAGTTTAAAAAATAAAATGAACAAATCTTTTCTCCTTATGGGTCAAGCACACTCAGCAGCTCAACCCACACTGAACTCAGTGCTAAGTTTAAATTCTATTCTTAGAAAAAGTCTGGTATCATAAAATATCAATCCCAAATCAGAAGCATGTCCTTAGTTGAGAAAATATTTTAACTGAGTCATTTACTGTCAAAAGCTTTAGTTCAGGTAAGAATTAAAGGACACTTAAACATGTCTCTAAGATTGATGGTTCAATTACCCTTGAGAATCTCAAGTTTGAGCAGAAGCTTAACATTTCTCTTGAGACAAAGTCCCTGCAGTTAAATGCTGTGGATGAAATGTGCTGCATAATGGCATGGTGGTGCTCCAAGGCCTATGGTAAAACTCCAGCTGACCTGCCAGAAACCAGGATTTCACATGCCAACAACACAAATGCTTCTGTAACACTTTTTTTCCATGAAATATTATTACTGAAGTCACATCCTGGTAATTTTTTTAAGTCTGGATAAGCACCAGCAAACACAGACTTGAAGACAGGTTAGGTCAACCTTCCTCCAGTTTCTACTGTGGAAATCACACTCAGAGAAGTGCAGCCATTCTTTGCATGGCAGCAGGTTTGAAATAGGTTTTGTGAAGAGAAAAACATTGGTTTGATCAATAATCTTTCGCCAGTAACCCCTAAGGTAATTGCTGCAGAGTCAGAGCACTAACATTTTGTACAGTTCCTATTTTACAGTTTTAAATGGTTTATGTATTGTCCAATGTACAAGCAAATTTCATCAGGGGTGAAGAAGCCCTTTCCCTCAGGAGGAACTCATGCATTACACAGATTTTAGTGGTGTAATGATTATTCTCAGCTCATTGTTCTCATACACATGTGGCAATTTGCCACTGTTCAGTATAAATGACCACAGCTCTGCCAACCTGATTGTGGAAATGGCTCACATTAAAATAACTTTCCTAAGAACCCAAAACCAATTAACCCACACTAAAAACATGTAAAACTGTGATAGAAAGAAAAGCAGAGAGGTTCTGGATGCTGAATTATTTCACTGGTCATTTCTAAAAATACACCAATATTCCAAGAATACAGAATTAGTTTTGTTTGAAAAAACTATGTTTCTGCATGTATTTTTTTATATTTATAGGCCAATAAATATTGATAAAGTACATCCTAACCTTACAGATATTTATGTCAGACAATATGTAATAATAAAAAAAGACTCTTTCTAAATTGTCAACAGAGATAACCAAATTGAGCTAAGTAGTAATAGCTTATTTTGCACAGTATTTTATCATTTAGTAGATACATGCTTTTATCATTAAAGCTGAGGCAGGCACTTGGTCAAAAAGCAGATTTCTTAACTCAATATCCAGCGATTTCAAGGAGTTACAGAAAGTTAGGAATACTGAATCTTTCCATCCTCCAGCACTGCACGTGTGCTTCTGGCTGGCACAGTGACACTGGAGCACTTCAGGACTTGCTCACCAACACTCAAGAGCCTCAGCACACCGAGATCAAGGCTCATCTCACCTCCAAAGCCATCAGGCACGTATGTTTTAAGTACAATGTTGCAGAAAACCGTTGGGAGAGAGAGTGGTTTGTTGCCCTCATTCCGAAGGGAAATGTGTCTGTAACCTGCTTGCAGCCCATCCAGAGGCAGGATCCTCTGACCAATCAGCTTATTATTGTCATCATACACTGCTATTCTCAGGACAGCAAGATCAGGGAGGATAACCTGGAAAGCCACAGAATGCAGACATTTAATGACACTGATACAGTAGCTCCCTCCCCGCCTCCCATGTGTGAACTTTGGATGGCAGAAACTGTCATCACTGTAAGATCAGGTCATTCCCTGCAAAGCCCACTTTTCAAAATTAATCTTTCCTAGAAAAGCTTTTTTCACTCTAAATAATGGGAAGATTTCAGATTATGTAAATCCTGCAGCTTACAGTTACACCAGCTAAATATTTTGTATGTTTATTTTTCATTACTGAAGACTGGGGACGGTGATAAGAAGGCAGGTAAATACTGCATGGGAAATGACAGATACAGCAGCAATCAAAGGGCAGGTAGTGCTGGATCAGGAGGAATTATGACAGAAAGATGGGATTTGGGATGCATCCAAAGGGCAAGGAGAGTGCAAGCACAGGTTGATGGGGATGTCTGAGCTGCTGAAATGCTGTGCTGCCAGCAGAGGTGGGTGTGCTGCACTCAGGCCATGGGGGTTCAAGGCATGCATGGGGAGCAGGCTCCTGCATCTGTCAGTGCCCACCTGGGCTGAGCAGGACAGGAACAAAGAGATCCCCTGCCCTCCCTGGAGCAAAGGTGCTGCCTCTGTGCATGGAGCACTGAGGAGGAGGCAGACTAACAGAGGAGCAGCTCCTCTTCCAGCCCACCTCAACCATGCACTGGGAAAGATTCCCCACTCCTTCCCTACCTGGCACTATTCACCAGTGCCTGTGGGATAAAAAGGAAGACCTCAGTAAACTGTGTCTGCCTTCTCCCTTACACTTTCCCCCTGCCACTTCCATTTTCAGTCTGGGGGGCACAAAATAAAGGCTGCTTTTGGTCTCTTAATCCACGTGGGCTGTTCATGGACATCCTGCTCTACTCAACTACAGCTTAGTACTCCCAGCACAGGTCACCACCAGCACTTACTCCCTCCTCCCCTCACACAACAGAGGGACAACACAGAACCCAGGTTAGAATGACTGAAACTTTATTTTCATTAAAATAAAAATGAGAAAACGTGACAGAAGAACAATCAAACACAGCACCTGAGAACAACTGTGTAGGGTTAAGCATCAGCCTGAGGGGAACACTGCAACCCAAACAGGGCAGGTAAGATCTCTCCCCTACAGGTCACAGATCAGCACATCTTTCATTACATGATGGTCTTTGACACAGATTTGCCAGGGAGCAGAACTGGGGACTAAGTTTATTGGTCTCTCTCCATTAATTTGTTCTGTGGTATCCTCGTGGGCACTGCCATCCTCTCATGATGTTTTAGCACTGTGCACCCCCTGTCCTCAGTATCTCCAGGTAGAGGAATCCTTCCTGCTGTGCTCCTGCCACTCACCTTGATCTCCAGGGTATGTTGATTACATTGCTAAGCTATGAGAAGGGCCAGAGGTGAAGAAAAATAATCTCTTGGCTGACCTAGAAGTTCAAGAGAATGCATGTCCATGGGATTGCTCACTGAGGAGTAGCATTGAGAAATACTGGCCTCAGCCTTTGTACCCATGTCCCAACACACAGGTTGCACAGGGGTGCACCCTGGAATTTATGGCCCTTTTGATGTAAGAAATCATACAGCAGCAGATGCTGGTCATATGGCCAGCAAGCCACGGGCAGCAGAATTGCTTGTACATAAGCATCTTCCCTGTGCCTCCTCACACACAGGGAAAAGCACCTGAAGTCACATTCATTCCAGAATATAAGTTCAGAAAAAACTCTTGCATCAACTAAATTTCTATTAAAAACTGGCTATGCTGTTAGGAAAGCAGATTAAGTGTGTAATATACCCAAGTGTGAAGAGTTATCACCACTTGGCAAAGTCTGAAATTTGGAACAGAAGTCTGAACTTTGGGATTAAACAGCAACGATTTTGCATAACAACAAAACAGATGTAAGCAAAACAGATGTTATCAAAGACAGCACTGTAACACATGTAGTCTGGATGAAACTCCAGGCAACAGAAGAAAAATAATATATATATATGTGTGTGTATCATATATATATATAAAGACTGAGAGATAAAAACTGAACACGGACAAATGGTCTCTCTCTTTAAATCCCCCATGCCAAGAAAAAAAGGGTTGCTTTTCTTTTGGTATTGAAAAAAAAATAAAGAAAAAGGTACACGATGCACATGGACTACTGAAGGAGGGAGCTGGCAACACGCCTGAGGAACACAGCCCCCTTCCAACTTTTCCATGTAATGACATTGACCTTAGCTTTGGATGCAGCATCTCACCTGCCCTCTGGGCTGAAGGAACAGTGCAAGATAGCAGCCACTGCCAGGGCAGGGAAGAAGAAATCTCCAGGGAATGATGGTGTCCACCAGCGGGGCTCATTCTGAGCAGACTGCATACCTTGAACACAGGCATGGTCACAGAGGAGGTGGCTACCTCCAAGTGGGAGGAGGAAGCAAAAGGGAGGAAAAAGCCAAATGGAAACAAAAACAACAAAAAAAATCATATGATATCCATTAGAAAAATAAAAGCAAAATTAAAAAAAAAAAAAACAACAAACCAAACCAAAACCAAGCAGCCTCCTGAAA
Organism: Phainopepla nitens; assembly: GCA_013400175.1. Lineage (NCBI taxonomy): Eukaryota > Metazoa > Chordata > Aves > Passeriformes > Bombycillidae > Phainopepla > Phainopepla nitens. The sequence continues at coordinate 295,696 of VXBQ01008832.1, read as the reverse complement.
GCTGATTTCAGCTTTCCATTGTTTACTGCAGTAAACAGGGGCCCTACAAACCCTTTTCCATGGGAGCAGCACTCATCCATGTGAGCAGTCAGGCTGAAGCAGGGAGGGCTGGCTCAGGAGGGCAGGGAAGCTCACAGGCACAAGCAAACCAGAGAGTGAGCTCTGCAGATTCCCCACATCCTACCTTCCTGAAGACAAAGGACTCCTCGTTGTAGACAGGGTTGAGGCCGTTGTTCATCACCATGCGCGTGCGGAACTCCTTGCGGATCGTGTCCGTGGGCAGCCCGTACATATCCACCTCCACGTAGGTCCCAATCTTCTTGTCTGACAAGAACTGGCCAGATATCACCTGCAGCACGGTGACAGAGTAAGGAAAAGCAGTACAAAGTAAGGATATTGGAAATAGTGGTCATTTTTTACTGACATCACTCTGAAAAATGGTTTGCAGCTGACAGATGAGTTTAGTTCCTCACGTGAAAACGGTATATTTCAAACTGCACCTCTCTAGAAAAGCTTTTGTGATCAGATATATAAATATAACCTTCATCTGAAATGACTGTGCTATGGTATTACCAGTTGTCAGTCATGCCAACCAGCCAGTGTCTCACAGATGCATTCACTGTATGGAAACACTGAATGGAACAACCAGAGTTGGCACTGCTATTCCATGACTTCCAACATTCTGTTCAGAAGCACTTTTTTCTGTGATACATCTTGACCACAAGAGGTGAAAGGAAACTACTGTTCTGCTTTCACTTAGGTGAAGGTTTGAAACTGATCATGTGTCAGTCTGACTCCATATTACGTGTCTGGAAAGTGCAGGATGCTTAAAATGTGAAAAAAACCAAAAAAATCCCACACGATTCCTCTGTATCATTATATATATGAAGACTTGTTGCCATTTCACTCCAACTCATGATTAATCCAGCCACAGCAGGTGATTACTCCAGGGAATTTTTTTATTTCATCAAGATGATCTATTACTTAAAAATACAGCTAATGTTTTCATTACTACAATCAAGGAGGGAAGGGAAAAACTGAAACATGATTTCACAGACCTAAGCTCATTTCAAATCCTTTTGTTTCCATGACCTAACATCCTTCTGGGGAACACTCTGGATAATTGATCTGAAAAGTTATGTAGCTGAGGGGTATCACTGCCGGCTTTTGGTCCACTCAGCTCCTTAATTACAAAATTTATATGGAATTTTATACTAGTTTTAGTCTCAAAAGAAAAGTAACTGTCAAAATACATGACCTAGGAACTATCTGATCCTGTTTCCTTCTTGGAGGGACTGTGCTTTGATTATCATTTAAGAAAAAGAGCATTAATAAAACATGTTTATTCACATGCTTATTCTTCTAGAGGTGCAAATGGAATTTAGTTCAACATCTAGAATGCATGAGAAATGCTTGGCCAGAGAGGCTGTTACATTTAAACACAGCACACGAAAAATGCTAAATGAAAGCTGCAGTCTTCTGCTCACAAAACAGGTTTTACAATCATCAGCCTGCTTCCAAAATTTGATACTTAACCATGTTTTAGAACTACAACAGGAGTTTTATGGGACTTTGTTACTCACAAGTAACTCCAAAGTAAGGGCCTGCCTCACATCAACCATTTTTCTCTATTCACTTTGAAAATATCTTGTCCTGGTGTGCCCAGATTCCTCCCTCTCTGTGGTGACAAGTGATGCTGTGCAATTTCATATCGTACATGGGAACAAACTTCACTCCTTTATCCATTTGTGTGGGCTCATGTATTTGAAGAAGACCATGAAGACTGTTAGAATATGACAATGTGTAATAATACCTAATTTTTAATTCTATCATATTCCACTGAGATGAAGTAAACAAAGGCATCTTAGCCAGGAATATTAAAAAAAATAAAATAAAAAAAGAAACAATTACTGTATATATCCTGTTTCTGATGATCTTAATGATTTTAAATGTGCTTTTGCATGTGATGCCAGCTGTCTGTTGCTGTTTTACCTGTACAGAACACGTTGCAGCAATAACACCATCTACAGGAGTTTCAGAGAACGGGTCGAACGTCCTGTCTGGTCGTCGCATGAAATCTGGCTTTAATAGATACCTTATTTCAAGGAAAAAAAAAAAAGGAAAATTATTCTTGATTGGAACTTAAAATTGTATTAAATACATATGAAATGGATGTTCTGCCTTTAAACAATGAGCTCTCCTACAGCACTGTAAAATATAGACTCATTGCAGCTGTAAGTGTGAGGAAGTAAAAGAAAGTATTATGGTTGTCTGGGACAGATAAGTATTAATTTTCATTTTGAATTACCAGCTACTGAGAGATGAAATCATTTTGGGATTTTAAGATAAAAATTAATGTAATATAATCAAGAACACTTCAAAACAACTGAATAATGCAGCTTAAAAATACAAGGAGTTACCATATAATAAAACACAGAGGCTCTCATTTGTTTTAATACTTTAACACTTTGGAAAAGCACAGATGGATTTTTCAATTTTATTTTTCCAAATGAAGCAGTTCCTTAAGAGTTCAAGACTCATACACCAAATTTCAGCTTGAAGCTAATTTTTCCATTGTGGTTATGAAACCTTAGGGGAAACGACTGATAATGTCAGTGCTGACAGATCGTTAATTATAGCAGCATGAAAGGTCTCACCACAATAACACTTCAAATACCTCCCTGAGGACCTCACACTGGATCAACCTATCAATGAAGCCAATATGTGCTCTGATGCACCAAAACCCAAGGATTCTGCCATCAAAATGAAACAGCTACTGTTCACTGCAGAAAGGCTGCATGCTGCAGACATTCTCTTCCACTGATGCAAGAAAATGGGGAACTAGAAAAATCTTGCTAATTCTGCAGCCACCCTTACTCTCTCTAGTGAATATTATAAAGGCCTAGGCAGAATTCAGAGATTAAAAAATGCTAGAAAAATTCCAGTGGAAAGAATGTAAATGTTTTCACCGATTTTTTAATAACATGGTTTCTGTTTGAAAGTAATATTACTCCTTTTTCTTCCATTAAAAATGTTTTTCTTCCATTAGAAAAGTGATTTCTTAATATTTTAATTTAAAGTAGGTTGGGCAGAAGGGAACTAACTATCCTTAGCCTCTTTTTTCATCCTGCTGAAATAAAAAATGCTGAAATGATCTTGTTTCATCAGCATGAAAGCTGCAAGTCTGAGAAAAGAGGAGTACAGGCAGAAAGAAATGTTCAATTTTTCATTTCCTTTCTCTGTCTGAAACACCACCACATTTAAAATGCATATCAAAATATTACCATGCATTACCAATATATTATTATTAAAAACTGGTAAGTTTTTAATAAGTATGAATCCAGGAATTTAGTTGATAATTTTGCCTGTCCTTCAGAGAATTTGGCAAAAGTAAGCAGGTCTTACTAAGCTGGTGTGTCCAACAAGAAAGGAACCAAACTCCACCATAAGAAAGCTTTGGTTATTTTGATTGAAATTACAGAGACTGCACCTTTGTCAAAGCCAAGAGCCTCTTTTGGAGTGCTCACAACTGCAATAAAGGCATGGAATGGCCAAGCACTGTGTGCTCATTCTGCAAATGAGGAATTTTACCAAGCTCCATCTACTCAGAGTTTCTTCCTGAATAACATCTGCAGTATTAAAAGAGTAGTTCCTTCCCAGGAAGAGTTTGCAGATTCTAGTATGTTTCTGGACTGCCATTTCCTGTGATTCATTAAACTTCTCCTTTTCTCCTGGTGCTGATGATCAGTCTATGCTATTAAGGTCTATGCTCAACATTTGAGAAAAATCTATCAGCATCACTTAAACATGCTTTGTCATGCAAAAATCATGAGCAATAACTTAAATCAAACACTTCAGTATTCTCTGTGAAATCTGTGCTCCAATTAAGAGTACACAGATTAAAAATATGCTCCCCATGTATTCAGATTCCACTTGTCCAAGTAAATTTGGCAGTTCTGTGAACTGTGCAGTGAATCTCCATTCTGAGGCATGTATTCAAAGAAAGGCTGAGAACAGAAGGTGGAGATGTATTTAAATAACTGTGTATAGTATTCATGATCTTCATAATATGAACACAAAGCCTCTTCGATCTCATTTAAAAACTGGGCATAATTAAAAGCATATTCATTAGAATACCTGCTTATGGGGGATAATTCTCCCTGAACTCTGCTAATTTCTACTTTTCACCTACCATCCCATTTTCCTTTTGTAACACATAATTAATAGTGACAAAATTTTATTAAAGCCTTAGTAAAGGAGTCTGATACACAGTGACAACAGTTTAAATCATATCACTCACCCGCACGATCCATTGTACTCAAATTTTCCTTGATTCAACTGCATTGCTAAATCTGCCAAGAGAGAAAATTTACTAACTTTCCTGCTGAATAATGCAGATCATGAACTAGATCAGAAAATAAGACTTTTTTTTCAGAATAATAAATTTAAATAAATATTTAATATAATGTGTATAAAATCCACATCTGAGAAATAAAAGGAAGCAGCAGGAAAATATTTCCTCATCTTCATTTTGACAGCACAGCTGGATCACAGAAGAGGAATACAGGAAAGCTGCTCACTTCCACTTAGGCAACTACTTCTCTTAATCTGCAATATAAAGGGGTTGGCAATGACAGCAGTGGGCAGAGGCAGTGCTGGGAGCAGAGTGAGGTTTGCATTTCTGCTCCAGCCTCCCTGTCATGTCCAGGGGAGTGTTCTACAAGCAGCATGTTCCAGTGTATCCCTTCTCCTGCTTCCTCAGCTGGTGAAACTGGGGCACAGTTTGCAGGCCACAACTCTGGGGGTGACCATGAGGAGTGTCTGCAGCATCAAAGACATTGTTCAGGGAGTGGGAAGCAAGCACAAAAGCACTGCCACAGCCAGAAAAAGGCTATGGAAAATGGGTCTGTTATATATAGGACTGAAGATACTCCTAGATGAATTAAAAAACCCAATCAAAACAACAAAAGGCCTGCCCTGCTATATTCACACCTTCACTGAAGAGAAACAATGCATCTCCTGTCAGATCACCCTGTGGAGAGGCATTTCTGTTCCCTGGCACCATTTTCTCAGCTGGGATCTCAGACCCCATCCTCTGCTGCTGAGCACAACCCTTACCACTTCACAATAACTGCTCCAGAAATGCATTTGGCACACAGTCATTACTTTTACCATCTTAATCTGTGCACTTCATCTTTGCATTGCAGACATGTACCCAACTGTGCCAGAGCTGTGTTTTGTGAAAGCACTGATTTCCCTGTAATTAACACTTTTTATTAATAAAAACCATTTCTGTGAGAAGATGCGATACTCCATTATTTTGCCACAAAAGTGGACTGAATTTTCCTTCTGTGCATGGCTTTTTTTATTGCTCCTCGTCTTACGCTTCTGTAATTCCACCCTGCTGTATTATTTAGCCATATGTCTGTTTCCTCAAAAAATGCCAGAAGCAAATCCATGGCATCTGTTTGAGAGTTACTGCCCAAGCCATTCTTTAGGATGGAGGTTCACTGGTCTTTGCTGCCTACCTGGGGTCTGATAGTTCAGTGAGACCATCTGGCAGCCAGCGTTCCAGAAAATTTGAGGCATGTAATTACTGGAATCCACACGGCCTCCCTTTGGGTAAATCCGACTCATTTGTCGTTTATTGTAACTATAGAATTCATCAAGGAAAATGAAACAAAAACATCATAGAAATGTAGAGTCATGTCCTGATATCTTCAGTATTTCAACATCAAAACACACTTCTTATGTTCATCTCACTACTTCTACTTCCATGAGGTACTTCCCCTGTTCCTTTGCAGAGATGCAACTCTAAATCTAGAAAGGTGCACTGGTTTATTTTAGGATTGGTGGAAAAGTGGGATGAGGAGGTGAAAGGATACTTCACAAACTCAATGGCATGAGTCTTCAAATACCCGAGTCCGACTGATTCATTGAAAGAGGACATGTTATGGTGAATATTACGTTCTAGAAAGGAAAGACATGACATTTTAAAACATTTCTGTAATGACAAATCACAACTCAAAATCATGCACTATAACAGCAGGACACAGCAAGTTTTGGTCTCTTTCCTCATTATGTATTATTAATACAATGGAATTATAGTGATAAGAAATTTCATAGAATCAAATTACAGTGATGAGAAATTTCATAGTATTTCTGACTCGCTTTTCTGTTCCACTCCTTGGGAAATCAACAAAATTTTCATTTTTTGTTTAGGACAAAATTGTTATTCAGAGCCTGCATTGTGTGGTAGATAAGGCAAAGCAACATGATAAATTGTCTGGTGTGCAGTATCAGCTCACTGCTGACCACTGTGACAGTCATGCTCACCTTACTGCAGAGCGAGATGAATTAAAAAAAGCATTTCAGCTGGAAAGGCCCATGGAATAGAACCAACCTCAACAGCTTCATGTTCTCCCAGTAATTTAGTGACTCCGTGTGGATGATTAATGGAACAACAGGCTAACTTTACATTCAAGGAAACAGCTCTACAAACATACTGATGATGGCCATTAAACTAGAAAAATCTTATGCCTTTATTTCTAAATTCAGGAAAGGTAGAGATTAAAAACTACCTAGGTTAAGCAAATACTTGTATTTCATTCAACCTTTTATGTTACCTTCTGCTACATCGAAACCTTGAAATTTTACAGGTTGAGCATAGTTGACCATTGTTGATAAATATGGATGTATATTGGTTGTGGCACCTACATATTTGTAAGATGCCATCCACGCTTGTTCATCTTCCACAGTTACTAAACCCTGAAAACACATTAAAAAGAACAATCACCATTTCTGTGTGCAAACACTGTTGTTGGGTTTTTCAAAGGTGGGACAAAACTACAGCCAAATCTGCAGAAGGTTAAAGACAGTGCAAATTAATACAAGAGAAGTGGAAGTTTAGTGTCACAAGTTAAAATTTATTTTCTTGCTGATATAAGACTCTCAATGTTACAGGATGCATGCAAGAGGGCTGATGATAGAAAAGCTCCGAAGCAGTGGGTAAATAAATATTACATGAAGTTAGTAGGATAACACTGGGATAAAAGATAAATATTCCAACAGCCTGAACAATGCTGGGAGATAATGATCCATCTTTGTCAAATAAACTCCAAAAACTGTGATTTGATATGCATTTTCTGATAGAAACTGTGCATACTTGGCACTCAGTAGAACTTCCTCAACATCAAAACACAAATAGGTTCCATTATTAATCTTTTCTAACAGAAGCAAACCAAAATGTAAGAACCACAGCCTTCACTGGATGTCACATGACCAACAAGAGACACAGTACTAATTCATATTCTTATCCACTTCAACTGATAAAAATCTGAATCCATCACCTACATATATATGCACTTTATTTATAACAGAACTTAGAGTTTTCTACAAGTATCTCAACTGCTAGAAACCCACATCAGGATGGCTGACTGAAGAATCACTTCTTAATTGGCTCTACCTGTCCAATATTTGCCTTTCCCTAAACACATTTGAAACACATTCTTTTCACTGAAAGGAAAAAAGAAAAAAAATAATCTCTGTCAAGCTAAGCAAACTCTGCAAATTAATCACATTTTTCCCACATATGTATTTTTGGTTGTTCTCCTACCAGTGAACCAGTGACCAAATATCTGTTTGTAGGCTGACAGTGACCTTCTTCTGGGAGGTGTGAAGTGTATTAAAACATTCTTGCAGTGCTGCTTTTTTATTTTCAGACTGCAGCTTGTGTTTGTCAGAAGTTCTCCCCCATTATTTGCTCAGGAAATAATCAGTAAGAGGAAGCACTCCCAAGCCCTTTCTGGGCTTGGAGGAAAATGCAGTTCACAGAACCCACACTACTGGAACTCATTTACTCCCTGAGATGGGAGAGTAAGGGAAAAGTGAACCCACTTACCAGCATTATGGCAACTCTGCCTGCCAGGCAGTGCAGACACATCTCAAAGAATGAAAACCATGTCAAGTGGAACCATTTATGCCTTGGTATGAGATGATTACAGTCACAAGGAACACAATTTTCTGACTGCATAGAATTACTGAGTGAGCAGAATGAGTCCAGGTACACGTTGTTGGATGTGCATTTTAGACTGAATTAAACTTCCAGCAGCCCGTGAAATCCAACTGACACCACATTTTAATGCTGATCATCAGGGCTCAACCCAACTGCTTTTCAGAAATGTGCATATTGAGGATTCACAGATCTGATCCCAAAATATGCCAAACAGCACATCCCTGTGCCAGTAGAAAACAGGCTTTTTGTTTTGTTTTGTTACTAGGTCAATAGCTGTTAATAGAGCTTAGGTCAAATTCAGGCAAAATTTACTCAATGAAACCAGTTCTTTTCAGGATCTAAACTTTTGAAAGGCCATTAACTCAGGAAGAACTGACCACTCATCTTCTAAAACTCAGGGTTCTTTAAAGTGCCTCCTGTTGACTGCTCAGAACAGCTAATCATATTTGACTATCTTGATCCATCCACACCTACAACTAAAGGAATCACAGTGAAAAGGGAGTCAAAGGGACTATGGTGCCTCAGTGCCCAGGCAATGGTACCTTGCAGGTACAGCTCTGTGACTGCTTTAGTGACACTTTGGCTCAAAGACAGTGCCCCAAGACAATGTACTAGCCATTGATTTTATCTTAGTCCCTTGCAGACCCTTACATTTTAGAGTAGGGCTACACTCTGCACTGTTCACAACTTTAAAACTATGAGTTAAGAAAGGGGTAAGGATGGAATGTTTCTTAAAGTCTACAGAAACAAAGGACTGGTTACAACAGCACACGACCCCTTCAGGGGATAGAGAAGACAAGGGGGAAAATTGATCTCCATGTATATTACACCTCCCCACCCCTCAAGAAAAGAAGCAGAACCCACTTAGAAAACAACACAGACTGAAACAAAGTGTGGTTATGAACAGGAGCAGCTTGAATGAGAGAAGAGGAGGAGGAGAGCGGAAAGAGGTGGGAAGAGTCTTACAGAAGGGATTCCTGGGAGAAGATAAATGCAGAAGTCCCAAGGGAAAGCAAAAGGAAGAAAGAGAGAGGAAAACAAAGTGCAGTCAGGGTAAGGGCAGAGGAAAAAACAAAGCAGGGATGATACATCTCAACACCATTCAGAGAACTGGTTTCCTAGTGCATGATGTTGGAGACTGAGATCAGATACTTCTAAGCAGGCAAAGGTCACGCACTCCTGTCTGTCCCCAGATTTTCTGACAGCCCTGACCCCAGTATAAAAGTATAGCAGAAGAAGTCCTAGAGGACAAAAGGAGGTAGAGTCACTTTCAAAAACAGGTGCAGTGAAACTGAGCATAAAATTGTTAAACCGCTGAGAATGCATGGTAAGTAATATGCATGTTATATATAAAGCAATAAAATAAACTACATTACATCCTGCGTCACCTTTTTATTGTTTTCTTGCTCAGAATCTTCAACAGCCTAAGGGAAAAAAAATATATATACATTACCCAAAGAAAAAGCAATAGGAAACACTCACAGTAAGGAGAAAAAAATCCTCAAAAAATTTAAGCATTTAGCAAAAAGTAAACCCTTTTCCACCTTCCTGCATGGCTCATCTGTCCTATACACATTCAAAAATTTGTAGTCTATTCCAAATTAGGGTAGACAAGATCTGAAACTCAGCCATGGGAATAGATGAAGGATGCCAGACAGTTAAGCCTAAACCAGAGCTATCACTATATGCTGGGGACAGGAAGCTCCAGAGAAGAATGAAAGAACACACCCAGATAAAGATACCACAATAAAGATCATCTGATCTGGATGTGCAAACTGCCAAGCTCTGAAAACTGAGGGTTAAGAGTGCTGTAAACTGAAATGTCCACATTGGAGAAGGCCTGTCTCAAGATGTTATTTGCAATGGAGCAGTCTGGTGCCTGCCTTCAATTAAAAGCTACCAATACTGAGAATCTAAGATAAATATTGTCTTGGCACTGAATGTACATTCCTACAGAATAAAGATCAAGTCACTGATCAGCAAAGAAGCAGAGAAGTTACCCTAGGACATGTGCTGAGGGTGAGCGACTAATCTGGAAACAAAAAAACAATCCTCAAAACAACAACAATAACAACAAAAACCCACCCAACCAAAATACCCAAAATCATCTAGGTAGTAAAGGAGCAGCTGACTCAGTAAATGAAACTGCCCTAAAGCAAAGAAGTGAAATGATACTTCAGTGGGAGGATCCATAAAAGTCCTGAAGAAGCAAAGTTGCTGACTTGAAGAGATACACAGAAGGCAGGTCTGATGAGTCTGGTGCTGCTACAGACATACTGCTATTTTCCACACCTATACTTCTGTCTGGAGAAAGGTCCAAAGGAGACCAAGCAGCAGGGAAGAAGTGGTCAAAGTACTTGAATGGCAGAGGAACATGATCTGATAAGGTACCTTATCCTCACATGTGGGCTTTTTTCTGTAGCAAGCAGCACTAATGCCTTCAGTGCCAGAGCAGCTTACTTCTGAATTCCAATATTCTGTATCTAATTACCATCAACTAATATTCAAGTAACTGAGCACCAACTGATAAACTGTAATTGTCAGGTATGAGTGGAATGAAGAGAACTCTTTCCCTGGCTGCCTGATAGAGCCCCTGTGCCACACCACCCTGCTGGGAATTATTGTCCTGTTTTGCCTTCACTGCTGTAGGTGGAAGAGAGAACCTACCCCAAGGGTTAACCATATAAATTGATGCAGGAAAACCCTGCAGTGAAGACACAGAATGTAGCCCTGCAAAAAGATTGCTGAGCAAGGAAGCTGATGTTCCACCTCTTATTAGGATTCTGCACCTGAGATGCAAAGTAAAATATCAGAGGCTGGAGGAGGAAACTGCTTGCTGCCTTTAATCAGTATTTTTTATTAAATCCCCCACTTTTATACTGTTTCCTACTTACTGATTCTGTTTCATCAATGGGTATATCCTACCTGAACAAGGGGAGAGTATTTTTGGCTACAAAGCAGTGTGTTCTCATGAACTTAAAGGTAAGGGGCACCTGGTGAAGATCTCAAGTTTGAATCTTCCAACAAGTGCTCTGATGTTTCCACAAAGCAGAGTGCCTTTTACAACAACCTCCATGGAAAGTTTTCATAAAAATATACATGAAAGAAGCAATCCCACCTTTTTGACACTGATGGCAACAGCTTCTTTTTGACTGTAATCATCTACAGTAAGGTCACTTCCAAATTTGTACTCAGGATGAGCTTCTTCTTCCTGGTCAGCTGCACAGAAAAAAAAAAAAGAATCAGTGCAAAAACCACAGCAACTGATGTTTTCTTTGCAAGGCATGAAACAAATGACAGTTAAATTCACAGTTTTGGGTTTGGCATTTTTCAAAAACAGGAATAAAATCCAGGGTATTAGATTTCTAAGAGTTAGTTAACTGTTTTCAAGTGCAATAAAATACAACTAAGGTCTGAGATGGTTAGTAAGAGAAATTTTATCTGCTGTATTTTTGAAGTAATCAGAATTTTGCTTAGCAAAGGTGTAAAACAGAAGCCAATAGCCTTGGGAAATAACAAGAACTGATGACAGAATTCTTTAAACAAAGATCTAAGAAGATGCCAGTGGCCAGGCTTCTTGACTGCCTTGTCAGACTCACTGCATGCCCCCACTACAGGGAATTGTTCTCATTTGCTTTTAAATTGATTTTCCATTAGGACCTACAGTACTTGAAGCTAAAAAGTAAATGAAAAGAAAATATGTAAAAATCTGTGAGAGAACCATGTGGTAGGCTAAAGCTGGGACTTTCACTATGACACAGGTCACAGGCCAGTCCTTTGGTTCAGACGCTTGCAGGCAGTGATTTACATCTTCTGAAGGTGGACATTTCAAACAGACAGGGTGATCACACCCTAAATAAGTGTATTTTTCTCTGTTGGCCACATCACTGGCTGAGAGCTGGACATTTACAGTGAGGATAACAGAGGTTTGGCAAGAAAAATCCTACCCCTTATTTTACCCTTATAAAGGATAATGCAATAATCCCATCTGATGTTGACACAAGTGTTAGACACAGTGACATAATGTGTTTTCAAAGCAAAGATCACAACTTCTTATTCTCTCTCTTACAGACAGAATGAAAATCTCGCTTGATTGGTGCTCTAATATAACTTCTGAACAGTAAATGGAACTTAAAATTGTCTGGGATGAGGTAGCAAGGCTGGGGTCTGTACAAATGATCCTGCACTGAGCCAAGACTTGCTGCTGCTGCCACAGATCACAGGCACGTGGGTAAGGAGCACCCAGCCCACTGATCTACCACAGGGAATGTCTGAGAGCCCTTCTCCAGGAAATCCTCACCACTTTCTATTTCCTCTTCATTATCATCCTCCAGGATATTTACAGGAGCAGCAGTTTCCCCAGCCTCCATCATCTTTTTCAGAGCATCAAGCTGTTCTGTTAATATGAAAAATAAAATTCAATTAGTCGTGACATGAACAGTTTGCAGTACAAAGAAAAACAAGAGAACCATCACAAATGATTCCCTGATCTTCAGATCTATTTAATGAGACCTCTGACTTTTCAGCTGGTAATAAAATTTTACAGAGTAAGTAGCATCAATAAACACAGACTGTTGTTAGATCTGAAAAGTGGTCAGTAATTGCACAGTGAAGTTAAGGAAAATATTTCACAGAAGCACAGAATCAATTAGGTTGGAAAAGGCCTCTGAGATTGAATCCAGCCTCTGACTGAACCACCACCTTTGTCAACCAGAGTGCTTGAGTGCCACACAGTCTTTCCTTAAACACCTCCAGGGACAGCGACTCCATCACCTCCCCGGGCAGCACATTCCAATGTCTAATCACCCCTTCTGTGAAGAAATTCCCCCTAAATTTCCACAGACTTCAAAGGTCTTTGGGGCAAGCATATTAGTTCCTCACAAAATAAACAGACAGCTGTCTCTTCAGTGCTTGATCCATGCAAATGGAGGCAGAGTGCTTGGATTTTCAATTGTGTTTCCATGTGCACTACAGTTAGACAGGAGGAGCACAGCCTCGTATGACTGAAGCCAGTGCAAGGTCTGAGTGCTTATCTTTGAATGGAGAAGGACCAGGGTTTATCATTACAGCCATACTGGAAACTAATACAGCAACATTATTGTTACTGGAAGAAGATAAGTATCAGAACTGGCAACAACAGCAAGAAGAGCAATTTGAAATTCCATTTCATTTCATGCTTATCCTGGAAAAACACAGCAATGCAAACAGATCGGTGTCGGCAGAATTTACAAGAGATTCTATCTGCCTTATATTTTAGCTCAACCAGCAGTCTGATAAAAGTCCCAGGATTACATTTCTGGGTCTGTCTGTGCCTGTGCAGCATGCTGATATCAAGGCCTAGACTGGCACTCACATGAAACACAAGGGCAAACCAGATGTTATTTACATATAATTCATATTCTTCCAACACTAAAGTACAAACAATCTGGGAACTTTAGTAACAAAGTCTGATTGTTGTGATCTGAACTTTTGTTATTATTTGACAAATGTTACTTACTCTTTTCTACTTCAGGTTTCAGCCTTTTATTCTTTATGAGAATTTTTCTTTTGAGGTCATTAGGAGATGGTAAGGCTTTACCTTGTTCAAGCTGTAAAACAATTCAAAGAAAATGCTTAATAATAACAACAGCTGTTTGGCCTCTCTGTATCCCTCCTTGGGATTTGGATTTTAGGACAGCAATACCAAGGGCCAGTGAACAAGCAGTGCCACACAAGGCACAACCCCAGAAGGTTATGGGACTGCAGTTACACTGTTTGCTCTCTCCTTCCCTATCCCAGGGGGAAGCTGTGCTCAGGTAAAGCTGCTGGATGAAGCCAGCACTCAGGTCTCCAGCCTGTACCACCCTCAGCTGCACTGCCCTAAACAGTTTTCCATCTCTCCTGCCTAGCAGGGGGTGTGGATGTGACCTGCACCTCCTGGTCAGAGGAATTCCTGCTTTCCCTCTCTCCCTCCCTCCCTGTGCTTCACACAGTCCAAGCCACAGATCAGCCTGTTATCATTTGATCTCTAAATAAGTCACCTTTTATGGTCCCCTCGAGCTGCAGTGACCCAAGTGAGGTAGTGGTAGTCCACCCACACCTGGAGAGTGGGAATGGACTGGCACTGGGCAATGGAAAACTACCCAGTCCTCAGCTAGGTAATGGGGACTGGTTCTGCCAGCAGGGTCACAAATTCAGTATTTGTCAAAGGGGAAGCTTCACATACACACACAAGGAAGTATTAATAAAAGGTGTGTTTCAGTTTGGGGAAAGAGAAAAAATATTATTCAGAAAAGAGAAAAAGTATGGAATCCTCTAATTTAAGCCCCATCACATCATTGAGGCTAAGAAACAGATCTGGGTAAGGTAATTAGCACCCTCTTCACCTCAGGCTTGCTAGGAATATTACTCAGGGAGTTGCTGGTATAATCACAGAATATTCTGAGCTGGAAGGGAACCACAAGGATCATCGAGTCCAACTCTCAAGTAAATGGCCCATACAGAGACTGGACCCACAACCTGGCATTCTTAGCACCATGACAGACTGGGGTTTTCAGTGAAGCCTAAATGATACAGGAATAGAAGGTATTTCCATAAATAGTGACAATTCTTAGAAGAACTACTCATATATTCTTATCTCTTAATCCAAATCTGAGCTAGAGAGAACAGCACTCCAGGTGAACAAACAAAAGCATGAAGCACCACGAATTGAAATCAAATAAAAGCAGCAGAGGTGGCAAATAACAACCCAGGGAAAAAAAAAAAACCCAAACCAAACAAAAAAAGAACAACCAAAAAAAACCCCAAAACAAAACAAGAAAAGCACAAAAAAAGACCACATATCAACCCAGCTCCAGGAGAATGGGTGGAAGCCTCCTCATGGGAGGGTAAGGGTCCCCACACCAGCCAGGCTGGCTGAGGCAGGGAGTTTGAGCATGCAGAGAACACGTTTGCTCCCGACAGCACCGGGGCTGTACCTCCACTAGATGTCAGTGCTGCAGAGCTCATTTATGCCAGGCTGCATCCCCCGCCAGGGTCAGACCTGGATGCCCATTTGGACAAATATTTGCTTTTACTTAAAACCCAATCTGCTCCAGTCAAGTGCCATGTCTTTCCTAAGTCTGCCTCCCTCAGTCCCCAGCCCAGGTTATCAGGATCCAAGCATTTGCAAAGGACTCGTTCCAAGCTCCTCCTGCCATCTCTGCAGTGTTTGCTTTGTGAGCAGCTGGGAACTGAATCCACCCATGAGGAGGAAAGGACACAAAACGCAGAAGGCTCAGCAGTGCTACAGAGCACAGGCAGCTGAGGCTGAATGTTGGGCCCTGAGGAAGAGGCATGGCAGCCCTTGGCCAGCTCTATTTTAGGCTTCCCAGAGAGCTCCTGGAAGCTTTTTGTGAGGGACGTGGCAGCGTGCTACAAACATCACAGGGGGACATTGCAGATTTAGTTCTCTGGATGCACTTTTCAGGGCAAACACCTGACATTCACCAACACGTGGGTGTGCTGCTGCTCCTGCAGCATGCAGGGAAAGTCAGGAAAAGCAAAGCTCTAGGGATGCTGATGCCAGGAGCCCCCCTTGCCAGTGCCACTGAAAGGTAAGGCAGAGTCCTTCTTGCTGAGGTCCCCCACAGCACCACAGAGCCTCTGCAGGCTTTGGGTGACTGCTGGCACACAGTGAGCTCCTTGTAAGGAGCAAGGAAGCTCTGGAGGAGGAGTAGCTGTGTAACAAGCTGTTAAGTCTCAAATACTGTGTTTGTGAAGGAGTGTCTGTTGTTATCTCCTGCCATGCAGGGGAGTGAAGTGCATGTGAATTATAGTGCACTTGACAGTCCAAATGAGACTGCAGGAAACTCTTGGTGCTTAATTTAATTCTTAATGCAATAGTGGGGCCACCTAGACTGCAGGACCTGACCTGGAGCATGAAACATGAAATGTGCAGTTGAAAGAAGAGGTTTCTTCAGCTGAGACCATGCAATTTGTAATGAATTGTTACAATTAATTCTTTTTAAAAAGTGACTGGAAATTTCAGAGTGAGGTATGACCTGCAAAGACAATGTATGTGGTGTATTTTATGTAGGTGTTGATATTATGTCACACATCAAGGAAGGGGGATTTCCCCAGGCTGCTTGCCAGAGCCCTGTACAGAAGAGACTAAACAAATGAGATAAGGACAAGTTTGTACCAAAAAGCACAGCCACCCAAAACCACTAATCATTTCTGAAAGCACAGGACTGGCAGTGAACAGCACTAAAGGTGCTGATATGATAAAACATGTGAAAAAAAGAAAAAAAAAAGGAAAAAAAAAAGAAAAAGGAGAAACTGGCAAATTGCAACATACTGGATGTGTTTCTAGAGGCTGCTTCAACAGGAGATCTCCAAAAAGATCTTCGCAGTATTTTGACATCTTGTACTGTTGATATTTGCTGGAAAAAATTATGTCAGTTAATTTTTAAATATAAAAATGAAATCACTATCACTCAGCACAAAAGAATAATACTAAGTAATCTAGACGTCCCAAATTATATATTGCCCACTTTGTTTCAACTGAGAAGTATTACTTTACTGTAATTATACTGTCAACAGAAGTCTATCATTTGACATAGATGAATTTAACAAGACCAAAAAAGTAGAGTAAGTGAATCTCACACAGCTAATGGAACATCCAAATACATTTCACAGCTTTATCACAGATAAAAATATTGCCATTATTAAGCTACATAAAGATTGATTAGTATATTAATGGTATATTAAGTGACATTCTGTCTGCCTGCCTACCCCTCCACAGTTTTCAAGTACCATATCATAGTATTTTAAACTATATAATCTCTCTCAGAAAATGCCCACTTTAAAAATTAAAAATGGGCACTACATACCTGCAGTGATTTTCAAATGAAAGAATGACAGGGTACTCTGATGTAACAAATGCTGTTTCCTTAATGGCTTGAATTACATCCTATAAAAAAGCAACAATAGGATACAAGTTAGAATGGATCAAATTAAAATTATAAAAAAGGGATTTTTTTTTTTTTAAATTATCCACCCCACCCTGAGAAACACAGGGCTGTCTTAAATGTGCCCATGTCTCATCCTGCCCCTGTCCTGCATCACACAGGAGCAGGATTCCAGTGCTGAGGAGGGGAGGGGGCCCTGCTTGGATTCTTGTCCAGGGCTTTTCCTGGGGTTTGCTGCCAGGTGTGGAGGCCAGGCATCTACCTTGAAAAGAATGTCTGTGCACATTGCTTTTCCATGGGTTATTATTGGTTCTTGGTCTTCACCTTTGCCATCCCAACAGTCCAGCTCGACACACCTAAAGATTCAAGAAAAAGAAACTTAGTGTTTTATTACAGGTGAGCTACTTGGGAACTGTTTTAGCAGTGAAAGTCAGAGCAGTAAATCAGTTTTTGGCATTGCACAACTCTTCCTAAGCTGTACATGTGTTATTTCAGACCTGTTCTACAACTTTGGATATAACATCTTAAATATGGCATGTGTGAGTCAATATATTCTCATCTGGACAATAATGACTTTAGCACTGTGCCCCTTTTCTTATTCTCATTCTAGTAAAGCAAGAAATTAATCAGGAAATCATAAATTTCCTTATTCTCATTAACATATAAATTTTGTAATTATAAAGCAGAAGGCCCTCTGAAATTCTTCAGCTGTCATTTTGAGATCAAACTTCTGTTAACTTTCTCACAAACTCTCTCCTTATATCAATTTCTAAATTCCTCTGCCTGGAATTACTTTTGTGAGAAAAATAAGATTCTTAAACAAACATATGTTTTCATTTGCCACACTAACATATTTATACATTCAATTGTACAATACATCACCACCAAAGTACAGTATTGTAGTATTTTTAGTTTAAAGTATTAGATTCACAAATATTTATTTTCTCCTGCTTCCAACCTGCATCCAGCCAAAAGCACTTGTCTGTACATCTCCACTGAAGACTTGCCACCAAACTGCCTTCCTGTTAAATATGTATTGTGAGAGGAACTGATGAAATAATGAGCCAGAGGATGGTCCATTTCTTGATACAATTCCAAACGGTCTAAGAAAACTGGGGCATTTTCATCTGACATCAAGTATCTGCAAAACCCATCACTGGATATGACCCCTGGAAGGAAGAAGAAGGCATGGTAAATTACTACCAGAAATTTAGAGTTGACAGGAGTCAAACCACCTCACAGAGCAGGAACTCTGGCACAGAACCTGTTATTCACACAGGTTCCTGGAAGCAAACTGCTCTCCCCTCCCCCAGCACCAGGCTGACCAGCAGCTGGTGCAAAATGTGCCATTATGTTCCCAGATAACCAAATTAAAAATCAGGTGCCCACCAGTTCAACACCTGAGGGCCAGCACTCACCATCAGCAGAACTAAGGCAGCAAAAGGAGGTGAAGAAGGCAAATAAGTAGTGACATCTCCTCAGGTCAGTCCCAACAATTTTGATCTCTGGGACTTTTTAGGGCAGGGATTTTGAGCTTGCATGGGCCAGGCTTCTATGGTCCTTTCCTCCTCTCTTTCATATTTAGTCCTGTGCTACATCACTGTCAACCAGCTTGTGCAGAGACAGCTCCCCACTGACAGAAACATGGGGATGTGTCCCTGAAAGACTTCGCAGTGGATCATTTATAAAACTTTAGAAAAATCTAAAATACCTTCCAGTTTATTGTTTGAAATACAGGTTCATATCTTTGTTAATGAAAACAGAAAGCTACAATGAATGTGGGACATACAGAAGTTCAGAATACAGAATTCAGAACACCTCTCTCTTATCTGTCTACTGGTCTATGATTCAATAAATTATAATAAAATACAAAACAAGGGGTAATTTTTAATGAAACCAAATTAGGAATAATTAGCATGGAAATACCAGCTTTAAAGAGGCCAAGAGTCTGAAAAATGGAAATTATCTGTGATAGGGAAGAAGGGATTACTCACAAAGAGCTGCTGCAGGGAATGGTTACCTGGCACTAATTTTGACATTGCTTTCTCTGAAGTAATTTATGAACACTCAGCTATTGTCAAGGCAAGGTTGCAGCAGTCCTGTTTTTATTTTCTGGAAGTCTATTTTTCTCTTATACAGAGAAGTGGAGTGATCCCAGTTTCCATTCTACTCCTGACTTTCTGCAAAAATCCTCTACTGGAGCTTACATTTTCTGTGCTTGGTGTCAGCCAGAGGTGAACTGTTCCAGAATGTTTTACTCAAGTCCTCTCAGCTGATCCTGAGTATGAAAGAAAGGGGGCAAAAGGGAATTTTCTACTTGAAGAATGGTTTTATTTTGTTAACACCACATACTTTAAAGCAGCAGCACAGCACATCCCAGATGGCACATACTCCTGTGCATCATCTTGTGGAGAAATGTCACAGCTGGATGGATGTTCTAGACAGAACACAGCTGAGACCTCAGCAACTTAACAGAGCTCTGTATGCTCAACAGCTGAGACTTTGTGTTTTTGACCTGCACTCACCAGGTGGAAGAATTGGAGTTTGTAGAGTTCCTGGGCAGACTGGTTACTGAAGTGCCCAGCATTAACTTGTTCATCTTTACTCACTCCTGTCACTGAAATGTGACTGAGGAAGAGTCAGCTGCTTATTGCTACTGCCCTTTGTACATCAGCCTTGTTTCTTAAACTACATGATTTAGCAAAAAAAAAAAAAAAAACAAAACCAAAACAAAACAAAACAAAGAAAAAAAGGGTTGTCCTCCAGTATTTTGCTCAGCAGCAAAGTTTTACATAAGAAGGGGAAAGAAGCTGAAGAGAACAGCCATTGCTGAGATCCTTTGAGGAAAACTCAGAGAGAACTTCTACTGTTTTGTTCTTATTTTCCCCATCCCTGCAAAAAGTTTTCCACATTTATTGAAAACCTGACAGAATTAAAAATCAATCAAGGAAGGTAAATAATTAGCCATGGTTGATTTTTTTCCCAATTTTAGATTTATTTCCACCTTCAGAAAGTATGTTTTTACACCTCCCATCCTAAACAGGTGGCGGCCACACCTTCCTCATGTTGGAAAACATTTAAAATACACTAGCACCAAGAATCAAAGATGAGTGTCTTTAAAAATTATAAATAAAATGGGATAGAGCTGACAAAAATCAATTAATACTTTGAGAATTTACTTCATTTAGAGAGGAAGGGAAAGCCTCAGGCTTTACTGGGGCAGGGTTAGATGCTGCCTCCTTCTGTTGCCTGCTTTGTACCCTCACCCTCAGAGGCTGCAGCAGTGCAACCTCATATGTGCAAACACATATATAAATACTTCTACCTTGATCCATGAGACTAAATGTCTGTGAGAGGATCCTTGTTAAGATGGGCTTTGCAAAGCTGCAGTCTCCTCTCTGCCTGTCACCACAACAGCTACGGTTGTGGTGACAGGCAGAGAGGAGGGCAGGGAGCACCAGTGGGGAAAGCAAAGTTTTTCATTTCTGCAGCTGATCCCAACACAGCTGCTGCAGCAAAATGGGGAAGAACTGGGAGCTAAGTTCAGCTTAGAACTGGGAGCTAAGTTCAGCCTCTGGCACCTCTCACACTCAGAGCAGCTCAGCACATGAGCGGCCCAAAAATGGCTTGCAGATACTTCCTGCAACCTTGCTTGGAGAGAACATTTTTCAGATCACCCACATAAAATACCCTGCTCTGAGCCAGGCTGCTGCCCTCAAGCACTAGAGGGCATATATTATAAGAAGGTGGATGCATATGGCAATTTCTTTTTTATTTTTGCACAATATCTGTACTTTACAGAGTTATGCAGTCTCCCTGAGACTTTGTCCACAGCCACTTGCACGTTGCCTTGCTGCTGGAAGGAGTCTCTGCTGTTCTGTATTTACTCAATCCCAGCCTCTCCCTTTTCTATCAGGATTTGTAGCCACACTCTAAACTAGATCAGGGTAATAATCCTTCTATAAAAAAATCTGATTTCAAGGGGAGGTATTTTTTTCAGCAGAGCAGTTTCCTGGTCCAGTACCCTACACAAGCACTTGTGCCCAGACCACAGGGACTGGAAACTCCCTTTTAAAAGCCTGAATGCTTCAGAACAAATTCCCCAAATGCCTAAACCCAGTGAATACTGAATTCCCTCCCCCATTTACCTTTCCTCTTCAAGTCTTCATCTGGCTCATATGTCTCAATTATCTGCATTGCTCTTTTTGTGTCATAAAAGGGAAATAAAATTTCATTGAGCCGAGGATCTCGTTGATGCTAAGGTTAGAAAACAACGGAATTCAGCAAAACAATATAGTGCATGGCTATCATCCAAGAGCATTTCATTACTGCAGATGAGAAAGAAAGAAGTGGACATTTAAAAAAAAAAAAAAAGCAGCCCTAAAATTTACAGACTATTCAACAGCAACTTCAGCATTAGGTAGAAAGTGAACTAAGTGAACTTTATCTTTCGTAAGAAACCTAGGAAGTTTGATCACAAAAATATTTTTCAAAAAGAAAAATCCAATGCAATCATATAACTGGTCTTACTCTTGCTTATTCAGGAAAATAATGACTGCACATGGGATCTGTGCAAATGAGATGTTGAAAATAAATAGCTAAATGTCCCTTTGTTAATTCTCTCTCTAATCCTTTTTTTTTTTTCTGCAAAGTGGTGGCACTGTAATCACCTCTGCAAAAATGCAAGTCTTACACAATATCTACAGCTATAGCAAAAAAATTAAGTTATACTATAAATACAAAATTTGAAATCTGAGTTTAGAAATATGCAAATACTGGATGATTATTTGTGAATCGTGGAAACATCGTGTTTTTAACTATTCAAAAACCAGCATAAGTTCTTAGAAGAAATATGCACAAGAATTTCACAGCATCATCTCTTCAATTCACAAGAATTTACAGTATTAGGATTTCATAATATATGTCATACTTAGGTACAGTTTAGTAGTGATTTCTAATAGACTAATAAAATTCAGAAATTTTGTGTTTTCACTTTAGAGTGTGCTATGTAACTTTGATTTTTTTCTCCATGCTGGATTAGAGCTGCACACTGTGTGCCTGATTCTCCATTAAAAGAAAATTAAAACCAGAATTGACAGAGTAGTGGCATGTAAGCAGATGCAACAAAACAAAGAAATAAATATGACTGTGAAAACACTCTTTTACCCCAGAAGGTGCAGTTTCCAAGCTTTAGTTTCAGCAGAATTCAGAGATGTAACAGGCCACCCTCATATTGGCAATCAATAATTTGGAGTGAACAGGATGGTGTTGACATGGCTTACACAGCACTATCAGCATTTGCTGTAATTCCTTATCTGGAAACCTTTTTTACTTCTTTTTTTTTTTTTGTTTGTTTGTTTTTTTCATGAGAAAAGTAATATCTAATCCAATCTCTTGTCTTACAACCAATCCACTGACGCATGTGCTTAATTAACTCCAAGAAATTACAACCAATGCCAATTCAATCATGCAATTAAGGAGGGATCTTTCAAGTAATGCTACTAGCAGTCTGCAGCATCTAAACACAGCAGGATTGTTCAGGCCAGATGGGCTGTCAGGATGCCCCAGGAAAATTCAGATGAAACAGGACATGATAGCAGATGGATGCAGGACATGACTTGCTCAGCAGCACACACCAACAACACCACAACACTGGCATGCAACAGCTCCACACTGACAAATGACAAGGCTTTATACCATTAGTGACAATATACCACCTCAAAAAATTGTAAGAACTGGTAGGAAAGGTTCTTCACTCAAGAAAAGGGTTCTTTCCCACTCTCTTTCTTCTACAGTTGGTAATGAGCAAACAGAAGAAAATAAATGGAATAAAGCAAAAAGTCTCCACTTGAGAAGAACTCCCAGAGTTATAAGAAGGAGCTAAGAGCAAAATATTCTTCCAGCAGCAATGATCATTGCTCATTATCAATTCTCCATTGGAACAAAAGTGTATCATTATGTTCACTTTGTTTAAAAAATCAAGTTGGCAACAAATAAAGATCGACTTTTAAAAAGTGAGAATGTTCTCTAGTGTCTCCTGGGGAAATGTCCTGCACCATGGAGCTTGGTAGCACAGGGAACTTGTGACACAAAAGCAGCCCAAAATTTGAAGTGTGAAATTTCATCTGAAAAGACAACATGCCCCAGGAATAATTTTGTATGTGCAGCAAAGCTGTGTTTGATTATTCTGGTTACCCTGACACCAGGCATTCCCAACCATATGAGGATGGACTGACTGAGAATGTGGGGAGGAAGGATGCCCAGAGGGCTCTGCAAAGACAGAAAGCTCATTGAGCCTCCCCAGCCTGCCCCCAGGACCTTGCAGTGGGTACAAACTGAGACAGGCAGCAGCTGAAAGTGAGCTAAAACCAGCTCTGCCTCTGGAACTTGCCCTGGGAGTGGTGAGAAACTCCTTCTGGGGAGATGAACAGCTGGGGGATGGAAAGAGTGAATGGGAAGGAGGGAGGAAGAAGAAACAAGTGGAAGAGAGAGAGGGAGGAAGAGCAAGGAATTGGGAATAGGAAAGGATCTCCCCATACCTTCCTCCCAAAATAACGGATGAGTCTTGGTCATACTACTGAAAATTCCATTTTAACTGGTACTTGCCTTGTTATTTTAATTGCTGTAAATGAACTGCAGGAGCAAATCTCAGTGGTAGTGATTTCAGTCCCTTTTCTACTATAATTCTTTTTTTTTTTTCCAGAATTTGACTTTAAAAATAGGAGATCTAGACCAAATACTCAGTGCATGACAACAATTAAGTTTCTAAAAACTTCCCAGAAGCTTTAATACTGAAGCACAATTAAATCATCTGTCAGCCAGCAGCATTTAAAAGTCAAATAGAGACAGGAGTTTGGAAAAACTCCAGGAAAGCTGAGCACTCTTCTCTCATACCCAGTAACATATCCTCATGCTCTCTTAAAAACCCATAACACTTAGAGCTTCTGCAGCATGCCTTGGAGGTTACTTCAAAATAATTTAAGTTAAAGAGTCTCATGAAGAGCTGCTCTGCCAAGTAACTCCCCTCTCCTATGTAATCTATGTAATGATAATAACTTTTTTATATTTGCCAGCATTAGACACCACTGCTAATTGCAGTGTTGGCCAGCTGCCAAGGGGACAGAAATGATCCCTTCAGGAGGCACATTCTGGGTAATTTTGTGCCTTTCAAATTATGACCGAAACTTTAAACTCTGTTTGGAGACCAAAAGACCTCCAACACAGATCAAAGGCATTGGTTTCAGTCACCAGAATAAATATCCCACTCTAGAAAAAACACTTGAGTAAGTTTTCCCAGCTCTGGTCCTCAACTAAGGGGCCAACCACAGGATTTTCAATTGTAAAATGTATTGTGTCAATATGAGTGTAGTCAACAAATGCATTCTCCCCCAATACTACCTATTAAGATAAGAATTCTAATTCTGAAAAAAAAAAAAAAACTGCTAAAGCAACATAAAATTGAGAGCACAAAACCTCAATGTTTCAATCAGTTACTGGAGATAGGGGTTCTTACAAGTGCTGGAAGCTTTTCTTCAGAAGTTTAGGCTTGAAGGAACTATACTTTAAACTAAAACAATTAGAGATCAAATTTAAAATAATGATAAAATAGTAATTTACCTGAAAATGAAGAGTGATATGAAAAAAATCAGAAGCTAACATGGTTTAAAGTGGGGATAGGGCTGTGTGCTTCAAGCAGTAAAATCTGTCTAGCACCACAGGTGAATTGGGGGCTGAGGTGCTTTAAAGGGATAATTTATAATTTAAATCACAACACTATCCTTTCTCTCTCCAATGCAGAAGCAAAAATGACAAGCCTTAGCTCTGACCCCAGCCCTGCAAACATTTAGACACTGAATTGTGCAAATAGCTGTGATAAAAGGATGTCTCTCAGCAGTAGGATTAAGCCTGTGCTCCATCTTGTCAATAGATATGAACTAAAGGCAACCCCAATTATGTAATCAAGCTGGTAATCTTCTCTGTCTTTTCTTTTTGAATATCCTCTCTACAAGTAATTCAGTTTTAGTGAAGAGTAAGGCACATGTTCCATACTGAAAAATAAAATTATATTCTAAATCTGATATATAGGGAACTTACAGCTTGGATCTTAATTTTGAAGTATCCAATATATAAACATATATATATATCAAAAATTGAACTATAACTAGTAAAAATTTTAGATGGAGAGATTTTTTGGTAATGCATCTAAAAATGTCTCATAGTGAGGTTGGCAGCTTTCCATGTTCAGGATGACAATCTCCTGGCACAAAACCAAGAAGGATCTGTTTGTTTTCCATGGGTTTGTTCTTGTCAAATCCACATACTGCATTTATTGCTGGAATTCCAAACGAGGCAGTTTTCTATAACTTACTCTGCTTTAGGAATAGAAAAGAGCCAACCCCACACTGTTTATTGAACTACTTCACACACTTGTGATGCTTTTAAGAAATACTAAATACTTCTGCCAACAACTGTATTCTGGAAACACAGCAATAAAAATATTTCCTCCTATTCTGCACACATAGTATTTTAAAAATCATATACAAACTCTTAAAATATCCTCTTAGCTCTTAGATTTGTAACAGATTGAAATAATACTGCTGAGGAGAATCAAATCCCTTTTTATAAACACCTCCTTCAGTTTTTCTACTATTCTAGAAGGACTGGTAGATATATTTAGCTGGGGCCTACAGGTAAAATAATTGCCTGCAAACAAATACTGGGTGTATTTTAGTGGAAACTACATCAAATATAACAGTATAAAAAGTATAAAACACACAAAACACACACCATAACACAGCAACGAGTAATCAACAGATGGAACTGCAAAGCCAACACGTAGAAAGCACAACAGCACACAGGGCTGGAGCTGATTTTTGCACCTGGATGTTACCACAATGGAAAGATCAGCAGATCAGAAGCGTAGCAAATCATGGCATGGTGCATGCAATGGGAAGATTGGAAGAAGCAAGCCACTGCAGACAGACTTGTATGGTAGTTAATGTATGAAAAAGCTTACTTCATTTAGAAAGCTCACTAATTGGTCTACCGTTAAATAATCAGTTTTGTCTCCATTGCTGAAAAGGAATTTATTAGAGAATGTAAGTTTTTATACACGATGCTACAGTAGGTATGATTTACATGTTGACATTGTTGATACTTTTAAAAGCACCTACTATTTTCTACCTGAAAGTAGCTTTATAATCTCAAAATGAACAGTCACAGAAAACATATTAACTGTCTATGCTTGGCAGACTATATCTCCCACAACATATCTTCCTACCACTGAGCAAACATTACTTCATAAAACAACATGTAAGTCCTCCAGCTGAGAATAAATTGGGTGAAGCAACTTTTCAAACTTCAAATTTCTTACTTAATATAATTAGTTCACATACTGTGTTAATCACCTAAAGGAGCAAGTTAAAAATTACAGTAGTTAGTAAAGTCAATGCAAAAACAACAAAAAAAAAAGTTCCAGGTGCTTCCTTTAACTCATGTAAAAGTTGCTCTAAAATACAGAGTGAACTTTTACATCCACAGTCTGAGAAGGGAGGAAGGGGTAAAACATAGACTGGAGTTTGCTCTGAAGTACTGCTTATGTTACTAGGATTCAAGGGTAGATGAATTTTACAGTGCTCTGTCACTATTAGTTATGGACTAAAAATACAGCAAATTGTCTTTAAAGGAAGATTATATTAAATTTGAACTTACATCTTCTTAAAGAGGTCCTCTATGTCAGTTCGGGGACATATCTTTTGGGTGAGCTCATAAAATTTCTCATAAGTAAAAGCAGCAGGCTCAATTTCATCATTCTGCAAGGAAATGCAAAGGTACATTTATCCAGACAAGAGAGTTTATGTGCTCTTTTCCCAAGAGAATATCTTTTATCAGAAAAAAATAAACTGAGAACTGGTTTAGCTCCTTCCCAAGTATGAATTTACCTGGTTTCTTTTGTACTCTCTCAAAGTAATTCTAAATTCATCTTTATCATGGATCTGTTTGATGTGCTTGCATTCTAATCTCACAGTAACAATAATTCTACATAAACAGAGCTGGAAAATAATCTGTTTTTCTTCTGAAGCTTAAAAAAACCCAAAAAACCCAAACCCAAAAAGTTCAAGCCATCACCTCTCTGGGGCTGCTGGCAGGGGCTCCCACTGCACGTAGGACAGAGCTGGAGAGCAGCTCTCCAAAGGAGGGGAGCAAAGAGCAGGAGGAGACCAAGAAATTCAACAAAATAATTTATCCCATGCATATTTTGTGCTTATATACTTCACATAAATGAACAAAAGGTAGTTTGTGATAGAAAAGAAGAGAAGCCTCCTCTAAGAGGTTTAAGGACCTCTGTGTCATACAGATTTAATTACATTTTGGCTCTAGTAAACAACCTCCAGTGATTAGTAAGTAACACACAATAGGCACGCTTTTTCGATGCAAATGACTTAGATTACAGCTACAAACGTGAATGAGTCATCACTTTATGAGTATACAAAAACAGTTATTCAAAACCACTAAATACCTTTCCGCTGGGAAGACCTAATTCCTTAAGTGCCTGAAAGATCACTTTTTCTGTTTTACCTGATGCAAAGGTTCTGGTTATGCTAAAACAAAAAAAACAGTGGAGAGAAAAAAAAAAACACAACAGAGAAATGTTAGTCACTTTTTAAACAAGCAGTTCTCTCTCTCTCTTGCTTTTACTGCCAACATTTTCCTCTGGCTTCAACTGATGAATGCGAGCAGCTTCCAAGTAACAGTGCAGTTGAAGAAGTGCTCTAAGCTCCACAGAGCAGCACTGCTCTGCATGCAAGCCAGCCATTAGAAAATACATCAAAATAATGAACTGCAAACTGAATAAAAGAAGGGTTTTTTCCCTCCAACACACTGGGATACAGAGCCATGCAAAGCATTCTTTTGTTTGCTCTTTTAAGCTGTGTGCTGATAGAAATGACTGTTTAGAAAGCAACAGCTTCTCAGAGGGAGGAGACCCGTGTCTCCGGTCATTCCCGGTTGTGGTGATTTCCCCTGGTTGTGGTGGTTTTCCCTTCCAATCCAGACATTAAACTGTGCCTCTGTAAGGCAGGAGTGGGCTGTTCCCAAAGACACCTTCCTTCCTCCTTCCTTTTCAAGCAGCTGCTGCTATCAAGAGACTCCCAGCCACATGGCAAATCCCATTCCCTGCTGCTGTGCTCACTCCTCACCCCACAGCCATTGAGAATATCCTGTCCTAGCCATGCTACACACAAACCCTTTAGCCAGGCCTCAGCTGCCTCTGGAATATTTCCACCAAACTGATGAGCATCCTGCTCCTTTCCCAAAGCATAATTTCACCATGCATACGACTGACAAACTGGTTTCTCTTGGAATGAGATAAATCCCACAGAAATGTAGCTATTTGGTATGATTAATGTGAGAGTGGTCTATTTCTGTTTCCATTTGAGATGAGTCTGAATAATCTCTGGGTCTGCAAAGGGGGATCCAAACCTGACAGCTCTCCTGCCTTCTGTTTTTAGGGTTTGAGCTAAAATCTGTGACCCACAACCCCTTGATTTTGGTGTCTTAGTCTGGAGAGAGAAACTGAAGCTTGTATCCAATGTATATTTGTAACAAAAGCTGTACACTGGGAAACACTCATGGCTGCTGATAAGGATGTGTTGTTCTTTATCATCAAGCGAGACAAACATTTGCTGAGACTTTTAGCTAATCTCATGCATAATAAATAATTTCACATGGCAAGAGACGTGAAAGAAATTGTTGCCACTATTTGTTGCCATAGCAATCCACGGTTGTTTTATTCTCCAAAACACTCTAAACTGCCTATGTAAATATTTTCATACTAATAAAATTTAGATCAGGAAGTGAAAATATCTAAATGATAAAAAATATTTTAACAAAACTTAGCCATGTTTTTCTTCTTACTGGGTCCTTACAACAGTTAGATTTCTATGTCCCTATTTAGGCATCTAAGTTAGCTGTTTGATTTTCCAAAGTTGTTAAGTACCAAGATATTTTCACGAAAATATAGACTGAGTTTAACTTAAGTCACTTGCTTCTTAAAAAAATCCTCAGGCATTTATTTTTTCTGCTAATTCTAAACCACAGAGTAACATTAGCTCTACAATTTACAACCTATTTCTAGCCCTGTAAATTTCTATGTCTTTTGTAATGAATCGGACTCCAATAATAAATGTCCTGTAAAACATGTAATATTGGTGTAAGTAATTAATCAGATGTGTGCCAAGATTCCATGGCTGCAGGGAACTTACTTTTGATGCCAAATGTGTTTTTTTATTTCATAAAACCTGACAGCAAACATAGCGGTAATTTGTAATGAGAGCAGCAGCGTAGAGAAGATTGCATGAATCAAAAAAGATTGTAAAAATACAGCATGACACATTCATTTTGCTAAGGCTATTGCAAAAAAACCTGCTTTTCCTTCTATCAGAAGAGACTTCATCCTAGCAGATTTACATTCATCTTGACACCTACAGGTGTTTACTCCTCATGTTCCACCTACAGTGATTTGGGGCTTATGGTAACATGTCAATGTACTTCCTCATAAATATTTAAACTTCTCAGCTCTGGAACTGAGGGATATGACTCTATTGTGCTTGTTGATGGATTAAATGACTTGGTTATTTCAGACCTTCACCACTTTCCCACCATTACCTCAAAAATCAAGCCAGCACAACCTGTGGAAATCAATCTTCTGCCATAGCTCCACTGAATTTATCAGCTTGGCTTGACCTGCCTACACTGTACAAGGAGTTATCTAACTTTGATTTCCAACCTACAGTGAAGTATTGAAATTTCTTCCAGACACTCTGGAGTAATTGATACGAAACATACTTAAAAAAAACCTACTTTCAAATTAACATAATTAAACTACTGAAAGCCAGATTTAAGCTTCATTTGTAATAGTTTAGCTTTTTTTAACTACATATTTTCATAGTTAGAACCTAAACTTGCTTGAATCCTTTTAAATGTAGTTATACAAAGGGAGAAGCATAGGTTGAGCAAAGGTAATTTCTAACCAGGCTCTAGATGAGCAGGTGCATCTCACTTACATAGAAAATCTATTTTCTGCCAGCAGAAAGCTGAAGAAACCAAGCAGATTTTTTTTTCTTAACACTGACCTGTTTACTCATCTGTTACAGTAGTGTAAAAAAGCTGAACATACAAAATATCTTACAAATGCCATGTCTTTGCAAGAGCTGTAAATGTAACTCTAGACTAAGACTGCTAAAATTTATTAAAGCCCAAAACGCAAAACTGCTACTCTCCTAAGGTTTTCACAGTGCTAACTGCCAGAGTTTCTTCTCTCCCAAACACAGTACATCGATAGCAACACATCTATGCCCCAGAATACATTAAAATCCAAAAGGAGCTTGAGAAAAATCTTTGTGACTTTGCAACTCCCAACTGAACAGCCAAGAAGTGACAAATATTTGCAGCATTTATCACCAACAGCCTGAGGAGTGTCACCTTCTCAAGGCTCTGCATTCCCTGACATACTATGACATGGGGAATGTATAAAATTTGTTTCAAACTTGGGAAAAAAATGCAAAGAGCTCTGATTCTGCAGGGTTTTGGTGGGTTTTTTGTTTGTTCGTTTTTTTTTTTCTTTTTTTTTTCCCCTGGGTGTTTTACTGCACTTTCGTGCAGAAATGAAATACAGGTGGACCTTGTGATACACATTCCTAGGTCTGAACAGACCTGCTGGGGGTTCTGTTTCTGAGAGAGGAACCTTCCCATCTGTATCCCCAAAGCTACAGCAATTGCTACAGGAGCCCCTGGCAGCAGGAGGAGGGTGAGGAAGCAGTGCTGAACAAATATCAGTGGATTTAAAACAAGTAAAAGGGAAAGGTCAGTTGGAGGGGAAGCACCAGTGGTTTAAAGCAGTGAAAGAGGTACTGGGGAGGAAGCTTGGGAAGAAAATGTGAACCTTTGGTGCCCCTTGCAAAGCAGAGCCATTCAGCTCACATTTCCCAGTGCTTCCTGGCTTCCCTTCCTCAGACACACATCCCTCCCCTTGCATCTCCCTCCTCCTGCCTCCTTTTGATCTCTCCACTTCCCTTCTCTGCACTCAGGGTTCATGGAAGGAGGGGGAAGCAGTGAAATCCCCTCCATCCCAGGCTGACCCCTGGCTGTCTGTGTCCCACTCCATGATCAGCAGCTCCTGCTGGATCAGAACAATCCCATGACCTTGACATCAGGGCCCTGATTTCTCCTCTTTTCCAATGCAGTTCTGCAGAGCAGATTGATTTTTTTCTGTCCTCCATTCATATTCCTCCTCTCACTGACACCTCTCCTCATCCTTTGAGTGGGTGACACAGTACTTCCTGTGTGAGCCCCAAAAATTTGCCACATTTTACCCACAGAAAGATAGCACATTCCTTGGAGTAACCAGATGCAAAGGAGATTCAGCTTCACGGAAGAGTAGATCCCTTATGAATTTATAAGCAACCTACTTTTACAATAAATTAAACTGCTAGGGACTGATTTATGTTAACCTGTAAATAGTGCAAATTCAAATTTCAGGATTTAATACACTGGACCAAGTGAACTAGATTTTTAAGCATTAGACAGTCTGCATACACAAATCAGTATGCTGAAGCATAGAGAATTTATGCCTCACTAAACGTGATGTAAAATATTTAAAGGCACAAACAGTTTCAGACAAGCTAGCACACTATAAATTCATGCTGTGGAATAAGGCTCTGTGTTCAAACACAGGCATAAAGCTGTAAAGTCCTGAAAATTGATTTGTCCCCGTGGTATTGTTCCCTCATCGTTATCCTCCAGCTGATGATATCCCTCATGGGATTTCTGCACAGGAGGTGCTTCATGGCAGCTGGGTTTGAGAAATGACCAGGAACTTGGCCATGTGAGAACTGGAAGATTAATACACTGAAGCAGCTTTAACACTGTCAAGGTGTCACCTGACAGTGAAGCTAAAGAAACCTGGAAAGCAGCATGGCAGGCCCTTTGTCTTTTTGCAGATTCTATAGATAAAAAATCCCCTTTTCCTCTTTAAAAAAAAAAAAAAAAAGTTGTGTGAGGCTTATCTTAGTCTACCTCTTGCTCCCTTCTTTGAGTTTCTCTTTATGAGAAAACAACATGCCCCAAAAATCTGGTTTGCATGTCCTTTATGAGGAGAAAAACAGCTCAATGTATGACCAAGAATGAAGTCCTGGAGCAGGAGGGTGAAATATTATTGACTAGCCAGAGGGGACTGGAAACCAGTAACTTGTAATAGTTAATAGCTGCACAGAAAGAAAGATCCTGTTCTGGCGTTGCTGTTCCCAACAACAAGCAACTCAACAATTCATTTACCATGTGGACAAAACCAAATATTATCCTGGGGGTTCCTAAAAAAGCAGAAGTATTTTTGGCAGACACATATATGTCTCTTTTACAAGGAACTACAGTTTAAAAGTACCTTTTTGTCCTCTACATAACTGGTCTGCAAGCTTTTATGTTTTTTTTTAAACTATTTTATCAAATTTTACACCTAAAAAACCCATCCCAGGGTTTGAGGAATGTCAGGTTGAGAAATCTGATGCTCCTAGCTCTAAATGACTTTGAAAACTATTAGAAGAAGTCATACATTCATTACAATGGACTGTAAAAACAAAATAAATTACTAGGCTGATAAGAAGTCTTGCCTAGCTTACCAAGGAGGGCAGATAAGAATATCCAGTTCTATACTTACTCTTACACATGTATTGGTAATAAAATTAATATTAGATTCCATTATTAAGCCACAGAATTTTATGAGAATTATAGAACTAGGAACTGAAAAAACCTAGAGCTCCCCAACTGTGCTTACCTCCGAACTGGAATTTTCCCATTTGTGTTTGTTAGAAAGGCCAGCTTCATCCAGCTGAAATTAGGAATGAAATATTTTTACAATACTATTTATTAAAATTGGGGTCTAGATACTTATGTTTAACTTATTGCCATGTCTGCTAAATGAATACTGACAAATAATTGTTCTGCAATAAAAACATTTTTCTGTAACCTTTCAGTGCTTGAGGCAGGGCAGTTCTTTAACTGCAAAGGCAAAAAGCTGCCCAAAAAAATCAGTACAGCAATTAACAAAAGCGTGAAGATGAGAAAGTCTCATGGGGTTTTGCCTGCATACACATCAAGGAAAAAAACAAACCAGCCAATAATTAAAACATACACTACAATAAATCAAATGAACAGTTATAAATTCTCTGGTAATTTCTCCTGGGCAGGTGCCAGATACAGCCTTGAGACATCTTTGGTCTCAATAAAAGACAAACTCTTAGCTCATTTAACACCATTTGCTTTGTGACGCTGTTTTATAAATGTCAACTATGAAAAACAATTATTTTTTTTTTCAATTCCAACGAGGAGAATACAGGGACAGAAGAATAAAGGAGAAAGGGGAGGAAAGAAAGCAACTTACTGTTTCTTGAGACACGTCATTGGACTGACATTGTTAGCTCTAAAGTTATGTATGATGGATCCAAGCCCTTCTACCCATTGCTGAAAAACACAAAAACACCAAAACAGCAAATGAGGAAAACTGAAGAGGGAAAAAGTAGGAAGGTTTGTCTTGGGGGAAGGCTCCTCCTTGAAGCCATGGATAATGTTAATAACCTGTGCTGAGAAAAAAACTACTCATGTCACAGCCCATACCATGGGAAAGCCCAGTCACAGTTCATCCATTTTACCCACTACTATCTCATCCCCCACTAGACAAAGGGATTGTGCTTTCCACTCTTCCAAATGCTACATCAACAGTGCTAATAAATCAGTTTATTGCCAGCCAAGGCAAGTGATCCACTGACTGATTTATTAAGGCCTCTATTTTTATCCTATAGGAACATTTGCCTCCCTTTTGGTGGGGGGGGAGCAATACCAGCGATTACTGAGCACCATTATCCAGTGTGTGAGGACATATTTCACTGGTCCAGTTTAGAAAAGGAATGAAATAAATTATTAATAAGCTAGAGCAAACCCCGGGGAGGCACAACAATCGCTCAGTGCCAACCTCTTCTAACACCCTGTTACATATTCAAGTCCTGCCTGTTTGCTTGTTTTCATCCTTAAAACGCACAGCATTCCAAATAATCACTGGGATGACTTCCAGCCACCAGCAGCATTACAGCACTTACTTATGTAATTCCTCTTTTAGGGATCTATTTTCCTGCTGTAGCCTGCACCCCGACTTTGCAGATTGGTAGAGAAGCAGCTTAAGGCTTAAGGCCCTGACATGAACACTCATTGATTTCAGCAAGAATCCTGGCAGGAAAAAGCCATGGGAAGAGGAAAAAAATGGCAGTGCTACAAGCCAAGTTCAATCTCAATTATGCCATTGTAACACTAGGATTACTCAACTGATAATTTACACTGGTGGAATTGAGATGGGATTTGGTCCACTGCTAAACATTAACCTTGTGAATAAAGGAGCTTTTTGCTTCTGGCCAAATGCTGTGCATGCAGCTTGAGCTGTCTCGGGCAGGATCCAGAATATGACACTTATAAATAGATGCAGATGAGTGTATTTTTCTTTTCATGAATGAGTGCTGTACATCTGCAAGACAGATGAAAAAAATCATGATTTACACTGGAGGAACACTAACCTCTTTGGGTAAATGGCATATTGTAAACTGCAGGCAGCAAATCCCTGGGGGCTAAAACAAGGTCTAAGGTGTCAATTCAACAGATAAACAACACACTTAATGACACCCCTGCACTCATGAAATATTAAAGCTGTTTTGCTTCAGGAAAAGTAGTCACTTATTAAGATATGTGTTAATATTTAAGTGTTCTTTTTTAAGTTATCTTTTAAATGAGTACTGCATAAAATATGCATTTCAATAGCTCAAGTATGTGTCTGAGAATCACCTGAAAAACAGAACTAGCACTTATGAAAAAATGTAGTATTTGGGGTTTTCTTAGGTGTGGTTTTGGTCTTGAAAACAGCCCCCCAGTAAGAGTCTGCCCTCCCATCTCTTTTTCCAGCTGCATGAGTAAGATGACTTTGTAGTAACAGGCTGAAGGGACTGCCCAGCAAGATAAAGAAAGTAAGGTTCAAGGGGCAAGATAATATTATTTATTACAACTGATATAACTAGAAGGCACTGACAGATTTAGGAAACACTTATCGTTTCCTACAAATGTTCCCTCAACTCAGATGATAAAGGAATGGAGCTTGTGATAATTCCAGGGTAAATGCTTGAACAAATCTTA
The DNA here is from genome assembly GCA_013400175.1 of Phainopepla nitens. Lineage (NCBI taxonomy): Eukaryota > Metazoa > Chordata > Aves > Passeriformes > Bombycillidae > Phainopepla > Phainopepla nitens. The sequence goes on along the minus strand of VXBQ01008832.1, from coordinate 260,527 downwards.
CATAGACCTCAATTTCCTAGAACTGTTGAAATTCAACTATCATCAACTACCTACATTTGGGGTTTGTGGTTTCTTTGGGTTTGGAGGTTTTTTGTTTGTTTTTGGGTTTGGGGATTTTTTGGCTTGTTTGGTTGGGTGTTTGTTTTTGTTGTTGTTTAAATCAATTAAATGTAACATTCCTGCTGCATTAATGCTGTCACAGCTATACAAACATTTGTCCTTGTATGATCTGCATTGGTCTGTACCCCTTCAAAACTCCTCAGCCTTCCAACACTGACCCAACCACCCAGTGGCATATTCACTGCAAACAAAAAACCCATGCAAAATTAAATTACACCAAATGCCTGTTGTGGATGAAGCTGCAGGCTTTCTCCCATTTTTTTTCTGCCAAAAAACCACCACTGGTGCAGTGCTGACCATATCAGCATTTCGTTTGGAACTAAACACCTACAGATCCATTCTGATTTGAAGGCAATGGATTACAACCACATCAGATAGAACAAAAACTAACATTTAAAAGTAAGGCTGGCCAGCACTCAGCCCTGGAGTTACTTCTGCTCATCTAGAAGAGCTGCCAAAAAGGAACACTGCTAGAAAAAAAACCACAAGTGAAGAGAGGAATCAATGCACTCAGCACTACCCAAGTGATTTTTTTTGCAGGAGTTGTCTTGATCGTTCCCACTTTAGAGGTCTCCCTAACCTTTTTTCAGTGTTAATGCCCTTCCCTGACAGAGATCCCAAATCAGGAATTGCACTCCCTTGGAGCAAAAGATGACAAACCTACAGTCAAACACTGAGGAGCTACAGAAGCATCACATTTCTGCTGGCAGCAAGCAAAGGAGGGACCCAAGAACCTCTGTCCAGCTCCAAATCATCTTTACATTGGCATGATGTGCCCTGGGCAGGACGTGGCAGCTCCAGAGCCACGTCTGCCCATCTGTTCCACCTCACAGTGCAGCATCTGGCTGCCTGCCCTTGGGCTTGGGGCTAGAGCAGGTTCTGCAGTGTTTCATCAGATGCTGCCCACGGCTGTCAGCTGGCCCCACATTAACCAGGAATACAACAAAAACCTAAATTCAAAACCACATTCAACACAGTCAGAGTTTTTTTCCCTCTGAGCCAGAAGAGTCTCCAATTAATACTGTCTTCATACTTGCTTTTAAAGTACTGTGATCCAGTGCACAGATACTCACAAAATTCAATATCAAGCTGGCAGTATATTGCTTTCCTGACAACAAACCATTCCCAGATTTAATGTACGCTTGTCTGATGACCTTGCAGGAGGGATGAAAGAAGGGCTCAGGTTTTTCTTAGCTAACACACAGAAAAATACAGCAGCAGCCTTGCTTGTATTCTATGACAGCACTCCTTATTTTACAGAGGAAGCTGAAAGATCTGTAAATCTATGTAAGTAACAGGGATAAAGATTTCCAGTTATCTTCTTTCATGCTTAGCATTTTCAAATCACTATCTGTGCAAAGGACAAAAATCCTATAACAAATGGAATTCTGAAATGAGGTATATAGGAAACACTTTGTCTTAGAAAGAAAATGTTTTTGATAGAAATCAGGGTACATTGGATTCTTACTGATGCTAGAGCCGAATATTTTCCTGTTTTCAAAATATGGTTCAGTACATTTAATTTGTGGAGGTAACTCCTGAATGACTCTCTATATACAAATATTCCAGATTCATAGAGGGATCTGGGCTCTGATATCTAATCCTAGAAAATCAACAGTCATGAAAAGAAACAAAACCAAGCATCAGAGTTCACCTTAAGCTCAGACCCCCTTAGGCTGACACATGAGGTCAAAATCTACACTGCAGGCTGGAACAAGCACTCTGTTGTTTTTCCCTGACAAGATCAAACACTGTCAAACATCTCCAGGAGGAGAAGGGGCAAGAAAAATCAATCAAAGAAGCACTCTCTTAGCTTTTGCTGTCGGACTGAAATGCTTCTGAGGCACTTAGTGACCCTGTGTTAGCTGAGGTTCACTGATGAAACATAGGCAGAACTGGCAGGGTGCACAAATAAGTTTGGCCTTTCAGCTCTATTTTAGCCATCAACCTTTCATTTAGGCAGGGTTAAAAAGGACAAGAATTATGAAAGGTTAAAAATCACCATAGCCTACAGCTCATAAAATTCCAGACAAGGCCATGCATGGTTTATTGACCAATGGGGTCAGTATTACCCAGACCTCTCGAGATTTTACCTTCCCTTTTCCAGTGCGGTCTCTCCAGAGCTGCACTCCACTTATTCCAGGCATCAGGACAGCCAGGGAGGAAAGGAGGCACTGCCCTCTGATTTTGGTGTTCAGTGTCTGGGACTGCCTGCCAAGGGCTCCATCGCTCTGGAAGCCCACAGGGAATTGTTTCCCACCTCTCCCTAGGACAGACATGGGCTGGCAGGAATCCCTGGCACTTGCCCTCAGCCAGCAGATGTCCCCGTTCTCTCAATGCAAACATCTCAAAATTCCTCTCTGCTCCAAGAAAATCACCCTTCCTCTTGCTCCAGGCAGGCAGCAAGGAGTCCTGAGGAGTGACAGTGCCAAACCTCTGCCCTACCCGGCACAACCACAGCATTGGCTTTTGCAGGATATCGCTGTGAAAATACTGCAAGTACTTTCACCAAGATAAAAGGGATCCTTCTGACTTTCAAGGATTCCATCAAGAAAGCTGAGGCTCACGCACTCCATACTGGGAGCTGCCCAACTGTCCAGACTGCTACCACACTAAAACAAAGCCTCCTACCCTGGAGTGGCTTTTCCAGCACTGGAGGGGCCTACTCTGAAAGGAGCTGGAAGAATCACTTTGGCTGCTCTTGTATGCAAGCTAAGAGAAACACTGTGGAGCTTTCACAGTGAAATCAACCTCCTGGCTATGGAGAGCCAAGGTTAAAGTTGTCAATTTACTGATAATTCCACAGTGGCACAGCCAAGAATGTACATGAAACGGCAGAAAAGCGCGTGCAAAGTACCAATAGTTAATTGCAGGCTGGGCTATGAAGATTTCTCTAGAGAAAATAGAATAACATACTGGGCACACGTAAGCTGTGCTCATATATTTAAGGCAGTCATGACACAGAAATCTTTGTCTCATGGGCTATGAGACATAAGCCACATACTTCCACAGTGGGACACAGAGAACAGCAGGAGGCTTCTAGAGATCTGTTCAAGAGTGTTGTGCAGGTTCCTTTTTTTGCTCTGAAACATCGAACAAACCAAAGCTTTAGGAACACAGAATTTTTCTGCAATATATTTGTGGAATATTCCCATGGGAATCTTCTGCTACTTTCTATTTGCCCTGTTAACAATATGACTTGGGCAAATGCTTATTAGCCTCTTTCAGGAGGAAAAAAATCAAGGCCAATCAGGTTGGGCTGGATGGGCAACCTGGTCCAATGGAAGGTGTCCCTGCCCATGGCAGGGGAGTTGGAACTGGATGGTCTTTAAGGTTCCTTCCAATCCAAACTGTTCTATGATTCTATGAAACAGATTTTTTTTTTGTAAATCAAAGAGTTTGGTTAGTAGAAACACCAACAAAAGCAATCAACCTGAAGTATTCATCTTACCAGAACTCTTTTAAACTGGAAAAAAAAATAAAAAGTCTCATTCCAACTGAGAAGCTGAGAAGTTTAAGAATGTCAAAATGAAATGTTTTCAACTGCAGTTGACTTCCATGCCATGAATATTGTTAGCTGTGTGATGAAGCCTGTATTTACCTTTATGTTGTTTGTCAGAGTGTGAGTAATTAAGCATTTTAACACGTTCTCTTCATTCTGGTGCCTCACAGGCTAAGCCATTGAAGTGTGAATCACTGTCTCAGTAACACACCGGTAATACATCTATTTTCTATCTAATCCAACTAAAGGTGTCAAACCAGTGTAAAAGATTGCTCCACTCTCCTTCCCACCCTGTCTTCCCCGTGGCTGTTCTCATCCCGGAGGCACGGCCAGAGGAGTGCATCAGCACTTCCCAAAGCAAGATTGTCTTAAACACTGGTGGGAGCTTTGCCTCTAAACATGATTTTAACATTAAGGCTCTTCCTTGAATTGAATTAGGAGTGTTCACTTACTCTGCCAGCAGAGCATGGGGAACAGTACTTTCAAGCAGAAGGGCAAAATCTTTGAGGTGGAGAGTTGGTCCTTTCTGAGAAAACAGCTGGAGCTGGGAAAGAACAACCACCAGGGCAAATTCACCCCTGATGTGCACTAATATTAAATAATGTTAAAGAAGCTGACTTAGGTTAATCCTTTAAGCTAAACTCCGTAACACATTGCCAGAGTGGATGAGCAAAGAAGACAACAAGTCCAGATTTTAAGTCGCTGAAGTTCAATAGTTTTACTGGACTAATGCCAGCATTGGATAGGCAGGACACTTGCCAGGGGCTGAGGTCTCACATCACCACTAGATCACTTCTGCCCCAAGGAAATTCACCCCCAAATACTCACTGGCCTTTTCAACTGTCCTAGACTGAGAAAAACAGATTATCCAATTACTAGGCCAGAAAGTCCATCAGGGGAGTAAAAAAGAAAAATACACACGTATGCTCTCATCCATAATATATGTGTGTGTGTGTGTGTGTTAATTTTAGCTCAGGATAATTTATATAACCTGATTTAATCAGGATTCCAAACATCAGGTTTTAAATTCCACCTTTTACAGTCACTCTCTACTACCACACTGAAGCTGCTTTAGGAGTGGACCACAACAGCTGCTTGCAATCAGAGACAGAGTACACCCTATTTTGTGGCTGTTTTAAGAGTGGAAATGAAAACAAATTTCTCAGCTGAAAACACCAATAAAATTTAAGTAGGTAGAATGTAAATACCAGAGCTGGAGCTTGGAGACAAGTGGAGAGATAATAAACACACTCTTGTTGTTGGAGTAGCTATACTTGGAGGCCAGCAATGCCTTGGCCAGCCCTGCTGAGCACCAGGGGCACACGGGGGCTGCCCTGGGGCACAGGTGGTGACAAATGACAACAGCCAGCCTGGGATGGGCCCAGAGGGGAGGGTCCAGCACTGCCCACAGCAGGCACCAGCCTACCTGGGGCACCCCTAGGTGCCACCCTGTGCCAGAGACCTGGCAGAACTTGCTTCCCAGCGCTACCACTCCTTGCATGGACAGGCTGAAGAGGCCAGGAATTTCCACCAATTTTCTTTGTCAGGATTAGTCAGTCCCAATTTAACCCATCCTTCAGTGAGTAACAATTGCTTCTTTTCCAATTGTAAATTATCACCTACAGAACCCTTTCTGGGCAGAAAGGTTCTGAGCTTTTGTGCTTGAATCTGCCACTCAATTCCCTCATTTTAAAGTATCCCAATCAGTTATAGACCAATGCTCTGTTCCTCACAGCAACAGGGGGGGCAGCAGAAACCACAGGTTTCTTATACCCATTTTACAACCTCACACTTATCTGGTCAGCTTGAACTTCCATCATTGTCCCTCCTCCAAACTCTTGCCTTGTTATTTCAAAGGAAGGGCTTATATTTGCACATGGATCAATTTGAGGCCTATTTTAAAGTGCCGTTAGCAGCTGCACAGCTACTTAATGCCATGCAAAGGCTTGCTTCTTCTAGAGAGGATTTACTGTGTCCCTCAAGAAAGATGTTTTCTCCTGAACAAAACAGGAAGAATTAAGCAGGAGCACTTCTGTGTGCAGATAACTCCTAGAAAATTCTACTTGAGCACAGAAGTGCAGTAGAAGGTTGATGTATTTACCATATACCAAAGGTCAACACAGTACAGGCCAAATTCCCAGTGAAGGCAACTAAGAAAGCTCTACATTGATTTTTTGGCCTGATCTGCTTTATGCTCTCCCTCGTGCCTCAAACATATCATATCAGATGAGGTGGATCACTGCTGACAGTTCTGGATATATATTTTGGTGGAAAAGTTCCCAAATGCAGAACTCTGACTTCCATGGACCTCTCAAAGCCTGCCCACTGCAGCATGACACACCATTTCTGTAAGGCTTGGCTGTTAATGAGCAGTAGATCTTTTCGACAGCATAATTAGCTCATCTCTTGTGACAGTCTCTGTAATGGGCCAACATCCTCACAAACCAATTAGTCTAATACAGGTTATTGAGATCGAAGGTGGCTGAGAAACTTAGCTGCAGCTGTTCTCAGAATAAATCAGAGATGCTGCTGGATTAAGTATGAAAATGAATGCTGCCAACATCTCCTCTGCTTCACTTCTTTCTTCAAATGCTTTCAAAACATAACTCTGACACATTATTTCCCTTAAAGCCTGCTGAAAATACACGCAGTAAAATCAATTTAGTGAACCCATATAAGTTATACAAGTATTTCTCCTATAAAAAAGTTTACTCAGCATTGCCAGTGTTTCCAAAGTTATGGATCCAAAGCAATGAAAAATAAACCAGGTCTGGCAAGGGATTTAGTGATGTTGCATTCAGCAAACAGTTTTAAAGGAGGGGATTTATCAGGTGTGTGATACTGATCACTATTTAATATTTATCTCACAGGCAGAAGAGATTATAATCCTAAATACCCTAAACACATACAGACAGAAAAGAAAAGCAAAGAGTGTGTATTTTAAAAGCCCATGAATGTCTGGATCTCAGCTGGCAGTGTACTATCAGCACTCTGATCAGGTTTCTCAGAGCAGTTTACAGCTGAGTACCAGGGCAGGTGGAGGCCAGGACTTGCATGTGAACTGCAATCTCAAGCTCTCAGGAAAGATGACGTGTAAAAAAGCACCATTGTTTCCTCAGGACTGTTCCATGTCAACGGGAAACAGAAAAGGACCTGGGTACATTGGGATCCCCTTAACTGCAGAGAATTTTATTTCCTGCTTTTGTCTTTTCAAATAATATGAACCACACGATACAATTAGGTTATCAGAAGAGAATTTTGAAGGGCTGAACTCCACCCACTGGGAAAATGGCAGTAATTGCACTTCCCTTCAGCATCCCTGTCACAGACCCACTGCACCATCATCACCTCCTCTGCTGACCCAGCCCCACACAGAGCCACCGAACAGCTCAAGGAATGCTCTGTCCTATACATAATGGTCTCAGTGTCTAATTTTGGTACATCACTGGGCATGCACAGGCTGATTTCCTCTCACCACGGCACATAGACATGTTACAGAAACTCCACATGGATGTTTGCTGTCCTTTGGAAGAGGGAGGCAGCAGACACTAAACCAGTCAGCCACGCAGGCAGACTTAGGAAAAACAATTGAGCACTGCTGATGAGCTCCTCTTTTAACTCTCCCACACTGTTTAATTGTGAAATACCTTGGCTATTTCTGTGTTTTCTGCTACCATGAAAGTGAAGCTGATGTTCACCAGATCTGTGCCACTGCAAACACACACTATCCGTCCTTCCAACTCATTTTCTGATTTTCCAACAGCCTCAAGTGCAGTTAGTATTTTGGGATCCTGTGAAACAGAATAAATAACTTGTTACCGTTGCAACACTTCTGTCACGCAAGGCACTATGGTAAAAATGCATTTTCACTTCCTTTTACATTTACACTTTTAAACTTTGGCCAGTCATCTTAAACGAGTGCTTTCACTTAGAAACATTGCGTGCAAACCTGAAAAATCAATATATTCTAACAATTAGGAATAAAATTGTGAGAACTCATATTTTCATCACGAAAAATAAAAATTAATCATTCCAAGGACTGGAAACAGAGGAACAGTACTAATCTCTAAGTTAATTATTCCAATCTAGTTAAGTCCATAGCTCCTGAGAGTCATGATCTCTGTGACTTCTTGGCTGTTTCTTAGCGACACATGAGCTGTTGTCTCTGCTGCTGGAGATTTAATGGGTGTATTTTTTTAAAGACAGAGTTGAAGTCTGAAGTACATTTGTGTGGCTGCCAGCACGTGGAGGATGGGGCTGTCTGCATCACCACATCTCTGTGGGGCAGAGATCTTGGTCTGCAGATTCCCAAGAGAATGTCTAAGAGATATTTACCTACAGTCAACACAAAACCACCTAACATGTGAAAGTGGAAAAGCAGGGTTCACAACAAATCTAAACTGAAGGCCTGGTGGGAAGAGAGCCACAATTCAGTGCAGAAAATCCTGCATATTCCTTCTGAATACTGCTGAGCATATTCCCAAAGTTTTAGGGTTCTCCAGAACTCCAAGCTCATGCTTCTGCTGATACTCTTTAAAAATATTTTCAAACAGATAGGAACAAAATACGGAAAATGAAACTTTTCTTCTTCAGATCCCTAAAACAAGGAATAAATCACAATAAACTGTTACAAGATAATTAAAAACTCCTGATATGTGCTCTTACTGTCTGTTCAGCTTTCAGTGCATCCTTAGTCCTACAATACACCACAAAGACCAGATAACTGAACCTTCCCACTGCAATCACAACAAATCACTTCAAAACATCAAAGTTTAGGCTATGATTGCAAAATAAAAGCTGTGTTACTGGTATTATTCAAAGAAATTGATGCCATCCTGCATTTCTCCTTCAGTTTAAATATTCTTTGTTTAAATGAAGAGTATAAAGTAACTAGAGAGTACCTTTGGTACAGCTCCAAAACGAACACTGTTGATCAGGGAGCATTCTAATACCTGTCCCTCCTGAAATGATAAAAAGGGTACAAGTTTAAAGGTCTTTTGAGACATGGTTCCATTGGGAATTTCAGCAAAAATAAACTGAATTTTATTGGCAAACACTGTTAATAAACACTAAGCAGTATATTTCCCTTTAATATCAGTTAATTCCCTCTTAAATGCTTCACTTCTGTCAATTCTAAAAGAATAAGAGGAAGACTAGTTTTGTAAATAAACTAACAAAGTATTTTAGATTTTTAAAAATCAGAACACAAATCAAGTACAATAACCTACAATATACATTCATGACATAATTGTAATATACCTTTCCTTCACTTTTCCAGCTCAGAAAAAAACCAAATTCATCCACTTGGAAGAGACAGTTGCTTTCAAAGACAAAAGATTCCTATGGAAAAGAAAATACAGACCATTATTTTAGTCAGTTTGAGAAATAGCAAGTATTTATCATTCAAAAATAAAGGATTGTTCTGTTTCTGCCCAAAGACCCTCCTGCAGAATTTGCTGTTCCCTAAAAAAACCAAAATCAAGGGAAGCAGGCTTTTAAAAAAGAGATCATTTTTAATGATTTGTCTTATTGTTGATGCTTGAGATACTGGAATGCATATAATTAATATTTTCCTACCTCATTGCAAATAAATGAAGATGTTTTATTTAATAAAAGCACTGATTCTTACCTAATAAAAAATCTTCATGAAACGTAACTTCAAAAAAATTATTGAAAATTAAACGCTTTAAGGTAAAAAATATATAATTTGCCAATGCCACCTTCAGGATCAAATGGGGACATTTCCTTTTAATGTGCAGAATTTGGGAAGCACTTTTCTGTTGGACTATGGCAGTGTACATGCTGTGAGTGCTTTGCAGCCAGACTGACAAGCAGAGCTTGAAGGATATTGATTTATAGAAGAAATCAGGAAAGAATGGCATTCCAAAGAGACTAAGCAAGGCAAAAAATCAGATTAGCTGAATTTAAAAAGAGATTTCCTCCACACACCTCCAGCCTCAAACAGAGCATCATAAATTAAGCTAAAATGCAGGAAAACGGTGTGCAGAATCAATCACTTCTGCAAGAAAAAGAGGATCCAGAACTTCCTGACTTCCTTAATTGAATAGCAAGGAGAATTTGTGAGAAGAGTCCTCTGTGAGGAAACAAACCAGGCTCCCAACTGTGCCACAGAAAACCTGGCATAAACTGCAGCAACACTTGGAGCAGGAGAGGGTCACAGGATGGACAAACGATGTTTTGCTCCACAGGGGGAAAGCAGGACCTCCTTTCTTTGGGGGTTTGGGGCAGCAAATTCAGCTGCAAGGAGCCAGAGCTCAGTGCCAGCTCCTCACCCCACGTGTGCCCACAACCATGGAGTCTCCCAGAGGTGCCTGCTGAGAACAGAACAAATGATGCCTGGCACTGTCCCTGTCACCACACCCAAGGCCCAGGTGCCCACTGAGTGTCTCTGATATCACACTGAAATCTGAGCATTTCAAACTCTCTGCTATCTGCCCATTCTCTTTCTTGTTGAAGATGCAAGAGAATAAACACGGGCTGTGCCCCCTCATTCAGCTCCTCCCAGGCTGTTTCTGGAGCAGTGTTTGCTGAATAAAAAAATAAAGCTAAAATAAACTTTTCTAAGTAGCCTTTCGAAGGAATTCCATGTCCACCAGTATCTACTTCATTTATCTGGCCCCAAATCTGGAAATACAGGGTAAACCAACTATCCCTATCTTGGCAGTCCCTGTGATAAAAAATACCTTTTACTTACATTTCAAAAGATAAGAAAATACTAATATCCCTGAAGGCACTTGCCTTCAACTTCCTGGTCAAAAAAGATTAAAAATAGACCCCAATAAAATTATTCTTACCAGCATATCAATGCTGAGAATAAGGTAAACTCCCCAGCACTTTGTTTCAGCTGCCTGTTTAAAATGCCAGGTTTTGCATTCCTTTAATAAATGTGGATTAAAGCATAGTTGAAAGCAGGATCATAGTAATCATATTTCAGATAGAGGGCAGGTTGATTTTCTAAAGTAGATAAAACCACTCCAGTTCTCAAATGATGCATTTGAATCAGAACATGAATGTTCTGTGTTCTCCTACTTTCCCTTGTAATAGGCAGGTCCTCAGTTTATATATTAAAAAAGAGCAATATTCTCCCTCCCTACATTTGAGAGATACAAAAAAATTTGAAGGATTCACTTTCTTTAATAATGTGCTTTATGAATCTGCAATGATGAGAGTTTTATACATGTTATAGATATTTTGATCCAATTCTCCCTTTCTCTTCCTCAGGGCTTATGTCAAATCAGAGGGATTAAATATATTTTAAAGCTATTTCTTTTAAAAACAACAAAAAACCCCCATATAGCGATAAAGTCTGTTGGTATTGCCTCCCCACAGACATTTCTGAGGGTATTACTAGAAAAAAATTAAAGTTTCTTTGTGTACAATGAAAGCAAAATATGAAATATTCCAGAGTTTCTGCATATTAAAAAGAGAATAGTAAATGAAAGGCAACTGGCCTCTTACCTCTTCATATCTATCAAACACAGCTCCATCTTGCATAAAAGAGGGAACTGGCTTCTGCCAGTTAAATTCATAAGGTTTTGCCATGATTACAGAAGAAAAACCTGAAATGGAATGGAAAAGCACAGTTCAATTACTGTCCTTCAAAAGGAGTATTTCAAAGGCCAAGCAGGAAAAAAAAGTGACTTTTAGCTTTTCCTTTCACAGAGAAGTACTAAAAAGTCACAGTACATTTCCAAATCAAGAGCTTTCCTCCTAGGAGTATTTTTGTTTCACATCTTTAAAACAGAAAATATTGTAAAATGTGTGAATGAACTTAATTATTTGAAAAACACTTGCCTCAGAACTTCTAGAGTACAATGAGGCTGGGATTAACCTAGCTCTAGGTGACAGAATACCACAAATTGCAAACAAATGCTTCTTCTTTTACTGGAAAACACCAGATGCTGCAGACAGAGATTGTATTTTTTCTTAACATCCTAAACTGCATGCTACAGAGGCAAAATAGCTTCTTAGTTTCAAATTTCATGTATGTTAAATAAATTCCTGGGTATTTTCAGTCGTATTTTATCCATAACTCAAGATATGAACAGTATATATGCCAAAATTCATTGGGAAAACTACTATTTAGAGATATGGGCAATTAAATAAAACTAGGTAGTTGTACTGTGCACTTCTGCAAGAGAAGAAATGTGAACAGAATTGTTAATTTAAAATAAAACCCAGAAGTCATATTGTATGGACATTACAATAAAGACAAAAAATTATCCAGTTACCTTTCCAATGCCACACTGGAAGGGGCAGAAAATGGGGCAGGAAATGCCCCAGCTAAATACCCTGAAATACTGAAGTTTATTTCATCTGAAGTGGTTGCTCCTGCTTCCTAATGCTGAATACCCTGAAATAGTGAAGTTCATTTAATCTGAAGGGGTTGCTCCTGCTTCCTAATGCCACCTAGGACACACAGCACCCTGATTATCCCTTTACACACTGGGGCAGAAAGAGTGGGAATAGCCTGGGCAGCAGCAAGACCAGATGAGCCTGAGTGCTGGGGGTCAGGGAATCCCACTGTGAGATGGGACACGGGGGGTGACAGCAGGACACAGCCACACCTCTGACCTCAGCCTGTCCCAGCCCTGCACTGACAGCTGGGGGTGTTCAGCCCCTCCTGACTGTCCCCAGAGGCACCACAGGGGTTAAATGTGACCAGCTCAGCTCTGGATCTGCTGCAGCACAGGCACCAGGCCCAGGAAAATTTGTCCAAGAGAGAAGAATAAAGAGTCTACATAAAACTCCAGGGAGAGCACGACAGCCTGGGCAATGCATGCAGACAGAGATGTCTTCTTTGACTGAATTTTAAACCCAGAAAAAAACCAAGTGCTTAAAAGAATTTAAGAACTTTGTAGTATGCCCCTTGTCTGTCTTGTTTTCATTCGAATAAAACATCTTCTAACAAAAAAAAGAATGAGAACAAAAGAGCTATTTAAAGACTCCTCCAACATTTGCTTTAAGAACACTTATTTTGGTAATTTCCAACTGAAAAAATAACCCTACTACTTAAAACATGCAAAGCACTTTTTCATGTTAATCCATCTCCTGCCCTTTTTTGGTCATTGATACAAAAATCAAAAATACAGTTTGAAAGTTATACATACACGTCACCATTAAGTGTTCATTTTCATTGAAAATGGGATGAAAATTCAAAATAATAGATCTCTATTCCCTAATCTTCAAAAAAAAAAAGGTTAAATGATATTTAAACTAGAGTGTACCTTTTTTCTCCCAATGAAGAGATGCTTTGAAGAAAAGAGGTCATCTATATTCAATATCTTATCAAAAGCCCCCTTTTCTTTTTGCCAGTGCTGTGCATTTGGCCCTTGCCACTCTGTAAACAAGGAATATCATCTTATTCATGAGGATTATGAGATGTCTTGAGATCCTTTCAAGCAACGGGCCAAATTAATAATTTTTTTTTTCTTTTTAATACATATAATTCTCATGTCTCTTCATGATCAGTTTAGATCAGTCTAGAGCTGCTTTTCCCTCATTTCATGAAGGAAGCTGGATAACAGGACAGCCACCCCATTGCAGCAGCATGATGGGGTCATGTTCTGTGCAGCTCATGGACTTCACAGTAGCTCAGAATAATCACAACAAACTGGAAACTTAGTGGTTGTTCTTGGGGCAAAGGAAACTTAAAACATACACACGTGAAGTGATAATGACTATTTTTATGGCATGGCGGCTGTTCCTCCATCTATTTAAATGCTTTTTATTATCAGAATGGTCTCAAGAAGGAAAGTTCCTTCAAATACAGCAGGTCATGCAGCAATTAATGTTCCCATCCTGCTGGGAAAAGCTGACACATTCAGTGCTAAAACATCAGAAAGGGGTGGCACTTTTAAGGCTGTGAAGAATACTCTGCCACAGTCCCAAGCCTATATAAATGGCTTTTACCTTTTGTGCTGGTGCTGAACCCCACACAAACCCAGACTGAAAAATCTACAAGTTCTGCAACTGCTCTGAACCCCGTGTAAGGCACATCCTAATGCTCCTTCCAGCATCTGGCACTCCGAAACCTGGATGCAGAGTGCTTGAGCACACACTAAACTCTCAGAAAGGCTCATTGCCTTAGCGCCACACACATGCACTTGGTTAGCTCGGCCGAGCTCATCATCCAGTCACGGCAACACAGCTCTGCAAATCCCTCCTGCACAGGGGTCTGCTCCTCATCTGGGTACTCACACAGTCTGATGGACTCGTTACTTCATCGCCGGGACATGAAATGCAAGGAGCTCCTCAGTTTGTGCTGCAATGCGCATTTTTCAAACCTTGCAGTCAGCCTGAGCCCTGTCCACTTTTCCAGCTGCCTTTCTGAACTCAGGGGTCCGGACCAGGACACAGGAAGGCAGCACCACCCCCTGTCACAGGAACCAGGATCGCAGCCTTGCTTCTAATTTGCATAAGCTCGCGTTTAGAGGCAAGAAAACAGCCTGATTGCTCATAACTCATCAAGCAATCACGATCTGTCTCGGGTACTCCAGCTCGTTGTTATTTACCACCTTGCCAATCGCTTCCCTAGCTCTGCTCTCGCAGGTCACTTCAGTTTACAGATGAACTGAGACATGAAGTGTGAGGGAAACACAGCTTGAGTACATGCAACAAGGAGTTGGAGAATTGTAACAAACAACATTTTTAAGCCTTATGCTTTGGCAGCTGTGCAGAAGGTGAAGAAAATTCTCTCTGCCTTTAGAAAAGCTCTTTTCAGTCTCTCACATTTCTTACGCTCCTCTCAAAAATCCTTTTTTTTTTTTTTCTTAACCCTGTTAAGCTTTTAAGATCACCAAACTAAAATAAAAAATAATCCCCTGTCACTCTTTGGACCTTTGTTAATCTTCATCAATTTTTTAGTAGTTCGAAGAGAGTGAAAAACAAAACCAATCCCAACCAGCAAACCAGAACAAACATGACATTGCAGCATTCATATGGCTGCAAATATATGCAAGTATATATCCTCACTTTGATGAGAATCAAGAATTACCCTCACTATGATGAGAATCAAGAATTGCTCTCTTTAGAGAAATTTAATAACAATGAAATGTGTGAAGATTCAACTGGGAGACATAGAAGGTTAAGGAACTAAATTTAAAGGCAGGAAAATTTTAATTTGTAAACTTTTATACCGCCTTTAAAAACTGAAATCAAATCTTCTTACTTACTTAAGAGTTCTCAAAGTGTAACAACTCCTCTGAACACATAACATTCACAAAAGCAGAAGGAACACTCATATAAATACACCTCAGGACTTAATTAATGACTTCAAGAGAGAGGCAGGTGAAGTGCAGTAGTTAAATGCCTCTTGCAGTATCTCCCTTTCTTTCAACACTGATTTGTGCCTGAAGGCATGATTCGGATCACATGAAATTCACCTGGAGTACCCAAAGAGGGAGCACACGAAATTAACCATATCCAGAAGAGCATTAATTAACACAAAAGTCTTCCTCTTCTGTAAGCTTGGATGTACTAAGCTAAATCTGGGGTGTGTGGACTATAAATCCTGGGTTTTTTTCATTCTTTGACCAAAAGAAGGACAAGGTGTGGCTGAACAGGAGGAGGAAAGGATTCTGTTAATACGAAGGAGACAAATGTTTGGGGAAAGAGGTGATATTCTAAA
This sequence comes from Phainopepla nitens, assembly GCA_013400175.1. NCBI lineage: Eukaryota > Metazoa > Chordata > Aves > Passeriformes > Bombycillidae > Phainopepla > Phainopepla nitens. The sequence goes on along the minus strand of VXBQ01008832.1, from coordinate 245,255 downwards.
CTAATCCACAGGGCTGGCTAGCATGATGGATAGGATACTCCTTGGATCCCATAAACATCCTGTCAGTGTTGAGACACTGCTGGAAAGGACAGCAGGGTTCCTTAGAGCTGCCCTCCCCAGTTTCAAACACAGAAACTCACAATTTCCGCAGTTTGCTTAGCCCCGAGGATTGTAACAGGACTTGTAAATTTTGTTTTAGTCATTATTATTTTTGCCTCTGGAATGAATCCCTGTTTGCTGAGTGAGAGGTGAGGAGGCTCCACACTCTGTGTTTGCCATTTCACCACTTACCTCTTGGAATTACACCTCTAAACTTGCCCCAGTTACTGTCTGTGTGGGTTTCAAGCACAGCACCCATCCAACACTATGCTGAGTTTAGTAAACTTGCCCAGGAATGTATGTTTTTCTTACAGATAAAAGAAAGCAATTAAAAAAACCCAAAAAACTAATCTGTTTTCCATTCCCAGTCACCCCAGGACATCCTCCCACCTTGAACTACATATAACCTTCACCACCACTCATTTTTGCTAAACAAGATTCTTCATTACAAAGATCAGCAGACCTCTCTAACTTTTGAGGTTTTTTTATGAGGTTCATTCCAGTCCAGCAAGTCTCCCTGCAGAGCTGTGGACTAGACTGAAAATCCAGCTGTCCATGACTAAATAGGCAGTGCAGCACTGAAATTCTTATAAAAATGTCCCTTTCATTTTTTAATGAGGCTTTGGAGTAGTTTCATATTCAAATACTATAAATTTTTCTAGAAACTTGAAGAAAGATCATATCTTCATACATTTGCTCCTCAATGTCAAATTCATTTGGTCATAAAGGTACTGACATTAACATAAGCAAAATGCAGAGACAGGGGTTTTTTTGAACATGAAACCTTGGTTTCAACTCTAGAACTTTAAATTCGTAATAAGTTTTATGAAAATAAAAGCCTCTATAGTGTGAATCCTATGTAAAAAGTAACAGGGAGAGCCACACCACTGAATTTCTGCAGTGCCCACACTATCCGATAAAACAATTCCAAGATTTCACGACTCTCCAGGCTGTTCCACAGTCAAATTTTGCTGGTTTGTTTTTGGTTATTTTTTTCCTTTTTTAAAAGAGTAATTTTTCAGCAGGCTATTTTTAAACACATTGTTCCCACAGCTAATGCAAGCAACTTAAAACAGTTCTCCCCAAAACAAGGTCCAGGAACAACAACAGACGTACAACAGGCGCCTGAGCGTGCATCGTCTAGCCCTGGTCTCAATTTCCATTTTGTCTCATTTTCCATTTCATTTTAATTGTTGGAATGCACTGGCACGCAGGGGTAGCTGAGGGGTTAGATCACAGCAAGAAGGGGCCTGTTCTGAGCTGATCTTTTGAGCATTTCCCCTGTGCAGAGCTCAGAAATGAGAACCTGCTCGTGGTCCTGCCCTCAGGTCCCAGCTGTGCCTCAGTCACCACCTCTGATGGCAGCCACTGTTTCTAACAGAGGAATTCCTAGGATAAAACACAGAACTCAAACATCACCTCCCAGCTCCTCACTTTTTTTTTCTTTTTATCCTAATGACTTCCTAGTTTGTTCATATCTAGAATTTTCCCCAGCCTTCCTATTCATTTGAAAACTCTCAGGTTTTTTGACATAAGTGCTTACCACCCATCCTTTTTTGGGGGGAGAGTATTTGCCTTTATGAGAAGTGAATTGTGTATAAACCCATGCTGGTTTTGTAAATAAACTTATTCTGGTATATTTCCAACAGTATAACAAAACTATGCTCTGACAATTAGAAATGCATTTAAATCAAGCCATTATGAGAGCTTCTCAGATGATTCACTCAGGTCTAATTCCTCACAAACTTCTAAATTACAGACATTTGTAGGCCCAAGAAGGCAAGTTATTTCTCTGCACAGCAGCAATACAGAGCCACTGGAGCAGAATTTCCCTTTTGAATTGATCACCAAAGTCATCTGGACTCATCACACATCAGTCCTCGTGTGCCACTATTGTAAACCAGCTCGGTTAGTTTCACTTGCTGACCAAAATGAGCCTTCAGATAGATGCCACTTGAAATGCCTGAAAAAAACAAAAATAACGCAGCAATTGCAACACCAAAGTGTTCCCAAAAAGAGAAAAAAAGGGAAAATTTTACTCACTCTCAAAAAAACTCCTAAAGCAATAAGAGTATCTATACATATTCCTAGAAAAATGTATGACTTGAATAGTGAGCTAAAATGCTGAGCTACCATAACTGAATGTTACTAAAAACTTAAGTGTTAAAAAATAATAAACCACACATACAAAACTACAAACTTCATGGAATAAGTAAAGTTGTTTTTACTGTTCTTTCCTTCCAGCGATAGGAAGTTTGGCGTTCATATTCTTGATTTTGTAACAGCAAAGGCGAGAGGAAAAGGGAAAGGCACGGATCTCCCCAAGGGATTATTTCAGGAGGGAAAATGCTCATAATGCTGTGAGCTTTACAGAGGATTTAGCAATCTGACTCATCAAAAGACAGTAAATGACAATTGATTTTCATTTACCCATATTACTCAGTATGCATCTAACAGTAACATTTTGCTTTAGATGTGTCAAGTGAACTTCATTTCATAATGTCAGCATGTAATGAGGAACCATTCCCCAGAACCTTCCCTGTTTTGTCTCATTCCAATAACACCAACCATACAAAAAGTTGTCTAAAAATGTGGAAGATGCTACATTTTTATCTTTAGTCAAGCAGAAGTCTTAGAGGTGTTCAAGATTTATTTAGTATAATATCAAGTGTCCCATTTCCTGGAAGCCATCTCATCCCCAGGTAGTAATAGAGAGCAAATTGGACTTTGATGAAAACAATGGTTTGTGTAATCGCTGCCAAGATCCTTTCTCAATTGCTACAGCATGTGATAGATGTATACAATGTATCTGGATTTAACCAGCAGTGACTTTTATTAAGTTTAATTACTTCTCTCTGTGCCTTTCAATAGAAGGCAGTGTTAAAACAAAGGCTACCTCATGGAATAATAAAACAAACAAACAAACAAACAAGTAGCACTTGCAAAACATCTCAAGTATTTCCTGATTTACTGAAGCCCAGATTCTCTCTTTACAGTTTTGTAAACTCTGACACCTTGTATCATTACAGTAACAAACCCTAAAGGGATTGGATTTGTCAGATTTATTAAGAAAATAAGTTTTCAATATGGTGTTTGGGCAATTAATACTACACTTAATTTCTACTCTTGTTGAATCTGCTGCTCACTGGTAACACATCTTTAGTCAGTGAGTAGTGTTTCTCACTTATAGGTACACTTGTACAAAGTGTTTGTGCAAATTATTTGAATTAAAATCATGGGCGATTTTGACATTTAGAACTTCAGTTTCTTCTTTTGAGCTTCATCCTGGAGCTTTGTGCTCTAAAAGATCTCAAGCAAAAGTGGTTCCTGTACTTTAATGTGATAGGAAGACAGGAATAAATGTTTGAAATTAAAATTCTAAAAAGAGTTCAGGTGGGAGTACAAATAAACACCAAACAACCTTAAGTGAGCATCACTCCAATTACAAATGCAAGAGTTCTGGGATCCAAGGACATTAAACAACTGCAAGATACTAAGACTGAATTATTAACTACAATACCATGAAAACAAACTTCCAAACTGCATTAATATCAGCAGTCTTTCCTTTTTAAGTGCAAGGAAAAGTTTTGGAAAGAATACAAAGCAGTACCTCAAACAAAATAAAACAAACTACAACTATCAGCTGCTCTGTGACCACATCCTGAGGACACAGTTGTCTGTTTCCAAACACTGACACAGGCCCGGACTTTGTATTAATAAAATGCAATAAAAGGTCAAGATCATATTTTTGTAATAACTTCTAAATCCCTGTGTGTTTGAAATAATCCCTCCTAGGGTCAGGTGCTTTAGTTCAAACCTAACTTCATTAAAGTTTGGACATGATTTATAAGGATCTTTCTCAAAATATACAGATATATTAAAAACTAATAAGCTGTGAGGAACATAGATGTTACTTTAAAATCTAAAATTAGGAAAGTGACATTATAATTTTCTGTTTTTTCTGGATGATTTCTGAGAAAACAAGAGTGACCCACACTGCTGGTTTAAAAATTCAGACAAAGCTAAGGTGATCTTTGGCAATTGGTCCAGCAGTCTAAAATGCATTAATATCAAGCTGCACTCGTTATTTGACAGTTGGCAGTGTGTTAAAAGCAGGTATTTGTTGGAAGTTTAAACTAATTACAAATTTCTTGGTACCCTGGATAAAGCCTAGGAACTATAGTCACCATGGAAATGCACAGGGGGTTTATACTTTTAAGATTGTCACTGTGCAGTTTAACCCATGACATCAGTAAGAAGATTTTGGTATCTAGCTCAGAAGATGTAATGCTGCTCAGGTTCCATCTCAGCACCCACCTTCCACCCTAGAGACAGGGTTTCACATTCCCTTCTTTAAACTGGAGAAGATAATATGGAATGAAAAGAAACATAGACTTGGCATCTGCACTTGATCTGTGCCTGCCTTCCTTCCTTTTGTTTTCATCCCCCTTTATAGTCACCCTTGGGTCAGGTCTCAGAGGTAGGGGAATGCAGGCAGGGCATTATCAGCTGGTTGGAATGGAAAATGATCCACTGTTCTTCTGCCCAGGCCAGCAGTAAATCCAAACCCTGGCTAGGAGAGATTTCTAGGTGCAGCTTTTTTTCCTGCTCACTTCTGTGACAGGCCCAGGCTCATGTAAGTGCAGCAGCAGAGCTGTGAGCTGCCCTTGCTGAAGTGTGGCTGGAGCAGACTGCAGCTCCCCACGGAGATTTTAGTTGGCTGATTTCATTTTATTTTTCTGCCAAGATTTCAAGTTCACATCACAGAAAAAAAAAAATCTCCCAGTCAGTATCAGGAAAAGAAACTACACAGGGCTCACAGCATGTACTTCAACACTCCTGTGCAAAAAGCAGATCTGGGAATCAGAATGGCATTTAATGGATGGGGAAAAAAAATAACTGTCTGGTCTAAACCTTGTTGTAGGGGTTCAACTTGTCTGTCTTTTCTCACCCCCAGTCATTCTGCCTGTTGTATGCAAAACCAACACTCATCACCAATTGCTCAGGAGAAACATGTCCCCTTTGGGGTAGGTAGGAGTCAGAGGATCCAGGCTGCACCTGGGGGTAAGCCAGACAGCTCTGGAGTCCTGGATGGACATTTTGCTATTTCCTATTTTCTTCTTCCTCCCTCTAAAGAATGAGACTAGCAAGACTTGTCTTAATTACAGAATTACTGATGCTAAATACCCCTTTCATCACCAATAACACCCAGTGGTAACTCATTAACAAAATGGGCATTTTGCTGAAGGTGAGATTGCCCTGGTTTTAAACACAGTGTATCACAACTAGACAAGGCTGAAAATGAACTGCTGCCTATAATTTGGAAATCCAGAAACCCTCTTTCCAGCAGGATAAATATGGACATATTTATCTCCAACATAGCCATGTTGGAGATACACCAGGTTATCACTTATTTAAATCTTTACTTTCATAAAGAAGCAAGAGGAGAAGCAACTGGTTCTTAACTTTTAGTTATTATTCCTTCATTATGGTAGGTAGGTGGCAGAGTAAGCATTTCTTGTCAATTTGTTTCAGCCACATTCCTTTTTAAGTGATTGTTGTGCCACTGCCCAGAAGCTCTGAAAACAATAGGAAAGGTTGTGCAGAAAATGTGACCAAGAATAAAGAAAAAAATATCCCAAATCCTTTAGCTGGTAAGCTCATAGTTAACCACAAGCAGAAAATGGGAATGCATAAAACATGGCATCACAGTCTCTTTCCCTAATCCCTGCCTCAGAGAGCCCGTGCAAGCTGCATATTCATTTCTACTAATCAAATATTAAAACAACTCTCTTGACATTGTGCTCTGTTTCCTGTCACTGCAGTCGCTCTCGAACTGACAGCTGTTGTCTCTTTGGGGTAAAGGGAGGCTGCGTGAGACTACCCAGAACTTTATCTGATAGAACAGTTCAGAGTGCTAATACAGTCATTATTGAGGCATTCAGCTGTTTACATTACTTCAGAACACCACCCCTCAGATGTCACTCAATATTAATGTATGGCTTGTTGAAGAAATGGGGTAAAACCAGGCATGTCAGCTATTAAAGAG
>VXBQ01008832.1:147433-239100 GCA_013400175.1 Phainopepla nitens | reverse complement strand
TTTGATTGCTCCAAGTGGATGATTTGACAAAGTATCCCTAAAGGGATAAAAATAAAAGTGTTGGTATGTAACCTATTTGTCCAGTATGGGGATGGAAAGGAGAGCCAGCCTGCCAGTAAGGAGTGCTGGTATGGCCCTCTGGCCCACACAGCCCACTTGGAACACTTCTTTGACAGCTCCTAATAAACAGCAAGGTCTACAGCATGCTGAGAAATCCCATTTATTCAGATTTTTCTGGACCAGCTGGCAACACCAGAGTCAGGGGACTCAATTTCTCTGAATTCCTAACTTTAGGATGTAATTTCAGTGTCAAGCAACAGGAAACGAGAGGGGGAGCTGATACCTCTCCGAGTTCCTCCTCCTCCTCATCATCATCATCACTGTTCTTTCTTGTCATCTGCTTCTGTGACCCCCACTTCTGCTGAGGAGGAGAGGGACACATAGCACAAGCAGAGGACAGCTCTACCCTCACAGGTACATGGGGAACACACCTATATAGGCACAGAGATGAGCAGCACTTTCTCCTCTCTCCCTGGAAAAGTGAGAACATGCATACCATGAGGACATTCCTGACTCCAGACGACCACCAGGGCAGAAAGTAGTGAAATTGATGTGTGGGGAAGAGCACAAGAATTGAAAAGAGGAGGAAGGAACTAACACCAGGAAAAGATACTAGAAGCAAGGATGGGGTATCTGGCACTGATGTGGGCTCAGACAGCATGACAAAGTGCCTGAGCAGACCAACTCAGCTAAAATCCAAAGGGAACATGGCCACGGTTTCACCATGCTAGAAAAGAACAGCAGATAGTTTGGGAAAGCTGAAATGGAAATTATTTGGGATAGCACAGGCAAGGCTATTTTTAGAGATTATTCCAAGTATGAAGCTGGGTTACTGCAATATGGCTGGAAAGGAAGGAACTGGGTGGAATATACACTAAGAAAGACCAACAAAACAAAATGCTGGTGTCTCTGTGTGGGGATGAAAAAGAGAGAAGTGGCAAGAACACCACCAACATACCAGGCTAGGGCAGAGGGAGTCATTTATTGTGACAGCTCAGGAGAGGGGATGGCAGGGCTCCTGGAGGTGAGGAGTTCAGTATTGCCCCACGCTGCAGACAGAACAACAGATGAATGGAGGAGAAGCCTGGAAAAGTGAAAGAACTGATTCTAGACTTGAGGGTGGAGGTCAAAGAAAGAGCAGTCTGTTTGGAAGCCATCAAATGCAGTGGGAATCAACAGAAACAACCAGTTACATCATAAAAATTGATAAAGAGACCCTTGCAGAGACAGAGAGAAAATGTTTTGCCATTTGCACTGACTGGATGAACTGAAGTGTTCTCAAGTGGTGCTTAACTGTGGCTGCCACCATCTACTCTGGCATGCTACAGCCCAGTAACAAGTGACACACAGGCTCAGGAAAGGCAGGGCCCATCAAAATCAAGAGCAGTGTCACACCCAAAGCACAGCAGACCCCGTTGAAAGTGAAGGTAATATTTTTACATGTCTAAAACCAGCTTTGTCTTCATCACCGTTAAGCATTTCCAGCATAATAATTACCATTGCAAAGAATAAAAACTTTAGCCCAGTAGGTTTTTCCCAAAGAAAACTGGTCAGCTAGTTCAGACTGCTTTTTTTTCCCTGTCACATACCTATTAAATGCTTCAGACTGTTTAATGTGATAAAAATGTCTAGACTGGTTTTTGACTGAAAGCTTGAGGAAGATTGTTCTTTGCCCTTGGCTAGCAAACTCCTTGTAAGCACAATAATGTGAACGTTGTCCTTCTGCTGCCCACACTTTCTGCATACATCCATAAATCCATTGCAGGCATCTTCAAAAATCTTGAGATTTGAGAGACCAGCCCAGGGAAATGTGAAGCATATAGGTACAATATAGTATATATGTAAATATAGAGTTTCTTTGCAAGGAAAAATCTGCAGTTTATAATCAAAGTACTGGCATTGCTGAGAAGATGACAGCACCTCTCACAACCCAGTTAACAAAACCCCCCAAAAAATAACCACAAATCTTCTGCTGAGACTGATGAAGAGCAAACCACTTCGCTGAAGCAAGCAGTAGAGTTTAGGCAAGGAATCCCAATGGGCACATTAGAAAAAGCATTGCCACATGTGAGTCAGTGCATTCAATGCTTTGTGGTCCCAAGCTGCCCTCAGTCTCCAGCAGCTGTTTATTTTTGTGTAACAAAACTTCTAACATAATTATAATCACTCTAAACTTAGATGCGAGTACACAGTTTATACTAAAAATACCTCTGGCAGTGAAATTGCCCAGCTCAACTGGTCCACACCCTTCAGCCCTTTCTTTTTAGGGGCTCTAAATCTGCATCTGTGCAGTGGGCTGTGGTCACGGAACAGGTGCATCTGATTCTTGTCAGCACATGTGACTTGCATGCTGGAAAATCAGCTGCATGCTGTGGAAAAAGCCTGAGAAGAAACACTATCCCTGGACACTACTCATCGTGGACATAAAACATGCCAAAAGAATTCATGGACAACGGGATGTGACAGGAACATCACTCTGGCCTGGTCACAGCTGGATTGTCAAATCATGTATCAAAGTCCCACTTCCCACCTTCCTGTGCCCTATTTGTTCCCAAAGCAATCCTAACATCCTGAGGATAATTTTTTTTTTGTTTTGTTTAAATGCTCTTAATCCCCCTCCAAGACCTTAATTAACTCTTGTTAATTAACTCTTGGTGATCGGACCTTAGAGTGCACTGCCAGTCAAAGGAGTTGAAAAAGAAATAAGAGGCCACACTGCAGGAAAACAACTCAGGGCTTGGGAATATCTATGGGAAGTTTGTTTCAAGGGAGAAAAATGGCAGTTTTTCCACATCAAAAAAACATGGGCAAAAGCATTTGTACAGCAGGGGCAGGACCCATCACTGAGCATTTCAGGTTTCCATTCTCCCTAAGACACCATTTTTTCCTGAGCAAATCAGAATATTCCCCTCTGTTAAAAGCAAGAATGTGGTTTTTCAGCATCACCAGGGAAGGTGATTTTATTGGTTTCAGAGCACTTGGATACTACATAACTGCACTATATACTGGAGAACAGATGAAGCTAGATGTCACTGTCTAAAATGAAATAACGTGAAATAACGTGTACAAATTAAAAGCTTGCACCAGGGAGGTTGCACACTGTGGGTTTGTTGTTTGCTTGTTTACTTAAATATTAATATAAGGTTTAGATCAATAAATCTTTCCTTCTGCTAGCACACTCTCCTGCAGTCTTGGTTCCTGTACAGTCCATGACTATGTCAGAGGGTGCTTTGTACAGTCACAGTGCAGCTGAATTAAATCCCTTCTTTGCTGCATATATGCTTGTCCTCTTTGGGCATCTGAGTGATGGCACATGGAGGGAAAAGGGACTAGGCCCAGGTGGTGTTTCTCTGGAAAGCCCCTTACCATCCACAGGAACACAGAGTGGTCTGCAAGTTTTTTAAGCTGAGCAGCTGGCAGCAGCCTCCTGAAGGTAGGCAACTGGGCTGTGCTCACTGAGATACCAGGTTGTTGGCAAGGCTTTTTTGGCTGGGAGATAAAAGCAGCACAGGGAACGGGGAGGCTACTGCTTCTCCTGAAACAGAAGTGACTGACACAAAACCAGAAGCAGATTTCATAGTAACAGCTTTCCCTTCCTTGGTTGTGTTTCTACCGTTTTCTCAAAATCTCAATAGCATGAGCTCGCTAAGGGTTAATGAATAATACTGCTCATTGCTGCATGCAAACTAACATGCATGAAGATCTGTGTGTGAGAAAGTGTGAACTGACTGAGCCCACCTCTGAGTGCTCTTGATTAACCACATCAAGGGCACAGATCAGCTCTGTAAACAGGCAGGGGAGTGCACACCAGTGTCCCCAGGCTGCTACCAGTGTATGCTGGGGACTGTCCCTTAGCAGGGCAAGCAGAGTGACCTCCCTGCAGAAATCCCACCCAAACTCAGCACACAGCTGCTTGCTCAGAGTGCCGGCAAAACTGAGCCCCTTTGGAGCCACCACGGACGAGAAAAGGAACCAATCCAACTCCCTCTCACTGAAAAGAGCAGTCCTAACCCCTTGCTTCTGCATCCTCTGTGGTGATCCCATTCCTGCTAGCCTGAGTGATCCCATCTCAACCAGGTCACAGCTGTACACGGGTTTAAAGCTCTTGTTATTTTCTGCTGGTTTTGTGCAGTGACCAGGTCACACAGGAGTCGAGACCAGCACAAAGGACAGACTGGCAGCACAGACAGAACCAAGAGCAGCAAATTTCAGGTGGCAGCAAATTGCATCTCACACATGCTGATGGGAAAGACCACTAGGATTTTGAAAACTGGCTGACTTTGAGAATAATTTCTCTCACCTTTGATACCCTGCAACCCATTTTGCCAGGACTCTTGGTCTAATCTCCCAATCCTAAAACAAGTTTGCCACTTCTTAAATTTTACAACATACTGAAAACTTGCCTTTAAGACCTGGTTACAAAGCCATTCAGGAACTTGCTCAGTGTAATGTTAAAAAGCAAACCCATAGCCAACAGGTACCATAGCTGGTAAGCTGAAACATTTTCAAGAGCCTATTTATTTATTTATAAATCCCATGATTTGTTAAGAAATTGAACACAAAGAAACAGCAGAACTATTAAGCAGAGCAAAGATGGAAAAAATTTATTCTTAGTTTGTTTTTGAAGTTGTAGTTAAACAGCACCCGATCTTAAAGCTCAGGATGGCAATACTTGAAAATCAGGTTGAATACAAGATCCTGCAGGTGCTGGTTGTGATAAGCAGGGAAACCCTGCTTTTCGTTGGCAATCCAAATTCACACACAAGATAAGGAGGAATAAGTTACTCAGGCAAACCTATCACTGTGGCAGAACTATCAGATCTAGGAAACAAAGGCTGCTCTTTTCGAGCTGTGTAACGGACAGTACACCATTACAATTAAAGAAATCAAACTTCCTTTTGCTTTCAAGCCCCGTCCTGACAGGCACAAGATAACATTATCCAAACCTGCCTTTCTCAGTTGTGGCTGTGCTTTGGTGCAGAAGTATGAAACCAGGAAAGAAACCAGCTTGATACATCGAGACAAAAACTACCTGATCCAAAGCTAACAAAAAGGCACAGTTGTAAATAAGAGCTCCAGCCATGCTCCCTGAACCCCTCTGACTGCATGTGCCACAAACTTGAGCTCCATCAGCAATACTACACTGCAGAGCAAAGCCACCCACTCTGCAATCACACCTGCAGCTGGAGTCAAGGCATGCCCACACAGACCTGCTTTACCAGTGTACTCAATATTGTTTACAAAAATATAATTAAAATATAATTTTAAAAAAATGTGCTACATCTTTAAAGTTTCAGTCAATGTTTTAAACAAGAAATCAATGACAAAAAAGTATAAAAATTTATTTTTTGTTTCATTTGTTTTCCATACATGGGTATTAAGAGCTTTCCCATTTTTTCCCTGCATCGAGAGTGTTGTGTTACACAGAACAGAGAATACTGTGAATTTAATTAGCATGGCCAGTCTGATAACCAGGATGCCTTGACAGATGCAAACAGAACTTTGAAAGATTACAATCTGAGTGGATTAAGACTCAGGTGCCAGGAAGAAGAAGATTGAATCACCCTCTACAAGCAAGAAATGTTTTGTAAAATGCATGAGTTTGTCTTTGCAATGTTTAATGATGATTCTAACAAGAGATTACTAACCCTATGGAATAGTATATAAAGATTTTGAAAACCTCAGTAAAACCAAATTCTGATCACCGAGTCAGTCTTCCTGTCTCTCTAAACTGGCGATACAAGAGTACAGAGAATTCTTGGAGAATGTGACGCCGCAATCCACCACTCTGTTCACACACAGAAATCCTCTGGCACAAATTAAGTGATGTTTCCAGCAGGAACGAGGTGGTCCCTGAGTGCCAACACTGGTCAGAGACCAGGTGTACGAGAGACACGAGTTGGTAGCAGGGAAGCAGCAGCTCAGGAATGTTTTATTCCAGCCTTCAGCGGGCACATCTACGGTGTGCTGATGTGCGAGCCAGCTCCGAGCTGGCTGTGCTTTACCTGCTTTCTGGGGTGCCAGATTGAGTCAGCTCCTCAGCCACACACAGCTCCCTGTTACTACAGCCAGGCTGCCCCCAGCTCATTTATAGTGCTGGCAGGAATCCTGGGAATTTCTACCCCTTATGGTATGTAGGGCAGCCATACCTTCTGCTGCACCACTCGTGTGAAAGCTGCTTTGCAGTGCATTTACAGCCACCCAAAACAGGTTGGCTGAAAGCCTTAACATATCACAAAGCAATCAGAGATGATTTTAGACTGCAGTAATATTCTCCAAGACTCTCCAGTAACATTTGTATTTGTTCAGAAGAACAGCCTGCAGATACTGAAACCTCCATAAATCACTCTGTAAGCAGTGTTGTTGTAAGCAGTAATTCTGATTATGTGTTGTGAAAATGAGTACCTGCTCCTGTGTAACATAGCAAGACACTGAAAATACAGCTCTCTAATAGATTTCTGTCTTCCAACTATGAGCCTCCTCCAGGCAGGTGCACTGCAAGGTAAGATTACTACAGCCAAAGCATCGGTGAAATCCAAACCCTGGGTTTGTACCTCAGCCTTTAAAATTGAAAGTTTTCTTCAATAAATCTGTTGTTAAAGGATTAAGTTGAAACTGAAACTCAGAAAACTGAAGCAAATTGAACCAGGAAAAACAGGCATTTTTCCCCACTGACTCTACTCTGTGCTCAGCTTACACACCACTGCTTAGGAAGGACCCAAGAGAACCCCACAAGCATTTGCAAGAATTTGCAAGCAGTGCTTCAATGTAAACAGTCCATTGTCTGGAGTCAAGTGACCCATCTCAAGAACACCTTGAATGGCATGTCAAATCTATTTGTTCTTATTCTGTAAAGGACGTAAGTAAACAGTGATAAATGGTGACAGTGAACATATAGAGATGACACAGAATTGCTCTGCTACCTTCAAGGAGGAGCCCAGTGCCTCTGCTGTGAATGATGGGAGAGAGAAGTAGGATGGGAGTGATGCCTTAAGTTTTAGCTTTTATATTTTTCAGATTCTCTGCTGCATTGGTGTGTAACTCTGAAACTTCCTATTAGGTGCTGGGAATTCTCTTCACAGGGCAGTTAGACAAAACAATCCCTTCCCAGCTTGAGAATCAAGGAGAGCCACTATCCAAAAATCATAAACAACGGCGAAGAGAAGGGGGCAAGCCAGGGGGTTGAGAAGACTTCATGACCTGGACACCAATATGTGAATGGACCAGAACTTATAAAAGTGCAAAAACTCGTGACCAGGATCCATCTTGGATCCATCCTGGGTGCAGCCCTGGCCAGGCTCTTGTGCTACCCAAGGTGAATCCTTTAGGGGTCTTTCAATAAATACCTACTTTATTCTTTTGGCTCTGTCTAGTCTCTGTTCCAGGTCAGCCTCTCAAGGCATCACTTTCTGGCACCCCAGATGGGACAGCGAGGCATCTGGAAAACCTCTGGACCAGAGGAACACCCAGCTCCTGTCCCACACTCCTGCCAGCACTCCCAGGGAGCCCAGCTGTGGTCCAGAAGGTATCAGAGCCCAAGAAGCCCAGGACTGGTACAGAGGCACGTGAGACACCCGGCACATGCAAAGGGTGCAAGCTCCTGGCGTTCTGCTGGCAGGGAATCAGCCAGTGGGAGACACACAGGTTCATCACAATTTTCACAACTTTTTCTGTTTCTCCCAAAGCCCTTGACAGCACATGGTTAAACATGAATCTTTGCATCCATCTTCCACACAGAATCAATTCCTTTGGAAAAGATCTCTGGGATTGGTGAGTCCAGCTTTTGACTGAACAGCACTGTGTCAACCAGCCCACGGCACTGAGTGCCACATCCAGTCTTTAATTAAACACCTCCAGGCACAGTGACTCCTTCACCTCCCTGGACAGCCCATTCCAATGCCTATTCATTCTTTCTATAAAGAAATTCCTCCTCATGTCCAATCTGAACCTACCCTGGCACAGCTCGAGACACACAAATAAAACTTAGAAATGTGACTTGGTTTAAGATCAGAGACAAATAACTGAATGCAAACACACAATATTTAGTTGCACCTTTTGGATACTCCTCGGGCAGTCAGTGTGCAGAGTTTCAGGGAGCCCTGGCTGCAGGAAGGGTTTGATACTGCAGCAGGAGCAGCCCTTTCTCATCAGGGTAATGTACTCGGAGGCACCTTGCCTGTCTCAAGTGATACAAACCACCTGAAGCACCAGCAGAATTGTATCTTATTCATCTTCTGCTGGAATAGGAGGAAAAAAGAGGTGCTTGACAAACGTTTGAGGTGGCTGCAAAATGAATACCACAGAAGACAGTTCATAGGTTAAAAAGAAGAAATATTTTTTTTAAAAAATAGAGATCTAATCAGGACAGAGGGATGCTGGATCCAGAATCACTAACTGGGGAATCTTTGGGTTAAGACTAGTATAATTTGTCTGGCTGTGAGCATTTTGCTCAACTCTCAAATATACATAATTTCTAAAGGTCTTTGCATGGCTTCAATATAAATACTTTAAAAATAGCATTCTGGTGCCAAACTCAAGTATGACAAGCAAAAAATTTTAAAAGGTGATAGAAACTACAAATCCAGAGGACGTACACCTTGATGAAGAACCAGGTAATCTGTCTAACTTTTGATTTTCCTTCCAGGGCAGTCCCATTCACTTAATAAATTAGAATTTATGTTTATTAGCAAGTCTTTCTAAATTGCATTGCCTGTTTTGTGTAGGATGAATGCAACAGAATATTACCTCAAAACATACGGAACCTAGAGATTCAATTTCTGCTAAATACAACCTTGGGGGCTATTTTCTTGCACATAACCAATATTCAAGAGCATGCAACAGGTAGAGATATTGCTAGTAGCAACATTAACCACCTAAATAGGCAGAAAAGCAGAGGAACAGTGAGGAACACAGGTGGAATCAACTGAAAGTGAGAATACTTAAGGAAGGTTTCTGTGCATTGTGCACAACGTTAGAACAAAAGCCAGGCAGAAAAATTAAAGACAGCTTGTCTCATTTCCTACTCCTAAATAACAACTGTAACATTCTTCTGCTTCATAGCAGTACACAGTGACAAAATCTGTGCTTAAGTCTTACATTATTTACTGAAAAACCATTGAATAGATTTTGGATGGGCAGACAATGGCAGAAAGGGCTAAAGCAAAAAAAACCAAAACCAAAACAAACCCATAAAACATAAGTAAATTGAAGAGAAAATATTAGACAGTATTCATGACTTTAAAGACCTTGTCTCCATTGAAATCTTATAACAAATGGTATGGTTTTACCTTTTCACAGACTGCTAATCTTATTTTTCTTTAATATATGCTGACATGTAGCTAATCAGCTTCTTGAAGGTAAAATTTTTGTATATATCTGGAGGGACCAATGATCTTGAAATAAAATAGCACTGTTTGATATTTTCACCTTAATTTCCAGCATGTTGTATATATATTCAACTATACTTTAACAAAAAAAGAAAAAAAAAAAGAAAAAAAAGAGGTACAAGGGGAAAATTCCTCTTTACATCTCTTTGGGATTAGAAAATCAAATTCTAGTACAGTAATACACTTGGCTGTACACAACATTGTTCATCAGATGGTTGGAAAGCTCCCCAGAAAAACAGACCCCTCTCAGAGACAAGGAAAAGGTTATGAATGACAGAAAACAGAGATGACCTAAGAGAATAATTGCATTTCTCACTCTGCAGATGAGCAGTGGTATTAATTTTACATAGCAAAGGTCAATTTTCACCAGAACACCTAATCTGACATTGCACAACGACTACATTTGTGCTTTAACATCCTCACTGGGTGGGATGGGAGAGGTTTGCTCAGCTGGATGGACACAGATACTCCAAGTCCAGGTTTGAAAGCCAGGGACACTCCACAGTGTCATTGTGAGTGTATATATAGAGAGATAATATATATAAAAGGGTTAATAAAAAAGGGTATATAATAATAAAATGTTCAGTGATGTGGCCAGAAACACCTGTGAGACTCAGCTAACTCACACCTTTCTGTGAACTCCAGAGAATCATTTTACTGTTTCAATCTTTAAATACACTTGCAAATCGAGACCAAATAATGTGTCAAGTCAAAGCACAGCTCAGTCCCTCAAAGTCTGGTTCTGCAGAAGGCATTTTCTCCCTGGGGTCACAATTCTACCTGTGTCTCCCAGTCCACTCTTCTGAACATCACAAATGCTCACTAAACATTTTCCTATGATTTTTGACTTGTTTATAAGGTCAAATTCTCATAGCCACAGCACCTGTGGAATTATTGCAGGGCAGCCTGGAGGCTCATTCCAATATAACACACACATTGTTGCTTCTTGTCATCACAGGATTTACCCCAATCTTTGCTGAGAGCTATCCCCACAGAAGCTTCTAACAGGTTTCATTACTACACAAGCTAATGATGAAATAAGAACTCTGCTTCTACTTCCTTTTGGTGCTCCTCAATCAGAGCTGGCAACATTTCTAATAGTAATTTCTAATAGCCATTGCTAATAGTTGAGCCAAAGTAAAATTCATCACCTCATCATGTAGGATCTGCAAGATTTTCAGTTCATTTGCAGTTTTTTTGTTCTTCTTCCATGCTTTGTATATGCTTGGATCCAAAACCATTTTCCAGAGGTACATTCCAAATATTCACAAACTAAATGCTGCACAGGAATTTGTAATTTATAATAAGACGTAAAGTTTGCTTAGTTTTGTAATTCCCTCTATTAAATCATTTTTATTAGATACTCTTTATGTGAGTGCTTTACCAGAATGGTCATTTTTTGGAAAATATGGTTTCAGTCACATTGAAGACACCAAGACTCCTATCTGCAGTGATCCCTCAACAGAAGGGAAACAATACAAAGAGATTGGGCAGACTAAAAACGACAGATTAAAATCAATGTGAAGATGTCATCAAGTACAGTGGCACTTCAAAGTGGCTGTCAGCTGCAGAAGATGTGACTAGTGGTGAACTCCACTTAAGGATAAATACTGGCTTCATTTTAATCTGATTTTTTTCAGCTGTGCTCTATGTGCTTGGAAATATTAACAAGCACAGCTTTTGCTACTAGATAAGATCTTGCCTTTTGGGTAGCTTTACTTCAAATTGTTTCTCTCCATAAAATGAGCAGGCTGTTCTAAATTCAATATTTAGTGACTAAAAGATCCAAAGTAACCAGAAGATTTAATCTTCTGATGTGCTGCCAATCTCATTCAAAATAACCTGTTCCTTAACAGCAGGTTTTGAGATTTTAAATATATGTGCACACACAGACAATACAGAAAGTTTTTATATATATATAACACCCATGGATTTTTCAATGCACAGAGACTGCTTTGAGATACCTCATTGTTAGCAAAACATATTTAAATTTTTATGCAAAATTTAATTGCTTCTAAAGGATTCAAAGGTTACAAGTCTTGTGCAGAGGGACAAAGAGGTTAGCTTTAATAAACGATTGAAAGAATAAATCCCAATAAGTCAGTAAGTGTCTGATTTCAGGCAGTTTTGAATGTTAATGAACAGTAATTTCAACACTTTTTATTAAATAAAATTAGGACATTAGCTTCATGAAAGATATTTATAAAAGCTCTGTGCATCTTTACAGATAAAAACCACAAAGAAAACAAAATCAACCCAAAACAATCCTAAATACAAGACAATTACCAAACAACCCAAACCCAACATTAGGTCCTTGAACTGGAGGAGTCTCATAAAAGTCATGTACTCCATTATTCAGGCTGTGGAAGGACCAAATCCATTCCACTCTGACAGATGTGATAAATTCTCACCTTTATTGCTCCAGAGGAAAGCAGCTCTGCAAGCAATCTATTCAAAGCTTTGACTGTCCTTTGCCCTCATAAGGATTTTCAAACTCTAAACAACCTTTACTTCAAAAATTTCCATACTTCTTACCCCAGACACCACAACCCATGGATTTTCCCTTTTCTCTTTGCAGAAACCTATCAAATATTTAAAAGCCACAGGTAAGCCATGATCAGTTTTCCAATAATCAATTCTGGAGACTGTAATCTGTCTAAAGTTACTCAGCTGATAAAATGATCTGATGTAAAAGATGATTAATCAGAGACCAGGTGGTGCAGGGACCACGCTTTTCCTGAGGTTCTGTGCCCAGCACTGGGTGCTCCAAACCCTTGCCAGCATTTTGCTACCATAAATAATTAGCAAGCACACAAATACCAGTAATTACCACTCCTTCAGAAGCCATGGAGAGGATTACAATAAAAAACCCCAATCCAAAGCAAAACCATACCAGGGATGACTTAGCTTTAGTGCTGGATTTGCCTTAAAACCTGTATCCATTTCTTGAAGACACTTAGAGAAGCTACCTTCCCTTCAGGCTCTTTGAAAACTCACCAGTAGGTATTAATATAAGATTTCTGGCAAGTTCAGTGGTTTAAATAATTTTCCCCCCTCAAATACAAGCAGTAATTAAAAATACTGATTTCCAGTATGACCTATAATCAGGAATTCAGATGTATAGACTCTGAGAAATGACAAAACATGCAGGATGTGACAGATAAAATACCAGCCCATGCTGAGCCAGTGGGCAGAAGTGATCCTGAAAGCATCCCAACTTATGCAACTTGGCTCGGAGTACTTTGCTTAAAGAACAAGCCATTAAAAGTTTGAAAGAAAAGGGGTAAATATTTTTTCTACATAGTTTCCAGTTTACACAATTCTCAAACACTTCTCCTCTTTAAATTTAGTCTAATTTGAAATTAATTATTACAGAAATAAGGATGCCCAGTAAATAGGAACACAAATCTTCAAGGGCTGCAAAATAAACTGGATTTTATCTTAGTGCCAGACTGCTGCTTTTAGCTGCTTAAAATAGAAAACAAATGAGGGACCAAAGCACTTTTCTACACAATCCTTATTACCATGTTTAGGTCACTGAAACAAATTATAGTACTTGTCTGAGATTTACTACCTAAAATTTTCAATCTAGCTTCTTTTAATCCTGGATTTAAAAGATGCAAGGACTGAAGGAAGAACGAGAACGTGAGTTTTCTGAGACAGGTTTCCATGCTGTCCCATCTGAAAAAAGATGTGAGTAGCAAGGTCCAGCTGCACCACCAAAACTGTGATCTACCACCACTTACAAAGGGTTAACAGCCCTGACTACAGCCAGCTTCACTCAGCACCCACTCTGTGCCCTGGAAGAGGGTGTCTTCTGCTATTTATGAGATTGATGCTGTCGAAATAAACCAAAATGGAGTCTCAATCCACGATTTTGAAAGACACAGCAAAAGGAATCTCTGCTGAACAAAGGAACACGTACAACACACTGATCTTCAGAACTTCCAATACATAATTTTGTTCTGTGATTGCCATTTTATAGGGAGAAAACACTATTGTCTAACTATCGAGCATCGTGAAAATGAAATCAATTTTCTCAGTTGGAAATTGTGATCTCTCTGGCCATTGAAACACTGTAGTAAGATGAGAGGCAATCAACAACACATAATTAGTAGATCTACAACTTCCTCTTGATTGCCAAGGCTTATATAAATAACATGTAGACACTACTCCTCCTGTCTGAGGATTAAAACATGTTTTGTTTTTTAATGGTATCCAAACAGCTAAAGAATGCAGCTACCATTAAAGGAATCTTCAATGACATCAGCATGTTTCAATTAATAGAACTAGCTGGCTAGTACCTGCCAGTACTAATGTCTATATTTAGATTTATTTGATAGTTGCAGTAAAATTAATGAGTGAACACATACTGAGACTGTTTCCAGGATTTGGACCCAACTACTGAGGAGAAACAGAACCTCGGCTAAATTCCTTTTCCTGTTAGCTTAAAATCTGGCCACATCCCAAAACTTTTTGGGATTTAAATAATTTACACTCAGCCAGTCAAAATGTTCCTGTACCCTACATACAAGCTCTTTCACAAGAATTTCAATGGCAAATTAAAATACACTACTCCTGCCTCTGACAGCAGCAAACGTTTCAGAGTAAGCACAAAGCAAAGCTGAAAATTACAGTGGGAGGCAATCACTCTCATTTGCCAATGTAACCGAGAACTCTACAGTCCTTTTTTAAGTGTAATGAATTTGCAAATATTAAGATTCATGTGATCACTTCACCTCAGCTTAATTACTCTCCCAAGAGAATATCATATGCATAAGCAGTGCCAGCTGTAATCCCTGATTCACAGTTTAAACACTTATGCAAGATCATCCTCTGCGAGAGAAGAGGAAAACCCGCATTACAGACAGCAAAATTATAGGAAGCAGGGAAGGTGACAACTCTAGGTTTGCCAACCCTGGAATTACGCTGAATGGTTTTTAACTTGAACTCCTTCTGGAGCACAGCCAAGGATCTGGTATCAAGGGATGCTTTAGAGCAACATATTCTGCATGCAGAAGTGCCAAGAGAATATGTTAGGGAAATGAAATCATTCTGTTCCACTACTCAGCACTCATGGAAGCCCGAGCAGAGGCTGGTAATTAGCTAATTTACATGAACTCTGTGCTGAAGAGTATTTAAAAGAATTCCAGCAGTACAATCTTGAAGGGACAAGACAGCCTGGCCCAACTGGCTCGTTGGCCTGCACATCCCATCATCCTTCTGTCTGAGGCAAGACAAGCCATTTTTAGCTGCACGAGGATGGGCAGTTGGATGCCTGAAAATAGCTCCATCTCTGCAATTTGACAGTTACATATGTAATTTCCTCACAAAGAGTCTAATCACTGTCCCATTTAAGTGGACTGCAAAAGCTGGATCAAGAGAAGCAATGAATGCAACCCTCACTTCAATATCCCTGTGGGAAAATGGGCATTGTTCCCGGGTTTATCCAGCTATCTTCAGGACTGAGGCCAGAAGCACCAGGGCAGGAAAAGCTTTTGGTGCCATAGAGCAGCACAGAGGCTCCATGGATGCTGGGATGGGATTTCCTACAAGTGGCAGATGTCATCTCTACAGATTTTCAGAGAGGTCAGGGTTTCATTCTGATATACAACTACCTTTCCTGTAGATGATGTTTTATCTTCCCAAACCTCGATTCTCCATCTCATTCCAAGCCATCTCATTCTGAGGTTTGCAATGGTAAAAATGTGGTAAGATCTTAGGTACAATGAACCACATTTAACATAGAGCACAAGTTATAACTCCACATTCCTCTGCTTTTACACCACTAATGATCTGCTCGTGGCTCTGCAATCACTATGGTACATTATCTGTCTAGAATCTCATCAGTTCTGCATAGGAAACATGCATTTGAGAATTAATACCCTTTCTGATAACACAGCTTCATATCCTGCTAATGAAACACCAGCCCAAAAGCTGTTTTCAAAGCTCCACAAATATTGCATCTAATCTACTATGCAAACATCTATCTTGGAACCCTGACAACAAGGAACTAACTTTTAATGCTTTCATAATGTTTGCAAGCTGGAAAAGGGAAAGAAAAAAAGAAAGAAATGTTATGCATCAACAGGATCCTCCTCTTTATGGAAATTAAATGCCAAAAGCAAATATGGAATTCCCTCACGTGGCCTTGTTGTTTTCTTCAGTTTTCCCACAGAGTTTAAAAAAAAAAAAAAAAAAAGGAGAATACACATGGATTTTAAATAAATAAAAAAACATGCACTGCAGAAGGAAAAAAGCCTCTACCAGTTTTTAAGGTTCCAGATTTTATGAATGAGGTTCACTGATAAAACTAGCACAGCACTTTAGGTGAGACAAGTTTATAGTTATTAATCACTTGGTAACTAAATGAGAAGAGCTGAAAAGAAAACAGACAAGCTTTGGACACAGAGCCATGATTTTAGGACTGAAACAGAAATAGCAAAGTTGAAGCTAGAGAGATTTTTTTCCCCTTGATCTTCTGATCTTTCTGACAACATTTGCAGCCACCCCCCACAGTCCCAGGGAAGAAAGAAGCAATTCTCCAGAGCATCAAAACCAAATGCACAGAAGAATGTTCTGGCTAAACTGCTGGAACTCTTCTGTGATTAACCACCAATCCAACTTGATGGGAACTAATTTCCAGTCATTATTATGCATTATTATTTCCAGTTATTATTAAGCATCACTAGGTCAGGCACCTCTCCTCTTCCCAAATTTTGTGTGTACAAGCCCCTCATGCCCTCACTGCATTTTCCATCTCCCCAAACATCTACTTCTCCTGAAAGAGCCAGAGATCTTTCTGTCTGCATAATATGGAGCACTTTCAAGGCCCTTCACATGGAAAGAATTATAGCAGTAACTTTTTTACTAACTTTGGGATTTTTTCCCGTGCAGAAGCAAAATACTCATTTTTATAAACTGAAGAACACACAGAAGTATCAGAGTGTTTTATGTTGCTACATCAAAATGCAAATGAAACAACACAATTAGAACCACTCCTTTCTTAAGAGTATGTAAAGAACTGACAAGTTTTTAGTCTTTGCTACTGTCTATGACATAGGCAACACAAAAATCTTGGACCAACTGATTGACTCAATCCTAAAAGTGAAAACTCCTGCAGCGAATGAGCAGCGTTATGGTGGCAAACAGAGTCGATTTTAAAAACTCCCAAAGCTTCAAAGTATCAGATATCAACTTACAGGGCCCTGTTCTAAAATGATGGGATGGCTGCAGAGCGTGGGAAAAATGCCTGTGTGTTGGCTGCACCTGCAGGACTGTGCATGCAGACGTTCATGCTGAGGGTAAACAAGGAGTCAGCCATGCAGCTATTTGCAGACTGTGCACTTCCAAACGTCCACTTCCATGCAGAAATGCTGGGCTTGAGGGGCACAAAATTTGTGTCCCTGCAGTGAAAAACTGAAATTACAAGCCTCATATTGTGAGACATCCACCAGCAGAAGTCTCAGCCTTCATTCCTGCACCAATTATTCCTGCCAAGCAAGATGTGACACGGCTACAGATTCATGGCAAGTGGTCTGATGTTACCTTTTACTTTGTGCTTTATGCGTCTGCCTTTCCAGTTTTGGGGGAAAGAGAAATCAGCTGTTAAAAACAAGTAGCAGCATTGAAGGATTTGCTAAGTATGACCTGGGCACAGAATTCCCTCTTTTCTTCTTTTTTTGTCCAAGATCAGCTGCTCCCAACGGTGGATGGGGCCTCCCACTAGTGAACAGTCCACAGGTGGAGGCCTGGACCTACAAAAGGCTCCTTCATTGCCAAAACCACTGGCACAATGGGCAAAGGGAAGGGGTGACAGGTCATCAGAAGATAAGGAGGTAGACTCAGACATCTGACTGTTCATTTTTATAGCAAAGTATAAAACCCCCCAGCAATATTAAAAAAGATGTTATGCACTGCTGCAAGCTTAGTGATTCTTATCTCTGTGTTTGTCAGGCCCCTACTTTATATTTGGTTAAGTAAACTTTGTATTTGGTCAAGTAAACTCAGCATACCAAAACATTGCCAAACATGGTTAGACAGCAACAGAACCCAGTCAAAAGGCATTGTTTGAAGGGAGAAATTTAGATGGATGGGAGGATACTTGCATATAACACATCAATCAATTATGCAACCATCTGCATGACTCAGTAGATGTGAAAGATTATTCTCCTGAAGGAATGTGCTTAAAAACTTATGGAACAATAATATTCCTCAGTAACTTCCCTCTACTCTGAACTTTCTCTGTCCATTTAACAAACACAAAGGTGCTTTAACAGTGTTATGGATTACAGAACATTTCATTAAACCTTAATCTCTCACAGGAAACAGCAAGAACAAGATCACAGCCTGCAGTTGTTATACCCAGGCTTCATTTCCCACACTGAGATAACTCCTGCTATCTGTGTATGCAACTTGCTAACCTGCTATGCCCAGACCTGCAAAAAGGCTGTATTGCTTCATAGGACATAATCCCATAGCAAATATTCCCCTCTTCTGAAATCAAGCAATACACAAGGAGCTGCCACCCTCCAGGGAATCGTCAAGGACTTGGAACTGCCTTACTGTAGAACAGTCACCCAGGGGCAGATTACAGACACAGGGGCAGATTTTCAAAATGGCCCAATATTGCAGGCTTCAAAAGAATTTCTCTCCTTTTCAGGCTCATGATGAAGTGTGTGAACTTTCAAGTGCTCAGCACCCAGTGAGAACAAACAGTCCTGTTTGTATCACTTGTACAGCAATTGGCCATTTCTCTGAGGACATTATCAAAAGCTGTTCCAGCTTTGTTCTTTTCAACAGCGTTGCTGCCTAATGGCACCAAACACTTCCTGCAAAATAAAGATAGGCTCACTTAGCTATTCAAAATAATCAATTTGCAAAACTGGGGCAGGGAACATGTGGAATGTATTAACTTGTCCTGATTTTCAGGAGGAGCTGTCAGTCGGTTTGTATCAGAGTAGGCCATTCTCTTGCTGCGAAAGCTTTGCATTTCAGGAATTCAGAAACTGGCCTGGGGGAAAAAATAAGTCCTTTTCTGCTGAACTCAGACATAAAAGGATCCAAGCTCAGAGGTGCTTTACCGATTTGCTTTCTAAAAAAAAAATAAGTTCTCTGAAATGTGAGTACATTTTGATAACTTTAGCAAGTCATAAAATCGAGTTTCCATAGTCTGGCACTCCCCTCTACATGAAAGTTGTTTTTGTTACAATTACAGTTAAGGAACAAGAGCCAAGTTTGCTGACTGAAGCACAGTAGATGCTCCAGAAAAGACTGTTTTCTGCTTAATAATCTCCTGATAAAACCAGGGAAAGCAGAGACTTGACATTGTTTACCATCATTACTGTTATTCAATACACGTGAGCTCCTTTCTACAGGCAGCTGCTTCTATAGAGGCAACAAGTGCTTTAGTAATAAAACTGAATTCAACTTACGCATAAAAATCTTAAAACTTTTTCCCTCCATTAATCTTATTTTGAAAAAGTCTTTATTCCCTCACACTCTGCCAGATTCAAGCACTGCTTCTTGACTTCTATTTTGGCAAACATCTTTGTAAGAATCCCTCAAGCAATGAATAGCAAAACCACAGTTGTGGAACACAAACACACACTAGGAAACAACAGGGAACCAGCAGTGCTTGCAGAGCCTAATTCCCAGTGAGGAATTGCTAAAAAGCTGTGGAATTTCAGTGGTATCAAGGCACCTTCAGGTCTCCTAATCCCTACCATTGCTAAAGCCCTGTGCAAAAATGCAATGCCTCCATTATTAACACGTTCAGGTCCTTGGGCAGCAATCTCTCTGCAGTGCAGTGGAGTTTTAACCTCTATAAAACTGCAAGTAATGGTAGCAATTTTCAAATTCCTAAGGGTCAAATTTTAGCTTTAAATTATGCCTCTGTTAACCTTTTGTATTTTCCTGCTTTACCACTTCTCCACTGTCTTCCCCCAGCCGTCCTTTGCGGCAGCTCCTGCATTTCAGAAAACTCAGCAGAGCTGTAACTTATTCTAGTTTTAATCCTCATCCATTGCAAATATACTCATAAGGAAACCTGGGCATCACCCTTAAGACAAAGCAATTGAGAGCAGAGAGAAAATGCCAGGGTTTAATAAGGTAATAAGAGATT
Source organism: Phainopepla nitens (assembly GCA_013400175.1). Taxonomy (NCBI): domain Eukaryota; kingdom Metazoa; phylum Chordata; class Aves; order Passeriformes; family Bombycillidae; genus Phainopepla; species Phainopepla nitens. Next base: position 219,531 of record VXBQ01008832.1, on the reverse strand, counting down.
GCTTAAAATATGCAGGTGAGGAGAAGAGCAACAGGAGCTCTAACAGATGGTGTATGAGGCAGCACTGAAATCATCCTTACAACACACTGAAAGCTCACATTCAGCACAAATCACAAGCAAACTGCAATCCAGTGAGAAAATGGACTTCACTCTTCTGTGAGTTTACAAAAATGCAAAGATTTCTCCACTATAACATTACAGCCTTGTTTTCTAGCAAACTGCACTCAGATGTTGCTCCTCTGACATCACTAATCTCCATGGAAACCTTAGAATAACTGTTGGCCTGAAATAGGTTCTGTCATCCCAGATCAACTCAAAAGTAGTCCAGCAAAAGATCTTATATCTCATTTTTTTGGCTGTACATTCTTACCAGCACAGCTAAAGAGTCACAATTCCTGCAGCCACTCTGAAATAGGGCTTTCATTCCTAACAATCAGAACATACATAAAGTGAACTATTTTTCCAGCTGAGGCTGAGATACAGGGATTCAAAGATTACCTACTTCTAGAGTAAGATATAGACTTGAAAAAAAAAACCCAAATGATGTGTCTACATGGAATTTTACAAGATGATTAAAGCTAGGAGACCAGGCTCCTAAAAATCCTCTAGATCTCTGCACAGCATTATCCCCTTACAAGAAGGGAGCAGGGCAAAGCCAAGAGATTTGTCTAAAGGTATTTATTAAAATTTGCTTTTGAGAGAAACTGTCTATTTTAAATGTCTGTTTCAAGTGGAGTGTAACCAGATGGGTCATGTTGGGTTTTTCTTTCTCCTTCTCCATACCAATAAAGCCACTCTCTGTGATTATTGTCCTCAGCATAGGGTCAGGAAAGCTCCTCAGAGATGTTCTACCCAGCTAACAGGTCCTCTGCAAAAGAATTTTGTGCTGAGTTAAGCCAACTCAGAGATTCACTAAATGTCAGGAAAGGGTTTTCTTGGCAAGAAGACCTGTGCACAAATTGGTTCCACAAGGAAAACATGATGCCTGGGTCTCTACAAATGCATAATATGTTATGCAGATATAGAAATAATTTGGCTTCTTGTAGACCAAAACTAGGAAAGTAATCTGGAAGAAGGGAATTTGAGACTTGCACAGTTGTGGTGCACTGCACTGAAGCTGGCTTTATTGAATGTAATTTGGTCATTGCTATGAATTTCTAGAGCTAATTAACAAATTGCCATATAAATTTTTCTGAGATGCAAGAAATAAAGAGGCAAAAGAAAACAAGAGGGGGGAATTAAAATAGTATATGGAGACTTGTACTTATTCATTTTCAACAGTATTGAAAAGAGTTGCCTCCACTTACAGCAAGTACTTAATATATTTCCAGAAAAATTGAAAAAAAACCCAAAACAACAAAACAACCAAACAAGCAAAGAAGAAATCTTTAATTCCTCAGGTCTGATCTGCTCAACTTTAACTCTTTCAAGTCATTCCATGATCACAGCTTATTTCTATTTTGGGAGAAACCTTCCTTTATTGCATATTTGTCCACTTTCAAAGCTAATAAAGTCCTGGGACTTTCTGTATGGCTGGGTTATTTTAGCTACTGCTGTCATATGATAGAACAGAAATTTCTTAGCATGGGGTTGTTGACAGTCTCACTAGCTTCAGTAACAGTGCTGAGGGCAAATACCACCCAGGTACACTGTTGAGTCTAGGGTTTTTTGTTTGATTGCTTGTTTTATCTCAGCAGCATTTAGATGTGTGCTAGGCAGAACTGGCTGAACTTGGCTGGAGAATTATTGACACCATCTACACTGAATTTAGGAGTTCATTTGTTAATGAGTAAACTGCTAAGTGAAACTCCAGAGGTCCACAGTGCAGAGAAGTCCACATCAGTTCCTAAGGGGATACAAGTACATCCCTGGACTGGGCCCTTCAGGCTTTGAACCTGGTGTGTTCAAAGCCAAACACTGATTTTGACCCTTCTCCAAACAACAAGCAGAATTACCAAGGCAGCTGCATGGTGGCATTCTTGTTACTGAAGTCCTGAGAAAGAAAGGCAAACTCATCTGGACCTAAAGCCTGAATAATGCCAGCTTTACAAGCGTGTGGCACAGCAAGCTCTCATCTTCCTCTCACTGTGGGGGAACAAAACACACTCTCCTGTCTTTGTGCTCACTGTTTATTACAGGGATAGAGTCAACAGGATGCCAACAAGCAGAGCCTGTCTAATACAACAGGAGAGGAAAGCAAATGCCTGACAGCCACATCTTTTGTTCCCACTGGGAGTTCCTTGTAGTTCGGGGTGTGCTGTGCCTTCCACTCCTTTGCTAAAAATGTAACAGCACCTGCACAATTTTGATTATTGCCTTAAAAAGAGCGGAAGCAACAAACATTGGATTTTAACTCTTAAAGAAGTAGTCAAAGACTCTTCTAGCAATGGTAGCCATGAGGTGAGACCCAGGGGACCATAGCTGATCAGACCAAGCATGCAACTGCACTGTTCTCAGAATATTCTGCCGTTTCACTTCTCAGGAGCTTGGAGCCACAAGCAGTATTTTGGTGTTAAATGCTTTCCTTGATGAGTTTTTATTGTATCATTAACTTATTAAATTCATAAGAACAAGCTCTAAATAATAGGAAACCAAGCTGACAGATATCTAATCTAATTTGCTAACTCTGACTAAAATTCCACCCCTGGAACCCAGGAATGGGTGTCCAAGGAGGGATAGCAGGATTGCTGCCTACGCCTGTCTCTGTGTATTTTCTTCCAGGTCTCCATTTTTATGATAGCCTCAGAACTATGGAATCACAGTGCAACATGAGAATATAAAACTTTTAAACCACAAGAATGACTCAGTAAATTAGCAGAGCTAAAGCAATAAATTGCTCCTTGTGGGGGATTTTTCTCCCTAATTCTGCAAGTCTGGCCCACCTTCCTTTTCTCTGCCTCCTGCCTCTGAGAGTAAGAAGTTACGAAGCCCTAATAATCCTGCTGCTCGCATGAAGGGGAAATTGCTTGGTTCTTTCTCCCAAAGAGGCTTTTATGAAACATTCAGACTTCACCAGTTCAGCAAACAGAATACAAAACACTGCCTGTAGCAGAGAACATCAAGCTATGAAATACTCGAAGAACAAAATGAAAGGGCAAGTAATTCCTTTTTTTTTTAACGGATGTTAAGTTTCACAAAGGGGGTCCTCAAATTTTGTAGAAGACAACACGTCCTGGTTGCTTCTGTTATTCATCTTGTCCACAATAAAGTGTCTCCTTCTGGTCTTACAACAATTAACTCTAACAAACAGAAGCAGCAGGGAGAAAAAGGAAAGAAAGAAATCCACAGCTGAACTTCCAAGCATTTATGAAACAGATTGAGAACCAAAAGAGGCAACATCTGACAAAGGTGACATATTATCCTTGCGAGGCAAAAGCTCAGGCTGTAGCAGCAGCCTGACGTCGCAGAGCAGGTCACACTGAAGCACCAGCAAGTATCAAAACAAGGAGTTTATTAATTGCTGTAAAGCCACTGTGTCATTTTATTAAACAAAAAGCACCAGACACAACAACAGCTGAAATGTTTTAAATAAAGCCCAAATTTTTTTAGGAATTGCTTATTGAATATGAGCTCTCATTTCCAGTATTTCCAACAAGTTCCTGTGCTAAACAGATCTCATCCACTGTGCAACCTTGTGTAGTTAATTAAAATAAGAGAAAGTTCTCTAATACCTGTTATTTCAAGGACCTCAAGTGCAGCATTTACTTTTGGGACTGCTGTGAGAAAAATTGGACTTGAAGAGGGGATCAAACAAGCTTCCAAGCTATATATAAAATATGGAAAGCCAGCAAGGCCATCATAAGGTTTAATTGCAGAAAGCAAATGCAGTTGATGAAGATAAGCCTCCATGGGTCGCAGAATCTTGTTACAGGTCAAGCAGTGAACTCCAGCGCTGAAGTTTGGATTGGTTTAAAATTAATGGTTATTTATATTTCTTAAAGAGCACCTTAAAACTAAGTCCAAACACAAGCTAATAATTTTTAGCATTTTGAAGCTTAAATAATTGGACACACACATATACAAGCATCCATATGCACCAAACCACCACTGCAGCTCTGTAACATTGCAAATGCTTTCTGAACTCCAGGACAGCTTGGATATTATTGTTATGCCATAGCCAAATACTTCATTATCCACTTGATTTCTGAGCAGCATGTATTTTTCTTGGCCTGGTATGAATGCCAAAAATTACTTGTGTTGCTGTTTGTCAGTTGCCATGCTATTGTCAACTATTTCACCCTTTGGGCATACAAAATCCACCCACAATTTCTCAAGTTTGCATTAGTAAGTTCTGCCCAGCATTAGCTTTATTTTCAGGAAAACAGTAATATTTTTCAAGTATTCTAATCACTGGTTATTACTAGTAACAAACAAATTCAGTTTAGGGATAATCAGTGACACCTGAATGACAAGCAAGGACAAAGGGGAAAGCCAAGATACAGCAAGACTGGTATATCCATGGGGAATATGGAGCTGAGAATGTGAGAGGAGAGCGTGGGAGTTGTTTGGCCTGGAGCTAAACCCATTTTATGGGTGCCAAAGGCAATTCCAGGGAATCCCTGTACAAGGTTAGTACTCCCTTCTCCCTCACTGCTTTCTGTGTGTAGACTTTTCTGCATAGTACAGATTGCAGAGAAAAAGACTGAAACATTCTCCACTGCCCTCTATGAGATTCACTTGGGTATCCAGAGCCCCTGGTGACACTGGCCCAGGAGATGACAGCTTTTAGGCAGACTGGCCACTCAGTAGTGATTGCCACACTGAACCTAGACCTCATTTCTCCAGGAGAATTCAACACATTACAGACACACAACACACAGAGAGCCATTAAGGAGCAAGACATCCAGAGGCGTACCACAAGCAATTGTTTACGGGAACAGTTCTTTCCATTGGGCTTGAAAAATTGGATTTTCTGGATGAAAAAGAAATACTTCTAAGTGTGGGTCACTGATTCCAATATTTTTTATCAGTCTGCAGGCTTTGCAGCAGTTTCATCGGTTGCCAATGTCGTGTGACACTTGTCCATGGCAATAGAGTTCAGAATTCAATCATGAAGAAGTCTCCCATTTAGTGGGAACAAGAACTAGATGGAGCATTTCACAGCTCTGGACGATTACTAAGGTTGGCATGGACCAAACCAGAGCTAGGCAAGTCCAAAAGGCTTTGTTAAAATGCATTTTGGGTGTGCTTCTGAAATCCTAGAGCTGCCTAGGCAGCCTTGCTGTACAGAAGCAATTTCTAACTGGTTCTCCCCAAAGTTGCTCTTCACAAGCTGGTCATTTATATATCACAACCCCTGACTGTTCCCTCACAAACTGAGCAGGCTCTAATTGTGGAAATAATGCCACTCTCTCTGAATTTACCAAACACCAGTTTCCCAGCAGCAACAGCCCTTGCTTCAGTTGCTCCCCACTGTTCCCCACGCTTGCTCCTCAGTTATAAAAGTGTTTCTTTTGAGGCTTGGCTGTCTTAAGCCATTGGATCAGGTAACAAAGACTTCAGTGGCACTCCCAGCTCCCTGACATCCCCTCCAACACCAGCAAGTTGTTCCTGTCTCTGCAACAGACAGGATACTCCAGCAGTGACTACACCACAGTACAAAAAATGTGTCTTTCCCTTTGTTATTAAGGACAAAATGGGCTCCTGATGAGGTTCACAGCCTGACATTTCCAGAAAGCAGTGCAAATGGTATTAGGCTGACATTATAAAACATTGTGAGCCAATACTGCTGTGAAACACGTAAGACCTACAAACTACATGCTGAAGTAAGTCACTTTGATACTCTTAAAAGTTTGATCATACCAATTACAGGATAATATATGAAGTGATATCCCTTTATATATATATATAAAAATGTGTGCACACACACATTAGGTTGAAAGCCCTACAATAGTGGACTGAGAGTTTAAGCTGATGCATTGAGAGAGGCTCCATAAGCACAGCATTTGCAAATGCTACTCAGCTGTGATTTCTAGTTTATGAGTGAGCAACTTACAAAGGAATTCTGGACTGGGTGGATAAACTGGTCTAATTAGACTGATGTGCTGGGAAACTCTTCCTTCTGTGAAGCAACAGAACAAGATGGTCAGTATGAGACCTGGTGTTATCTGCTAGATCTTGCTATTGCAAAAACACCCCTCCCACAGTCCACAAAGGTACAGTATCCAAACACTTCAGAACAGGATTTGGTTACCTCACTGCTAAATCCTTCATGGGAAATGGTTTGCACAGAGAAGGATCGACTGGAGCTGGGAGTGTTGCAAGCTCTGGATGAAGCATCCCATTCCCCACTGCACCATGCCAGGACAGCTTTTAACATTCATAAAGCATCCTGAATGATTAGTAATCATCACAAAGGAGCAGCTGAACAGTGCTGCCACATTTATATCTTCCCAGAATAAATGCTAGCTGATTTTAATTGTGTTTCATGTCTTCCTTAGATGAGCAACATAAACTTGGGAAGATTTCACTCCAGAATGAGTAACAGCACGCTCCAGTAGCATGAGAGTGCTGTCACAGGAGCACAGCATGAGAGCTACAAAATACAAGGATAATGATCCCCCTGCACATCCATCCTAAGGTTTCTAAACATCCCACCTGCCACATGGCCAGGCTTCACCCTACTGCAGCTCAGATGTTTAGCAAGGACATGTTAGTACCACTGTCAGGCCACATGCCATTCTGTCTGTCATCATACCAAAACTGATCCAAAGTTATTCCACATCCCAAGATGCTCCTGGGAAGTGCCGCCAGAGGTACACCCAGCTAAAGTGGGTGCTCCTTGGAAGCAGTGAGGAAATACTTCTTGCACAAGAGCCCCAAAACTGTGCCTTGCTTACAGAAAAGAGACTTGATATGAGGCACTGAAGAAGGATAATGAGGCAGCTTGTCAGGTGTTGTGGTGGCACCATTCGCTGCAAGAGGCCACAAAAAGAGTATAAAGGTCTTGAGTGGAGAATGGAAAAAATTAACAAAGGGCTGGGCCCTGGACTGGCCAGGGGTGAGAGTATGTTACTTATTAGCAAGAGAAATAGAGCAACGGTGAAGGAATCATGGTGAAGAGCCCTGGAAGTACAAAAGGAAAGCTGATGTCTGATGTACAAGGAGCCAGGAGAGACAGAGGCTAAAACCCATGTAACCATTTCAATTTGGTGAAGTAAGACTGCAATTATCAAGGCAAGTTTGCTACAGTAACAGGAACGTAACAATTAGATGTGTGCACAGATAAGAAGACTCTTCCAGCAGATGTTACCCATCTGCCATGCAATCCCCTCATGCAGGAGTCTTCAGTCTGCAACTCAAAGAGAGCTGAGTAACTAATAAAGCTGTCACTCAGAAAAGTGTCCTGGGGATGCTCACAGCACTTACAGTAAATCATGGGCTAGAGGAAAGTAGCAGAGAAGTTTGGGGGAGACCAAGGAGGACAAAGAAGGTACTGAAGTCCAAGAGTGCACAAAAGGTGAAAACAACTGTTTGCTTTGTGTGTGAGGTTAAGAGAAAACTGGAGATTAAATATCAATCACCAAGTGCACCAACAGTAGATGGAGCTGTGAGATAAGAGGAAAAAAATAATATTTAAAGGGCTAATTAAAATAGCAATTCTGAAAATGAAGGCATAAAACCTTTTCTTCATGTAAAGTCATGACAGACAACCCACTAGAGCTGAGTCTGTAGGAGTATGACAGCCATACCATGTCAGCAGAAGGAGCTGCAGCACCTTGTCACTCTTTTTCCTGCCCTTAGGAAAGAGAGCACTGCCCACAGCTAGCACAGGTTAAATCCCTGCCAGCTTGATGCCAGCCATCTGCCAAGATCAGCCAAGCACTAGGCAAACACAAACTCAACCTGATTTAACAATCTCATCGAGGGCTTGCTCACATTCTCCACGCTTTGCATTCTGCATTACATTCTAACACCACCCGAAGTTTTTTCACAGAAGCACAGACAAAAATTTTATACTGTTTTCTGGGTTCTTTTTTTAAAAAAGTTATCAGAAGCCTGTTGATCTCTGGGAAGCACAAACAATACTTTGCTATAAGGGCTAAGGAACACTAGTGATGTATAAAAAGATCTGCAGAGACAACTGGTATCACTCATTGCCACAAGGAAGTCTATAAATGGACTTCACCAACACAAGCCCTACCTCATATCCAGATTCCAAACAAAGCTGGACAACTCTAATAACTCCAGGTGGAACTATGAATTTTACTTGAAACTTTTCTGTAAACAGGAAAAAACTAAACTCTGGTCCTGCACAAAATGGATTCCTATATTAGGCAACATGCAGTGAGGCTGTCAAGGAAGAACAGCTTCCTTTGTCAGGGATCTAAGAACTGTTCTAGGACAGGCATTGACATCTCATTCTTCTCTGAACATCCTCTGAAGAAGCAAGTTCAGGCTTATATGAAATTAAGGCACAAAAATGGAATAGCTTCTAGCCTTGTTCACTAAGAAAGATCCCAGTAACATTCCTGTGCGAGCAAGCAACAAAAGGGACATTTTATATAAACTTTAATTCTTTTTTCCTCCCACAGCTTTACAAGTCATCTCCAGTCACCTTTTTACAAGGAAAGAACTGGAACCTCCAACGCAACGCTGCAAACCTTTTTGGAGCAAGACCACACACATGACAAAGTGACATTATCAGAGCTATTTTTCAGAGACCTGGAAAAGAGCCTATATCCAAAAGCTTAATGGCTGGTCTCAGCAGTCAGCCTGATAAAAGATATCATCTGCTTTTACCAGTCTTGCTTCTTAACTTTAAAAAAAAAGAAAAAAAAAATATAAGCAGCTGATTGGCAACATTTACTAACAACTCACAAGAGGTGGCACTGAGACCTAACTCTATCACTTGGTGCTAATTGGAGTCCAGGGCCTCCTTAAGCTATCAAATGGATTGTCAAATGGGAATTCTGTGCATACTTACAGGATAATACATCAAAGTATATGATTAATTTTATCAACAATAACAGGCTTGAAGTACAGGGTGAGTTTCAGTTTGCAGTCCCAGAAATGAATGTACAATCACACAGCTGGCCTGCTGCACATCAGGCAATCCATTTCTCTTACTTCTGTGAAGCTGAGCTTTAAACCATGTTGTGTAATTTATAAATCACCACACTGAAACCTGCTGATTACACCAGGCATGCCGGGACTCAACTAATTTCCAGACACAGTGGAAACCACAGAATGGTTCTCAGACTGTTAAGATATATGCTAATTAGTTGTTGCTTGATAGTAATGTATAGCTAGATGTAAATTACAATATGGAAGAGCTGTTTAAGCCCTTTGTTATTTAAAACAATTTTACATAGTATCTTTTTCAAATCAGCATCTTAGCAAAGCCACAAATGGCACCAACAATCATGCTGATCACAGGAAAAATTAAAAATTACCAGTGCCAGACACTGCTTCTAGTGTGGGAGCTGAGTAAGAGAGGGGATGAGACAGCACAGGATCCATCCCCATTCCCACCTGAGCACGGCTTGCACTGCAGCCACCCACCCCTGAGAGGCACAGAATAAATCCCCTCTCAGCACTGCTATACCAGGGATAAGACACACACACCTTTGCTTTGATTCTACTTGTCTGCCTCTAACCTAAAGCTGAAGCCAAGTTAAAAAATCCACAATGGGCAGATACACAGGTGCCCCTGAGGTGTCCTGCTCCCACCACAGCCTCTGTGCACTCAGTGACCCTTGCTCCTGGAGCCTGCGCAGCAGAGAGACCACAACAACAAAGGGGCTGTCTGCACACACAGCTGACACTGAATGGCACTGCCAGAGCACCACCAGGAAAAGGAGCTCCGGAGGGAGGGGATAGCAAACATTTTCTGTTTGTTTCTAAAAACCTCAAACATTAAACTGCTGTAGGAGAACACAATAAAAAAATAATGGAGCAGTATTTAGATCTAGCAACTGCCAAAGCCAACAATACAGAATCTCTCTGGTGCCCAGTGTGGGCAGTCAGCTGTACAGTATGCTAAAAGTTGAAATATTTTATTCTTGCTGTAGCAAAAAAAAAAATTGTGACTGGAAGCACTGCAGTAGAATTCCAGGCAGAGCAGTAACTTCTGCCTTAACACTGGATGGCTAGACCATTTGGAAGATAAATGAGAAGGCCAGCATTCACCTGGGATACAGCAAAGAGGGAGAGGGAGGAGCAGTACTGTTGATCTTTTCTTGGAGAGTTGTCTTGGTAGGTTTTAGACCACAAAGTGCTTCTGGCCAAATCACATGGATCAATTTGTCCTAAATCTGGCAGCAGGAAGAAGACATGTTCTTAGAGACATTCCTAAAAATCCCACAGCAAAAAAAGTAGGGAAAGTAGGGAGTTTGTCCATCTAAGAGCAAACACCTGCATTAGGGCCTTCAAACCATATACATGGATCACACAAGGAACACAGAAATTACACAGGAACTACAATTTAAGCTGGCCATTGCAATTTCCCAGTGGCAAACGGATTTTACAACATCTTTATTTTATTTTAACAGGGAAAAAACCCCAACCAACCCCTTTCTTTTTCCTTATGGGTTCAGTGATGAGGGTTAAGGTTTGGATTGACAAGCAGAAACATGAGCACAGCTGAGGGAATAGCAAACTTAGAAAGCTACGAAAACTTAACACCCAGAGCAATACAACAGGGACCTGCATCCTCACATTTCTATTTCTATTTCATGCAGGCCAGAACATTTGTCTTTTTCTTCACTGCTGCCTTATGTGTGCTTTAATTGCATCATGCTAACAAGCAGTTTATATTTTACAGCGTGTTGGAACAAGGGATTAATGTTTTAAGGGATATAAAGACTGTGATCTGAAGCTGCTTTTGTAAGGAACATTGTTGTCAACAGAGGGTTGTGAGAGGAGCAGTAAAAGCCATGGCCAAACTGATGTGGGGAAGAGAGTATTCCAAATTTTGAGATTTGGTATTTGATAAGATTTTGATTGTGTGTTGAAATGACAGAGTTATACATCACTCCTCTTTCCCACAGCACTGAATCTTTTCTATTATTTCCTCTGTTCAAGTTGGAATATTAAAGGAAGATTTCCAAACCCACGAAGCCATTTTATGAAAAAAAAAAAAAAAGTAAAAATCAACATATACCCATACCCCAGCTGCAAAGATGTGCAGAATGCTCTAACAGAAGCCTATGGTTGCCACAGAAAACAAACAAAAACTTTCTGTAAAACAGGCTGTGGCAGGAACAGAGGGAAAAACATCAGAAAACACTTTGATCACAGCAGTAACTGCCTGGTTCATCCTGGTGGAACCCACTGTTTGCTTCTGAAGCATCACTGGTTCCTTCCCTGATGACTCAGGAGGGATAAAAACCTTCCACTGCAGAGCAGGAACACTGAAATCATTGCACCAAAACAATCAGCCACAATCAGGGAATTAAAACTGGACTGTGCACTCCCTTCTCCACACTCAGAAGGTGCCACCAGGGAGGCCCTCAGACCTTCTCCAGGGCTCCCAAGCACAGCAGGGTTCAAGGGATATCCTTGGATTTCCCTTGAAGGAAAGTGGAAAAACACTCAGGGATTTCTTGGACCCAAATTCGTGTGCTCAAAAGGTAGAAAATAAACACATAGAACAGAAATTAAGTGCTAATTCCTTGCAGCTAGGCTGCAAGCAGTGAAAATATAACAGAAATAGGAAATAGAAATTCATTTAGACTTGGTGAGGGCTGCATGCTCTGAGTAGCACAATTCTGGAAAGTACTGCAATGAAAAAAGAGCAAGGAGAAATACCAAGTGATGATTCCCAAAACTTTCACCTTGTATTCTTAAGGATTAAACACGAAACCTAAAAAAGGGGACGCCAGTATGGCAATAGAATAATTTATGAATTTTTTTTGTTTGGAACAGCTTGGCAGCATAAAAAGGTTGTGACAACATAATCAAGTCAAGGCAAAATAATATAATCTCAATAAAATAAGTAGCATATTTTTCATTTAGTGTTTCTTTGTTATGTCCTTTTTCTTCAGAAAACTCTGATCATAACAGATTTTCTCCTCTATATCCTTTTCCACCACTGATATTCATGAAAAAAAAAGAATAAAGTGACTTTCATTACAATTCACTTGGAGCATAATAAAGGATTTTGGAGAGTTGCATGTGTCCATTTTTGTCCTTTAAAACCACTTAGGTGATGATTTATTTAAGTCAGCTTGAAGTTTGTTGCTGGCCCAGTGGCTGAAGGGTCAGCAGTGCCAGGAGAATCCACACTTGTGCATGTACAGGCACGTAGTGCTGTCCTATTTATATTTTTATTTTAACTCTGTTGGTCCAAGATGCATCTGTAGCAACACAGGACTCATGGAACTCACTAAACTTTCTGCTGTTTCCCATTTTAAAAAGCATTCCTGTTGGAGCTTATACATGATAGATGAGCTTTGAATATTTTCACATCGTTTGAATGGTAATGGTTTCAGCACTGGGAAACTTTTTATCCAGAGAAAAGTTCATGAACACACACAAATATTCATGATCTCACTATGGTCAAGTGATCTTGGTTAGAACTGAATAAAAATATATACAGACATTTAACACAGGACTGGAGTAAAGAAACTCCAGTCTTAAAAGTATCAAGTTAAGCATTTCCAGTGTAAACAATAAAAACTATGATGACATTTTCAGTTTGATATATTTAGAGATGTAATAGATAATAATACTAAATAAGCAAAGAAGAATAATGTATAAAGGAAATATAGACAGACAAGCATATACCTTCATCCAAGTGGTTGGACTATATGAGTAAACAGTTGAAATTTGGATTTCATTTAATAAGACAGTTTTGGCAAAGATTTTAATGCATCACCTAAATCTTCGAATCAATTTCAGTGTATAAATTAAGTCTCACTCAAATTTTATGCTAACCCTGTTTTGTTTTGTAATGCTTTCTAATAAAACGTCACATAAAACTTCATGGATCATTCTTATTTACAGTGATTTTCTGTGAAGTTTTATATTAAAGATTACCCAACATAATTTAAAAAAAAAAAAAGAAAAAAGATTGTCAACTACTTCTTTCTAACTGACACTGGGAAAAGTTAAAAAAAGGATCAGTCCAAAGCATCCTGTATTGAAATTATGTTGTCAGTTCAGTGTGTTCTCAAAACAAAGCCTTATACAAGAATTTCACTTAGGACTTCTAGCAAGACCACTTGGAGGTTGTGTAAAGCTGCACCCCAACACAGAAAGGCCTTGATCTTTTCATCTTGCAAATATTTAATCCTGTGCTTGCTCACTTCAGTGAGGCTTGCCATGGAAAAATTGTAAGGCACACTTTAATACTTTTCAAAGTAAATTTGCTATCATTCTGATGAAAAGAATTGTTCACTTAAACAGCTTGACAGCAACAACTTGGGGTTTTATTTTACTTATAAAAATACAGGCAATAGTCTGCATAGGCACTTTATAACCTCCTTGAAACCTAGATCTCCTAAAGCTACAAATAAATTCCTTCCAAAAGAAAGATGCTTCTCTTCAGACATTCTTAGAATTCCCCATGATCATTACTGAACAGAGGGACTATTCATGGTGATCTTATCACTTACTCCCACATATTATATATAGCCCAAAGTCTGCTCCAGTGCAGGCAGGTGGAATGCAAGTGATTTCATCTGGCCTGCATTCGGCCCTCACGGACCTAATTACAAAGCTGGATGGAATGAGCTCAGGGAAAACACATGAAATAATTTACTGTGCCATTATTCTGTGCTTCCAGAGCCTCACAAACCCAGTTGCATCAGTTTGCTTGTTTAAAGCCAACCAAATCTCTCTCGATCTCTTATGTATGCCAAAAATTAAGAATACAGAACAAGAAAGCAACAAATTCATATTTGTCACTGTTTACAATAGATGGATCATGAGAGCTTAAAAACCACAGCTGAGCTGCAGAATCACAACCAGATTTTTAGAACTGAGCTCTGAACTTCTACTGCCCAGCAGGAAATAGTTAATAGTTGTTCACTCTCTGCTTTCCCCTGGACTCCACAACACTCTAGTGACAACTTGCATTCCTGCTTTTTCCAGGCTGAAATTACTCCCAAGGATATCCTGGGGTTTTTTTAAAAGAATATTCCTTATTAATCAGGCAATGAGTATAATTTTGAAATTGATGTGAATTCTATCACTAACTTAGGAAGAAGTAGGATTTAATCCAAAGAATGTAACCATATGCTATTTAACATTATCTGTAATGTAAACTGTGATGTGAAATACAGGCCGACTGTTGAAAGAACCAGAAAATTGCCTAGCAGCTTCCTGGTTCACCATATTTCCTAAATTTGTCTGCTATAAACTCGAGCTCAGTTTCTGTCGATTCCCTACAAAAGAACATTTTTATTAGAAAAATCATAAAATTAAAAGTCATGAAAGTCTAATAAGTTGTTTCACCATGCAAAACCAGGAACATTCCTATGTATAAATTTTCCCCAGTAGTGTATCTGGCTGGTGTCAGGTTGTCAAAATGATTGACTTGATGAAGTCTGGAAAGAGGAGTGACAGGAAATTACACAAAGAATGGATTTTTTTGACACTTTAAAGACAGAGCTTGTTGGCTGAAAGCATCTGATCATGACTAGACTGACGCACATGCAAAGAGACAGCAAGCACAGCTCTCCTACCTACATTGGGGAGATGCAAGATGCTTTTAAGGAGGAGAAAAGGGAATTACCCACAGGACTAGACCTGAGAATCCCATATTAGATATCCAGGGCTTCCTGGTCAGCACGAGACCTCACATAGGCAGCTGAGATTGCCAACATGATCAGGTTCAGCAGCAGATTTAATCCCAGAGCTATCCCTGTCTGGATTTACAGACTCCACAGGATAGCCTTCACTACACCACACACATAATGGTCATTTACAGTGGAAATTCCTGACAGAAGAACTCCCCACTCTTAGGATGTCTATTCCCATTCACACAAATCTCTGGGGTTTGTTTCCAGTAAATTTTGAAGAGGGGATGCTTTACCAGATTCTGTTGCAACTACCTGCTTTGGATGTAAAGTTTCTGTTCTTGACATTTATTAAAAGGTTCTTCAACACCTCATAATTTTCCTGTAGGTATTTGAACTATTCTGTTCCTGAGTCACTGGAACAAGTTGTCCAGAGAAGCTGTGGTTGCCCCCTCCCTGGAAGCATTTAAGGCCGAGTTGGATTGAACTCTCACCAACCTGGTCTAGTGGAAGGTTTCCCTGCCCATGGTAGGAGAGGTTGGAACAAGATGGTCTTTAAGGTCCCTCCTCACCTAAGCCACTCTATGATTCATTTAACTCTATAGGTTAAGTTAAAAAAAAAAAAAAGAAAAAATGGCATATTGTTACATTTGCCAGCATTTCTGACAGTCTGTGCAGTTTCATGGCAAGTTTTTTTCAGTAGTAAAATAAGAATTCACAAAAAACAAGCCTCTTAAATTCTTCAGTATTCCAATTTTCTACACTGTAGTAGGCTGTGGCAACGAAAGCCAACAAATCCTCTGCCAAAAAGTCCGAACCTGTTACATGCATAATCAATTAAAAAGATAATGTAAGCTATTATCTGACATGTAAGACATCCCCCAACTGCACTTTCAAATTAAAATGTTGCTTTTTATGAATCACTGTGTGTTAGGCTCATTTTGCCTTTATTTGTGTATTTGTACCCATCTTATTTGCAGTGCTACAAAACAGAACTGAATAAACAAATGGTTCACAGTTGATTAACACAACTCGACTGGTAAATGGTTTATTTTATTTATGTTTTGAAAGGAAAATGTCTCACATGTGCCCCAACTGCACTCACCATAATTTAACATAAATCATCCAGGCAGCCTCTAAGTCAGTGAAGCTTTGCTTTTCATCAATTTGCCATCCCCACCAGCAGCCCCATGCCATCCATTCACATCACCCATTTCTCCATGCAATCAGCAGCTTTCCACCCATCTACGTCAAGCTTTTTGACTTTATGTCCCTGCAAGATCCTGATTTAACCCTTCTCCCTTAATTAGAAAGGCTGTTAATCCAGGAAGATATCACTGACTTAGAATCTGATGCATTTCAAATAAAACAATAACAGTCCCCTCATTATAGCTTCAATCTATCCAGCTGCTGGCTCATTTTTATGATTTTATTGCATTTTTTTCCAATGTCTTTTGCTGTTCCTGCATGCTACTGTGTGACTGAAAGAAAATTCCACTGTCACTCCCATAAATGTTCTCCAGTTAAAAATAAATCAGACAAATAAATAACAAAAATAAAAGTGACCAAGAGTGCAGCTTCACACAGCGGAACTGCTCATAAAGGATGTGCTGACAGTCCTAAGTGACTAAATGCATAAAGGAGACCTTAAAAATAATGTTAACCACTGTAAGGTAAAAATCTGTATTTCACTGGGAGTTTTCTTTTCTGCTGTGTTTCAATTTCAGCATATTAATGCTGGTGCTTGAAACAACCTTATAACCTTTGAGACACCTCAGATATTCTGAAGGATGCAAAAAAAGTCTGATAACAAGGAAACTGTCATAAATGTTAAAATACTTCTTCAAAGAAGTTAAATATTTGTTTGCTGCTTTTATTTCTCTATATTATAGTTTTTTCCACCCTGAGGCCTAACCTGCAGTGGAAGATTGACCTACCTCAGCTCTATCAGTTTTGTATCATTGAGATACAAAGAACATATCCTGTTGTAGAGTAGATAAATCAATATTTACTAAGATGACTGCTGTCACCCTTGGGCTTGTACTGGTTCAATTGCATTAGCCAGTAAAATAAATAAACACGTAACAATATTAACCGGCAAAATCAGAATCAACACACTTTGAATTCAGGTGAGAGATTATTCGTAACGATCAAAACCTACCAGAAACTAAATTTGAAAGAGTATTTCTCATCCAAACAAGTCCTGAGTTACACAAAGCAATGTATTGAACCATTAAATATATAAATTTGTGCTTAGATAAGTAAAGGGTTGTTTGTTTGTTTAGCCCAGCGTTGAGCCACTTCAATCACAGCTCCTGATGCCACGAGATGGACGTGACACCCCCACAGCAAGGGCACAGCTCTGACGGTGCTGCTCTCCCTGTGGGAAACCAACTCCTCCTCCTGAGGATACAACCCTCTCACCATGGACTGCTGGGCCCAACAAAATCACTGAGCAAGAGCCACTTGTCCTGAGCAGAGAGGAGAGGAAAGAAGCCAAAGCCATTGCTCTTGGCCTCACAAAGATCTTGCAGTTCCCCCCCATGCACACAAGCACCGCTCAGGCTGGAGCGCCTCGGCCTCTCTCAGCACAGAGCTCCACCTGTGCGTGCAGCGCCAGCCACTGCTCTGGCTGAGACTGGCCCTTGGAAACAGAGGGCATTCCTTATCCATCATATCACAGAATCACTGGCTTGGAAGAGACCCTCAAGCTCAGCGAGTCCAATCCGTGCCCAACTCGTCAACTAAACCCTGGCCTCGAGTCCAGTCTCTTTTTAAACATCCAGTCTCTTTTTAAACATCCAGTCTCTTTTTAAACACATTCAGGGACAGTGACTCCAGCNNNNGCAGCCATTCCAGAACTTTATCACCCTTTCCATGAAGAACTTCTTCCTAATATCCAACCTGTATTTTCCTTGGTGCAGCTTGAGACTGTGTCCCCTCGTTCTGTCAGTGCTGCCTGGAGAAAGAGACCAACCCCACCTGATTAAAGCCACCCTTCAGCAATGCTAAATCCACCCCCCTGGCATGCTGCTAGCCCTGGCTGCACACCTGGGAAATGACTGTAAGCACATGCCATTCTACCACACTAATCCTCTCCCTCAGCACATCTCTCTACTCATTTTTAAGCAAGCCAATAGTGCTTTAACCAGGCACAGTCTCTGTATTTAAAACAGGCTAAGCCATGCCTAAAATCTGCAAGCAAAATGCTAAATTCAAGACAGATAAATAAGTGATAAATACTGTGATAAATCACAGCATAATGTGAATAAATACCTGTGTCTGCATCATGAAAACATCATCATGACACTGGATCACTACTACTGCCTTTTGCTCCTGAACATCACCTAACCAAGCAACCAAATTATCCAGTGCAGCCTCTGCAGTTGCTTTCCATTTTGCTGATCCAAGGGGAAAAAATGGGAAACAGAAGAGAAAACATCCAGCCAAAATATGACAAAGATAAGTTACTTGCCTTCTAATTCTGCCAAAATCTTCTAGGAAATGAAATCAGAATTCCCTTGTGCTGCATTGCAAACGGAAATGCCATGCTCCGAGAGCACTAAATGAATGTTACACTGCAGCTGAGCAGGACAATAAAAGCATTGTGACAAACGGTCTCAGTGCCCCACCACACAGACTCTTTTCCAGTTACCCTTAAAAGCAGAGACAAGCCAAAAGGAATAATAATATTAATTCTGCTTGACATACATTTCCTACCAGACAACAGACTACTGTGGAAGAACGCCTGGTGACAGATTTTATAGACAAACACAAACCAGCCCTGCCCAGCAGACCACCCAGATCACTGAACACGATTCTATTGCATGTTTCCTGAAAACACTTGCAGAGTGTGTCAGGTCCATTCTGGAAGCAAGATTTTTATGGTTTAAATGCTGGACAGTAAATAATCCTAATCACAGTCGACACATATTGGGCTCAGTCTGTGAAATTCTGTGTTTGTCTAGAGCAGGAACTGGGCCTTGTGCTGATATTTAAGTAAGGACAAGAATCACTGTGAGCTCACTGATGCACAAACACTCAGTACTCATTAGTGTGCACTATGGAGCAGTGGCACTGCACCCACCACTCCTGTTCCTTGCTTTTTTGGTTTTTTGCTGTAACTAGCCAGAACTGGCAGCAGACCCTGGGTACAGCACGAGCCACAACTTCCTTCTAACACCAGTCATGCAGCCATCCTGATCCTGATGTAGGTCCAGTCACTCCTGTGTTTACCGTATAAATGGTGTAAGCAAAATGGCCTTAAAAGTCATCAGCAGCTCCACCTCTCCCTCTGGCAGCAGCAGGACTTGAATATGCCAAATGTAGAAAAAGAAAAGCCACAGGAAGCAGCAGGAAAGTTGATTAATTTTTAACTTGCTGAGGTTTTTTGGGGTTTTTTTTGTCTTTGAGAAATAGAAAATAATTTGAAAACAATCCTATGTTTATAGCAGAAGAGGGAAACTATCTGCAAACACAGTCTAATCAATTTTTCTCCTTATGTGGATATAGCCTGGAGCAATGCACACATTCCCAAATCTCAAGATCCCTAACACAATAAGGCATGAAAGCACTCAGAAAAATATCCCAGTACAAGAAAATAAACATTTCTTTTTACTAATCTTAAAATATCATATCCACAAATGATGCTTTTTAGGGATGTAATGTAGAGAAAAGCTTCTTACAAAGCATTTAGTTTTATATTTACGAGAATTAATTCTGTAAAGCTCAGCTGATAAGCTCCTGTTAATTATAATGCTTTCTGTGCATGCCTTTCATCTGAGGTTCTGGAAGCACTTGGAAAATCTTAATTAGGTCTCAAAACACTACTGTGAAGAAGGCAAATTCTCCTTGCACAGAAGACAAGGTACAGACAGCTTCTGTGATTTGCCAGAGGTCACCAAAGGGCTCTGGTGCTAAAGGGCACTCGGCAGACAGCAGCAGAACAGTTCCCTCCCACACCTCACCCCAGGCCACATCTCAGAACCACCACATCACTTACTCCTGTCCCTCACACAAAGGATTTGCAGTCACAGACTGCACAGCAGGCCACAGAGGCTGAAGAGTTTTTCCCATGGAAGGTGCCCTTCCAGCTTGGGGCAGCTGTGTGAATTCCTCTTTTTCAAACCCAACTGGTCTACACAGACACAGCTGTTCATTAAAGCCAAAACAAACTCTGGCTGCTATAATTAAATGTTGTGCCTGGAAGGCTGAAATATTGTATAGTATCAAAGGTTTAAAATCCCATTTTCAGACCTGCCTGATTACTTAAACCACTACTATAAAACTATAATGGATAAAACCTCACCTGAAGCTGATTAAATCTTTACTGATGTAATGGAAGATTAGTGCACAATCCATTTACATTTTTCTGTGAATATTTACTTCTTCTGCAGCTTTGGGTTCTGCACTGAAGAATTTTGCCTGCCATCTTCCTCCAACTTATGCCCAAAACTTCAATCTCCCTCTGCCAATTGTCTGCTTCAACAAATCATAAACATTGAAATACGCTTTCATTTGTTTAAAACGAAGACAGGAATTCAATTTGAAAGGATTCATGATAGCTGCAATACAAAAGTGAGGTGAGAAGATGACTAAGTTGCAAAAGAAAAGCTCTATCTCATAAAAAACCACCAGAAATAAGGCCAAATATGATTGATTCTTTTAACTGTCAGCTAAAATATATTCAGCTTTCTACACAGACTTGTATTAATGTGTCTAAGAGGACAGCTGATGAATACACACTGTGTGCCTGTAAGTAGGATCAGATCCACTCAGACACCCAAAAATCTCAACTTTTCAGGAATGATGAGCACACACAGCACAAAACCCTTGTGCTCACCAAGAGCAGGTGCTGGTGACAGCACAACTGAGATGGAACCTCTCCTGAAATGCTGACATTCACCACGGATCCTGAGTGACAGCTCAGCCTTGGGGGCTGAGGGTGGGGGTGAAAATCAGCTTCCCACTGTCAGTTTACACTCAACCAGCTTTAACCTTTACCTAAAGCAAAACAAATCATGAGTAACCCTTATCACTGAGGTACTGCTACTGAAACCAGAGTATCCAGGATACCCCTCCTTCATTAGGCTGAGAGAAGTTAAATTTTTGAGCAGGGAACAGACCACTAACAAATTATTCCACCTCCTTTCACGTTTGGTCATAATTTCAGCTACTTCTTTAATCACTCCTTGACAATACAAGACACATTTTTATTCATTTTGGGTATCATTCTGCTGCTTCACACTAGTCATTAATTTGAAGCCCTTACATTTAGAACCATCATTTACTACTCAAACAGTATTTGGTGACACGCAGAGACTAAAGAGTTATCAAACAGAATGACATACAGTTTTTAAAAGCTAGGAAAGCAGTAAAAGCTTTAAGATTAAAAAAACCCAAACAACCAGCCTTGCAAATAGTATTTGAAAGGTGTTAATGTGGGCGTAGTGAGCGCTACCAGAAAAAAAGAAAAAACAAACCTTGAATAAAAACAAACTTTTAATACAGGCCTTCAATAAGTCCGATGTGCAGTGCTTCTACTGATAAAAGGCTGAGGTAGCCCCTTTAGTGCATCATAGAAGTTGAGTTAAAATGTTTCTCACACAGGTCCCATGGAGATGAAAACCCTGAGGAGGAAGCAAAGACCTGGTTCCAAACTAAACCAAATAAAACCAAGGTCACCACAGTACTTTCATATACCAAGAGCAAGAAATCTGCAGTTGTGACACCACCAGCTCTCTGCTACTGCAGAGAAAGGGCCACTGCCAACCCCCCAAAAAAAGCTACATTCCAGATTATACTTCCCTTGAAATCAGCTACAGATGTCTCAATTTACTGTTGTGCTTACAGATAAGCACAACTGAAAAACAATCACAATAGTAAAAATATATGAGTGTGTGTTGGCCCCAAAGGGCACTGCAAATTGGAGGAAAAGAAGAATTCCAGCCTTCTAGCCCTCAGGCATAGGAACAGCTCTCATGAGACTATCTGGACACATAATTCAAAACTCAGTCAATACTTGGAAAACATACAGAACACACTCCTTCCCTGAAATCACTGGCACAGCCAGTCAGAGCCCCTTGTTTACAGCTATTCAGATTGAAGGAAGCTGAAGAAGGGCTGCATTAATTTTATATTATGTCTTTTAATTAAATCTTTCTAGCTACCCAGAACCCAATTCTCTCTTCATAAGATGAGTCTTTAGTAGATGGCTGTAAATAGAACATGGATTCATTTCCATATAAAGAGATCCAAATATACTACCCTTCACTAAAGGGAAAAAATCAGAAAGCCCCATGTTAACTAACAACTCATCTGATCTTCCACAAACTTGACACACACATTTTAGCAGAAAAGGGTGAGAGTAACAGCTAGAACAGCAACACCTTGAGAAAAACTTCTGCTCCTGCTCTGTAATCATGCAAGAGTCCAAGGGAAAACTGAACTGGCAAAACAGAACCTGAGATAAGTGAATAATTTGGGGGGTTGGGAGTTTTGGTGTTGTTTTCACAGGGGAATTCAAGCTTCATGGTTTCTCTTCACCAGTGCACTAACAGAGTTTTGTCTCAGGTCTTCATATCCAATTCAAGATGTACATTGGACTTGTATCTCTCAAAGAGTTATGCATACCCTGGGTCACGTTAGGCAGCAAATCCAGTGGCTTGTCTGTGCTCAGGTTACTCCTTCTGTCACATGCAAGTTATCACCATTCCTAATATACTGCTCATATTCATTTTCTTTAATATAACTGACTTGTAGCAGTGAAGTGCAAAAGCACAAAAACACCTTAGGCCTTAAAAGGCAAAATAGCAACAGATTATTCTATTCACCTCTCATAACATATCCAAGTTAACATTTAAGCTAAAAAGCAGACAGCTTTAAATATAGTGTTTTCAAAAAGTATTCTACACAACAAAAAAGGGAAGGCTGGTTTCATTTCCAGGCATTGCTTGTTAATGGTTTTGAGAACTAAATACCTATTGTGAAATTCTAGCAACTAGGTGACTCAATTGTTAAAATGATTGCAACACCATTCAATAATTTGATTGTCTGGAGTGAGAACTGTTAGATACGTAATGGTCCTGAAAATATGGGACTCATTTGACCAGGGAGCAGGAAGCTTCTCAAAATCTCAGAAATTACTTATGAGGGAAAAGTCAAGAATTAAGAACTTCTGACAAATCTCATGTCTCAATTTCTAAAGCCCGAGATGAAGAATTATTCTGGTGCCACGCCTTTTCAGCAGGAACACAAGAAAAAACAATGGCTGGGTTTTATTCTTATATAGTATCAGGAAAAAAAAAGTAGTATTCATTAATTTTTTAAGTAACAAATTTATTTAACAGCCAATCAAGCAAAAGCCAGTCTCAGGTAAGTTAAAATATCTTGTGTGAGGAATCATCACAAGCAGTTGACTTTTACAGAGCATCAATTGTGTGTGGAATACCACAAGGACTCCTAGTGTGGCTCTGAGTATTCAGCAGCAGCTTTGGAGGGCAAAGTGTTGCCCATCTCCTGTGTCTGCAATATGATAGTCCTTGCATCAATGACTTGAAACACTTCAAGATTTTAGCCTTCATGAAAACCAAACCCACTCACTCAAGAGGAAAAATATAAAGAAAAAAAAATGAAGGAAAAGGATTTAAACTAGTTTGCAATCAGATATTTCTAGTGCTCATTTAAGACAGGTTCAGAAAAGGTAATTTTTATCATTATCAACATAAGCTTTGGTAAAATCTGGTAGGTAAGCCCTCTTAGAGGGGTACATTGATAATTTTCAGTGAAGGCTATTCCTGAGTTTTCCTGACACAAAATGTAACAGGGAATCACAAAGATCATCTTTCCCCTTTGAGATCCTACACATAAGCCAAGGTCTAGAGCTGCTGCTCCTGCTCCAGCCTCATGTGAAAATGGAAGCTGGCAGCTCAGCCCTCTGAAGCCAGTTGGGTTCCCCCTGCTGCAAGCACTGTGCCAGCCAGAGACAGGAGCCAGGCTCTCTGCTCAGGGCTGTGGCAATGTGTGCCTGTGGAACAGGAAAATTTGAGATGAAGAGTAAAAGCTCCTAGGGTACACAGGAGGAGGTGTGTGGTATGGAGGTGAAGGAGGTAGGGAGAACAAAGAGAAGGGTATACCTCAGGTTGGACCCCATGGAGGGTGGGGAAGATAAAGAACGTTGTGGGAACGTGGTGCAAAAATGAAAGCTAAAGAAAGTAGGGGAGACCTGACTCATTTCAGGAGTCAGGTGGTGCGTATGCAGAGCAGGAAGGGTAGAGAGCCAGTTCCCAAAATCAGCGAGGGTGAGCAACAGGCACAGTTAGGACCATTAGCATCCCAGCAGCAGAGCTTCTCATTCCCTCACCTCCCCTGATCTCTGCTCTGTAACAGGAAACCTGCTCTGCAAGGCAAGCTGTCATCTCAAAAGAGAGGGACATGGCTCACTGGAGCACGGCAGCGTGCAGTTGAGCAAACAGAGTCATTCCAGGCCATGGGGCCCAGACATGAAACCTCCTACTGCTGCCAGCTTTACACCCTGTCTCAGCAGAGGGGAACGCTGACCTGACAGGAGAAATATCACAACAAGGAGAAAGGATGGGGCAGGGACCAACACTACCAAAGCAAGGGTGAATATGAACCTTCCCCTTACGCTTCCAACCACATGGGAAATGCCCTAACAAACTCTTCCTGTCTTCATTTTGCATGGGAGAGCAAGCAAACCAGGTTACATCTCTGTTTCTACCAGCAAGCTGTCACAACTTTCAGAAAAGTCCTTGATCTCTTATTGTGCATCCATGTTACCCCATTATCATTTTGTTGTTACACACTCTGATGCACTTTCTTTCTTCTCCTCTGCCACTCAGCTTTTTCCCTCTTCACTCCTCAAAACAACAACACTGACCATACTACCTTCGAATGTTAATAAATTGCTGAAATCCAGCAGCCACTGGCTGCAATCAGCACTAACTGAGCTAAATTCACTTTCTCTTTGCATAGTTTCTTCCTCACTCAATCACTTCTAACTTTGACACAGATTATTAATTGGACTGGTTTAAAGTTTCCCACTCAAAACCGAGATTTTTATGGAAAAACATGCATTTGATTACATTAAATTTTGCCTGATCCCCATTCTCTTCAGTGATTCAGTTTTTGAGCTATCATCCTCAGACTGATATTATAACCCCACCTTTTTTTTCTCTGAAGGGAAAACAAGTTGTGCTGAGCCGCAGTTTCACACATTTCTGGGTGAGGACTCTGCATCTTGTGCCTCTTTGCTTGGCACCTCAAACACTGCACCCATCCATGTGAAAGATTTTCTCAAGTCTACCATCACAGCTGTTTTCCAGTCCACCTTACTGAGACACTGCAAAAATGGATGTGCATTAAAGTAACATAAAATGCAATAAATTACACTAAAATAGAAAATACCAGTTTCATTAGTCCTCAGGTTGTTTCCTAACAAACAACAAGACAATGCTTAAGGAAACAAACAAAGACAAATGCTTAAGGAAATCTGTCAAATGTTTTATTTCCAAAAAAGAGCAAAACACAGATGATCCTATTGACTTATCTCTCTCAGTGAAATTCTCAGGAGTGATGCTATTTTGGTTTCATGGATGCACTAGATTAAAAGCTGTCAGCAAACTCAGTTAAGTTAGAAGAGTTTTACACAGAAGTATACTTTAATGTACTTTAACCTATTGCCGACTGCTTCAGAGATAAGGTTTTTAGGAAGGCTTTAAAACAAGTACAAAGCCAAACAAGGATTTGGTCAATGAGTTTACTACGCAGCACTTTGTTACTCAAAAAAAATCCTTCTTCCTTCCCCTCAGATCCTTTGACAGAAAGCAGATGATTTCATTCACTGAGACTTGCAAAGAAATTCAATGAGGGCAGCATTCCAGATTGCCTTCCGGACGCAACATGACATCCTCATCACCTCCAGAGGAAACACACACCACTGCTGAAATTCCTACTGGAACATGTGCTCCCTCTTCACTTGGAAAAATCCCACCAACCAAAGAGCCTCAGCTGCTGTGTGATACCACAGGCCAAAAGAGAGATAAAGTCTTTGATATCATTCATCCAACAGGAGGAACTCTTCATACAACCACGAGCAGAAGTTTTAAGTAGTAACATTTCTTAAAATGACACTTGAACTGCTCAAAGGTCTTTCTCCTCCCATCTTTCCCCATTGATGCTGTCTCTATATGAGCAGCAGAACACCTGCTCCCATCCCATCCCCTAATGGCCATGCTAAGAAGAAAAGGTGGCATTATAATCTTGTTCTAGTTCTTACAGGCAAAGCACCAGCATAAAATACTGGGATCTGAGAGAAGAGGATGTGCTTACATTTTGAGTTAGTCTGGACAGTACTAAAGAGACAGAATTTGTAACCTAATCCCTTTTGGAGACTTGCAACAAAAGCAGATCGATGGAATGCCCTGTTTTTTCTCAAGGATCATCTCATACAGCAAAGATCAAATGAGATGAAAAAGTTGCTTTACAATATAAGTATCAGCAAATTTCAAAGCGCTGGAAACACAAAGTGGATTAGAACATGGCCCTATAAAAAGGAGGTCTGGGGTTTAATCTCTGATCTGACAATGCCTGGCTACCCACTCTTGAACAATACACTTATCCTTTGTGTTCCACCATCTGTAAAACAGGGGATAATGCCATCTCATGGGACTGGTTTGAGCTTTAATTAATTACTGCTCACAAAGGACTTCAGCTTCCTCAGCTGTAAGGCACTATTATAACTATCATCCATAACTCTTGTAACTTACCCTTAGCAGGCAATCCCATTAAATACCAGACTGTGCCATACATGTAAAACTCTTGAGGGCACACAAACATACAAAAGGTTGTGCAAATTATTCAAATTATCTCAGGCTCTGTGACAAAGGAACCTCTTTGACTTGCCCACATAGGTAAAGCGTTCGTATCTAAATGCTCCAGTAAATCTAACAGGAATATGCTTGTGTTAGGCACTGGACAAAATTTTAGGAGCTTTCAATATTTCTGAAAAATCCCTTGCCTAAAAATAGATACAAGCAGAGGGCTCAAAAAATTTTCACCTCTAGATGAAAGAGGGTAACAGCAATAAAATAACAGAGGAGTCAGTTCTCTGCAAAAGGAGCAAGTGGTTGCATAAAAAGTGCTTCTTTTTTGGGCTTGCCATCCTTCCCCTCCATAAAAGGCTTCTGGTGATAGATAGGAAGGAGGTGGAGATGCCCCCATATTACCTCTAATCAACCTCTGGGACATGATTTTCACATGAAAAACATACAGCCCTTACTTATTCTGATTTCATGAAACAATGGCTTTATTCTGAGCTACTGCTCAGAATTATTCCATTTTACAATCTCATCTATACATTCCCTTCTAGATGATACCAATATGGACATGCAGCAGTGCACTAAAAACCTCAGTACAGAACGCTCAAATAAATTCTCCCAGTTCTGACAGTCTCTGAAGTTTAAGAAAACCAAATGAGAAAGTTAGACAAAAAACCCCGATATTAATATTCAGCATTATATTTCAAGAGAAAGCAAAGTGCTTTGAGTTCATCTTTTTTGTTATGAGCATAGTCTGCCTTCAACACAAAAATACAACTGAAAATGCTAGCAGTGATCATCAGCAATTCATTCCATTTATAGTTAAATGCTGCACCCTCTCAATATGCAAATAACTGCTTTTCCACTTCAAATCTCGAATACTAAAGACTGAAAAATCAGTTAGTTTTTAAATTGCTTTTAAGAAACCAGTGAGATTTACCAAAATTGATGAGGATTCTTACTGATTTCACTTTGCTCACAGGAATGTAATGATAAACATACACTGAGACAAAGCTCCTTGCTGAGAAGCAAAGTGAAGTTTTCATCCATTCTTGTCAGAGGAGCAAAAGAAAAATCCTGTGTCTGCAGCAGGCTGTGGATATAAGCAAGGAAAGATCATAAACACCTGTTCCATATTCTCATGGGAGTCAGGAGTGGGAATATCAGCAAATCACCTGCAGCTGGGGGTTACTGCAGTCATTTAAAATGGATTGATGAATAAGCAAGAATGATGTTTCACTGTCAGACAACAGAGCTTGCACAAGTTTAATGCTAATATGAGAAAACAAATCAAAGTTTATTAGCTAATGAACAGGTTGGCCCACTCCTTCTATTCAGTTGGGATGTTACATCTGGAGAAGTGGCCAATTAGGTGGGTAAACAACGAGGTGGTTGGGCTCAGCAGTTCCCAGAAAAGACCGAGGGTCCTGGCAGCAAACAGCGAGCAGAGCACGAGCCAGCAGCGTGCTCTGGCAGGAGACAGCAGCAGCAGCAGCCTGGCCACAGCTGACGGGCAGGGCAGGGATTTTACCTCCTCCTGTTCAGTGCTTGTGAGGTCACACCTGGGACAGCACTCAGGGAAGGCTGGGACCAAGTGCCCCAAGCTCAGCACAAGCCACGGGACTGGCAGGGATAACAGTGCTTTCCCTGTGGGCAGAGCCTGTGGGAGCCTTGGAGAAACAGTGGCTTAGGGACACCCAGCAGCAGCTCCAGCAGTACCTGTGGTGGTGTTACAGGATATGGACCAGGCTCTTCACATGGCTCAAGGTGGTGGGAGGAGCTGAAAACACACAGCCTTCAATTCTCTGCTCCCATGCCAGTGTGGCACTCTGAAAACAGGGGATGAGGCTGAGCAGGCACGGAAGGTGAGGAAGATGGGATGGAGACGATGGAGGATGGGCTGTGGATCCTGAACATGGACCAGCATTCAAAGAGTGGAGCAGAACAGAGGCCTGCTCCCACCCATCTGAGGCTGAAAGGCTTCAGCAGAGCCACCACAATGAACTGACAGCTGCCTGCAGAGCAGCAGGATGGAGGGAAAAGAAAGCTTCCTTCAGTATCAGCAAACTGTATGAGAGACATAACACTTGTGCTGCCTCCTATTTATGACAGTTTTATTTAATAAAAAGAAGGTATTTTTTGAGACTTAAAATAAAATTTAATCAGCAAAGGTCAAAAAGCAGTGCATGATTACAAACTATACAAGGGCCAAAGAGACCATTGTGTCATTGCTGAGACTTGGTTCTTGTTCTGTAACCTTTAGAATGACTTTCTGTTCAATCTGAGTAATCACGACCTTTCTCATCAAAAAACTGAGATCAAATTCTTAATCCATTAGGAACATGACAGAGACCTCTCTCCCCTTCGTGGTTACAGTATTTATGTAGGCCATAGATGAGTGAATAGTCTTAGATGATATTTTGATGTTCGAAGATAAAGACCAAACGGGTATTTTTGCAGATTCTGTCATTGGGGAACAAAGCTGTGTTAGTACAGTTTTCAGTTAAAGTTTTATCTGCTTGTCTGGAAAAAACCAAATCAAATAGAGACTCTTCCAGCTATTCTAGAATTAAAATGAACACCTACTAACACCCATTCGTTAATTATATAAACCACAAGGTGCTAATTTACATAATGTTGAACAAAATTCAGTAACAGATCATACACTGCATCACCTCAATACAAGTAACTTTTTTTAGTGCACTTGACAATTGTAAAAGCAGCTACTTGAACTAAAACAACAACACAAGGGGAAAATGATTCTGTTTAAACCCTGGACAACAGCACATGTGGTAACTGTAAAAATGAAGAACTACAAATCCCCTTAACTGCAGAGTTAGCTTCACGGAGAAAATGAGAGGTGGAACAGGACTTTAATGCAGCTGGAATGCCTGCCCCCACCTCAGCTCTGTGGCCAATGTGTCCAGCTCTCTAATCAATGCACGGTGTCACACCTCCAGAGGACAAGTCATAACGTCCTGGGGTATTTGTCTGAAACAAGGCAGATGAATCATTCCCCCAAAGATGCCTTATTCTCTCCTGTGACTTCATGAGCCAAAACAACAGCTTCAATAGATGACTTGTTTTAGGCAGCAAA
This sequence comes from Phainopepla nitens, assembly GCA_013400175.1. Classification (NCBI taxonomy): domain Eukaryota; kingdom Metazoa; phylum Chordata; class Aves; order Passeriformes; family Bombycillidae; genus Phainopepla; species Phainopepla nitens. Next base: position 189,913 of record VXBQ01008832.1, on the reverse strand, counting down.
AGCCAGGCAAGATAAATCCTACCTGTAAAGCTAGACAATATTATCTCCTCAAACTATATCTACACTTCTCTGGGCACATAAACATTGCCATTTATGTGCCCTTTCTTCTGGATGGCAACTTAATACTTCATTTCTGCTTAACTCAGGCACCAACCAACTTCTGGTTTTATGAAACCTTCTGCAAACATTTTCTCTCCCATTTCTCTCTCGCATCTCCTGATGTTTTTTAGGGTTCCTTTGGGTTTTAAAACTGTGGAAATCTTGTTTAGAATATACTCTTTAAACTGAAAGGATTCTTAAAAACATCTAGAAGCATCCACTGCATTTTAAGTTTACTTACAAAATGAAAATCTTCCGCATCCAAAAAGCAAGTGAGCTTTTCTTTACTCAAGTTAATTAACTTGTTCTAGCAAAATTTCACCTCATTTCCCCAATGTAATAAATTATAAAATCATTATAAATACTGCATTTTACTGGAAGGCAAATACAATACAAAATACAATCAGTGCAACAATGAGTACTTGAGAATGTCACTAATCATAAAAAGCTTAGTATCAGTCACAGCTCTTTTCTAAGCAGTACAAAAATGTGGGGAGAGAAATACAGAAGGCTCAGGAGAGTGGAAGATTAGGGCTTTTTTTTTACCTCTTATGATCATGTTCCCTTAATGTACTATTCTTCATTCAACCAAAAGTATAGATGAAAAGACAATTTCTAAAGTCAAATGAAAATAAAACCAGCGAACGGTATAAGGTCCTGAATTACTTCAAAACCAGCATGTAAGTTAACTACAGAAATTAACTCATGTGGAGCATTTTATGACTATAAGTGATCAGAACATTGGCAGCTGTTGTTACCCAGCGAATACCAGGAAAATCTAATTATATGAGAGCACAGCTAGAATAAATATCTTCCCTCATAAGTAGGAAAAAGGGAAAGAATGGATCCATGTCTGGTGAAAATTAGAATTTTTGCTGAAGTTTATGGCATCTGAAGATATGGGCTAACTATTTGCTTTAAGGGGAGGGATAAAAGTAAAGACATTAAAGAATATTCCTTAATAAGCAAATACTTACAAAAATAATAATATTATCATTATTGTTTTAAACCAAGAAGGCTGTAATTTTGCATTATGTTAACCAAAGTGGTTTGACCCTAAAAAGGCTGTTAAGCAGTTTAGGAGTAAGAAGTGACCTACTTGGGTATTACAGCAGCCCGGTGTGAGCACCCATGGACTTGCAACAATATTTTAGATATAAATAAGAGAACAATTCAGTGCTCTCAAGCTACTACCTGCCCGGTCACACAGTGTTTCCTCAAACATTCCTGCCATTCAGCATGTAGAAAACAGCTGAAGCAACCTTCCTTTTCACTGGGCTGAGGCTCTCGAGGAAACTATTTCAAAAATGCCTTTTGCTGGTCCCACTGCACAGCTGCTGTCCTGACACCAAGGGCAGCTTGATTAACCAAAGGCAGATTTGCCTGGGCTTTGCACAGAGCTTCCTCCTCATGAGCAGGCACAAAAATACATCACATATGTCAGAGTGCATGAGCAGAACGTGGCAAAGGCTGATCTTTATAGATGTGTTAGTAATCATATCAAATGAGCCCTTTTTCTTAAAAAAAAAACAATAAAACCAAACAAATAAAACAAGGGCTGAGTTCAGAACTGAGCGAGAAATTTCGTATCTGGGTTTTCATCTCTCTTTTGGGGGACCTAGCAGGAACTACTGGTTTTAGCAGATCTGCTAATTTTGCAGCAGATATTCTAATCTATACTGGAGATGGAGGTGATTTCACAAAAAGAAAGGTACTGGTTGAAGGAAGGAACAGAAGGAACAGAACAAGATGGCTTTGTTTACTGGGCTCTGCAAAACTTCAGCTCTCTCCTAAAGCTTCCCTTTCATCCACAGGAACACAAAGGTCAAACAAGGTACATTCTGCAGCTCTCAGTCAACTTCCTCAGCAGAGCCTGAGCTGAACTCATCACTGAGGAGGAGCAGCTGAATGACCTGAACCACAGAACAAACACTCCCAGCCTCTGGAAAAGCCCTTTGTCGGAAGTTGTGGGAGCCTCTCAGCAAAGCCTGTACCGGCTTTTCCTCCTCTACGACAGCAATGACCACTGGATGACTGCAATTACAGTAGTATTTTCAGCAGGAACACAAGAAAAAACAATGCTTGGGTTTTATTCTTATATAGTATCAGGAAAAAAAAAGTAGTATTAATTAATTTTTTAAGTAACAAATTTATTTAAAAGCCAATCAAGCAAAAGCCAGTCTCAGGTAAGTTAAAATATCTTGTGTGAGGAATCATCACAAGCAGTTGACTTTTACAGAGCATCAATTGTGTGTGGAACACCACAAGGACTCCTAGTGTGGCTCTGAGTATTCAGCAGCAGCTTTGGAGGGCAAAGTGTTGCCCATCTCCTGTGTCTGGCCTTGCAATATGATAGTCCTTGCATCAATGACTTGAAACACTTCAAGATTTTAGCCTTCAGGAAAACCAAACCCACTCACTCAAGAGGAAAAATATAAAGAAAAAAAAGATGAAGAAAAAGGATTTAAACTAGTTTGCAATCAGATACTTCTGGTGCTCATTTAAGACAAGTTCAAAAAAGGTAATTTTTATCACTATCAAATTAAGCTTTGGCAAAATCTGGTAGGTAAGCTTTCTTATAAAAAAATAACATTTATTTTGTATTTCTTACTGATATAAACTATAGCTCATCAGTTTATTGCCGAATTTCCACCCTCATGTAGCATTATTTTTAAAACATAAGGCAGAATTTAAATTCTAAAAATCAAAGTTTAAAAAACAAAGCAAAACAAAACCAAACCATCCCTTCACAGCAGGAAAGGGCAGGGTAAAGAAAAAAAAATCCATCATATATTGCATTTTACATTAAAGAGCAAAACACACAGACTCAGTGGAGTAAAGGTGAGAGAAGATGGAGACTGTAATATTCCTTTTAAAAGGTATGACAAAAGCTTTTTCAGAGCTATTCTACTTTTTAATTTAGCTCATAGTTAAAAGAATAGATGAAAATTGCTGCATACTCCTTCATTTCCCAAATGTTCCTCATTGACTAACAGAAGGTTTATCTCTATTTTCACAAGCACAGGCTCCTCAACAAAGCCCAAAAGTGAGACTGACAACAGTGTTCCACACACTGAGCTTATTAAATTCTGATTCAGCAAAAGCAAACATAGGAATAAATTCAGGAAAGCTGTTATTCACACTGCCATTAATGAAAACAGTCCCACAAATAACACTGCTTGACATTTAACAAATCAAATCCTCTCCCTGTAAAATCATCCATTGAACAAAATACATTTAAAGGCCTCCTTTAAAACCTCTGAGGGGAATGAAATAGTTTAGGTTTTGATGTTAGTGAGATTAATTAGTATTTATTTATTTTAAAAAACAATAAACTAACGTTTCTCTCGAAGAGCTGAAAACTCAACATTCATCAACTTGAGTTCAAGTAACTCCACTATTAAAGAAATGTATTGAGAAAGATCTTTTTGCCCTCTTTCCCTATAGCCTACAAATAAGGAAAGTGTAGGAATAAGGCTGGGCAAGCTTGAACAATGCCCTAATAAATATTCATAAAGCATTTGTGCTGCAGTACAGAGTTTTACAAGAAGTGAAACTATACAGCTGACATCTGTTCTCTTTTAAACCTTAAAACTGACAGTAGAGGTGTTCATAGTGTACATTACTACATTTAACAAATCAAAAAGATAATCACTTATTAGCATGCTCTCAGAAAGGTAATTGTTTGTACTCAGGAAGGATAAAAAGAGTTGATGTATCCAAGAGAAATATCTTAGTACAACAAAAATCTGAAGCAAATCTCAGTAAAGCAAACAAATAAATATATTGTTAAATTTATTTGGTTGTCCAATAAATATTAAGTATGTCTCAGAGATGTGTATTTTCATTTTTATACAAGATTATATGTTTAAAAGTAGCAAGTTTTTCTCCATAAATTAACTGCTAATCCTATTATTTGAGTCCTTAATTGAGCTGGGCAGTATGAAACAGCATCTAAATAATGCAAACCAGTCACTATTTATACTTATAAAACACAATTTTTCCATGAATCACCTCTGCTGAGTTCTTAAACTAAAATAGAAAACTGTATCTCATTAACACTGGAAAACTTCCATGCCCTCTCAACTTTCTAAAATTTAAACTACTAATATGGAAAGAAAAAAAAACCCATATAATAAACCAAAATTAATATTCAGTTTTACAGTAAAAAATGTTACAGGTCATGAGGAAAAAATTATCTTTTAAAGCCTACACTATAATTTACTGGAACAGTGAAAAATCAAAACTGCTTCTTACATAAAGCTGTGTGGTAGCACCAGAAATAAGAGGTTTAATACTTGCTAACACCTCAAACCATCTTCCTGTGCTGGCATATGGTGCTCCCTGCCATATCCATCTTCTCCTCTTTTTCTAGGTTTCAACTATGCTCATTAAACAGAAAAAGCTACTCACAAATCATTGCTAATGTATGTGCAGAACAGACAGAATTACTATTTCCCACTCCTCCCAAAACATCTTCTGGCACTTGGGGGAACTCACCTTGAAAAATACAATTTCTCACATTTCCCTCAGGTAACACATCTCTATCCTAGCCTCCTGTTTTCCATTTGCTACCAAAAAGTTATCTCCAAACTTGATTCAGCTCAATTGCTTTCCCAATTCCATACCCCAAGAGAACAGGAAGGGGAAGAACACGAAACAGGACACAAAAAATGCACCACACTAAGACAGCAGGACATCCTATTTTTAAGAGCCAATTTAATTAACCTCACCCCCAATAAGTGGAGTCTTCAATTTCCATCCAAACTGCTATTCTAGCAAGGAGGAATTTTCTTTCATTTAGATATAGCGTAAAAGTAATGTTATTTTCATTATGACTTTTCATGAAGCTGACATGGACAAAACATCACAAACATTAGAATATTAACAATCTGAAAGCAAGTAACAAAGCAAACCCAAGAAACTTCTTTTTACTGTGCTCTCCCCTCTTCCTCCCTCGGTGATTCATTTAATTTTATTATTTCATTTTTCTATTTTTTTAAATCTTACTTCTCCCTCCTAGGACTGGGTAACCTTTAAACAGATCTCCAGCACAAGTGAAATGGGAACACGCCTGACTGACTATTCAAGAGAAAAAGTGGAGCTATAATTTACAGAGCACTGTCTAATGCACAAAGTAAACTGGGGAAAGACAGAAAAAATACCACTGTTTATTTTGTGGTCGCCTTCTGATAAATATAAAGGGCAAAGCTGAAAGCTACCAGTTGGAAGGTGACTTACAGTGTGTTAAATGTTACTGAGGAGAAATAAAAGGTTTCACCAGTTTGGTCTGAAACACAACTGGTTTCCTGGGTTTTGCAGTTTTCCAGAAGCTGAGGAAAACCATGGCTGGGTCATGTCTGTCTCAGCCCATCCCACCAGTGAGGCTGCACGTGGAATCCCCACCACATGCTCTGACCAGGATACTTTTCCAGTCACGTGGCAACTCCTGAAAAACCAAAGTGTTTTATAGAAAAAAAGTCAATGTCAGCAAGTTTAGGCTCAAGCCTGGTTTTCATGGGCCTAACGAGGAATTTCCCATGGAAGCAAACCTGCCTGGTGTCCTCCAGCAGCCATGAAGTGCTTCCAGTCTGGCACAGGCACATCCTCCCCCTCCCAAGCTGCATTCAGCAGCTCCACAAGGGAGAGCTCCCCTCAGTCCCTGAGCATGGACAACTCCATCTTGAAACTATTAAAAATAAACACTGGAATTATTGCATTACATTCTCCCCAGACTACATTTGTTCTAAAATGGAACAGCTCCTTATTTTCTGTTTGGATATTTTGGTGAGTTTTTCTTTTTTGTTCCTTCTTGCCTAAAGACTGGGTTTTCCTGTATTCCAGAAGAGTGCATACATATAACTATATACAAGTCCTCACGTGTAATTTTTATTTTATATAAGTTTTTATAATTTTATTTTATAAATATTTTTGAACATGTTATTTACAGTTATATATTCTATATACCCATATGAATAGGTGCTGTTTGCAGGTAAGATATACAGGTAGATATAACAAAATGTTTTGCATATTTTTCCTTCTTCCTCCTAGAATGAAGCATTTGTAATTCATCTAATTATTCATACTACTTATCCAGCTCAAAGCAGTGGGGCAGAAAATCAAACCAAGGTGGGAATTATTGACTTTATAGAGCCTTTTTCAAAAATGTATAGCACATGTTTCATTGTTGAGATTTTTCTGAATGACATTAAGGATAAAAAAAATATTGTAGCAACATATACTCTGGAACCTTTTGTTGGTTTGGGGTTTTTATTGATTTAAGTACTACAGACACTTGAGTGTGTCATGGAAGAGTTGGCATTTTTGCTTGTATCCACAAGCACAAAGGTGAATGTCAGTCCAATAGATGCATTTACTCAAAAATAAGTAAATACCAAGAACACAAGGCTTCTCTCTCACTGACTGCCTTTACTGTGCACACTGGATTAATGTGGAGCAGATTTGTATGGTTAGGGATTTTATTTTCCTTAAGCCCTAAGCAAAGAAATAGCATGAGAAAGGATTTTTAGACAAAGCCTTAGTGACTGTAGCACAACAAGTTTAGGCTCAAGCCTGAAGTCAGCAGCAGTCAGGTAGGAAGCAGCAAGGAGAGCTGAGCCAGTGAGCCAAAGTTTTACCAGATCTCCAGCCTTCTCTGACCTTCCACAGGCAGAGCTGGGTGATAGATATGGCAATTAACTCAAAGAATATTTTGATTTCTATTTTGAAATTTTAAAAAATAAAGGAAAAAAAAGGAGAAAAGAGAAAATAGAAAATGATTGAGTTCTAAAATGGTTCAGCTTTATTTCCTCTACCAGTTTTACATTTCTTTTTGCCACCTCCTGGTTACCTTTTTACTCTTTCACAAAATAAAACCAGATCCAGCTCCCACAGCACTGCTGGGGAAAATATTCCACTGCCACTGAGATAAAGAGCCTCCTCCAGTTCATTCTGCAGGTTTGCCTCTGGCACACTGCGTGGTCTGTCAGTCTCTCTTTCTGAGACAATAACCTGACATTTCACTGCACTTTACTGCCTTTGATCCCAAGATAAGGTATTTGCCTGTATTTGTCTCTGAAAATAGGGCCTGAATAATAAATTCCTGAAAATTATGTTCAAATTATGGCTGATCTGCAATCAGCTCCTTGTAGCTACTTTGGGGTAAATAATCCCCAGTCTTCCTACTACCCAAACACACAGGTATTTGACCCAGCTGCCATCGTCCCTTGCCTTCACTCTGCCAAACTCTTTCATCTCCTCCCTGTCTTCCCCCCCCAGGCACCTTCTCTTTGCCTCCTGATTCCTGGCTGCCATTTCCAAGTGACCCCTCAGCACTGAGCTGCCTTTCCTTTGAAAGGGAGCCTGCCAGGGGCAGCTGCCTGCAGGCTAATGGCACTGGGCTCTAGACCTGCTGATTTTTGGTACTCGAGTTACTCATGTCTCAGTTCTTCTGTCGCACAAGTGCAAGGGAGGCTCTCCTTTATGTAAAAGGAACCATCCGTTATGTCACAACCTCTGGAAAGCCAAATCACTTCATCTTTGCTGGCAGGAATACAGCTGTAGCAGCATGAAAAGGGAAGAAAAATGTCTTTTCCCAAGGAAAGTGACTTTTCTGTATCACACCACTAACGCTGTTTTCCTCTGCATAAAGAATGAAGTACAGACTTTGGATTGCAGTATAAAATTGGAGGGTGCTCTTTCCAGCCACAGAAAGAGAAAGCTCCTTCCTGCCCGAGGTGACAGCAGCCTCTGGAGCATGAGCCAAGTGGGAATAGTGCCCTTCCTGCAGCTGAGACAGTGTGAGCCCAGCAGCGTCACACTCTGAGTCATGCTACTGATAACAATGTGATACACAACACAAAATTGAGGGGTTAAACGGTCTCTTATACAATTTAAGCTCACATCATTTTATTTCTGTAATTCTTTAATAAAATTAACATTAAAATGCTTTCGTGGACAGCTCAATACCTTGGGTGGTCATGCATAAACTCACAAATTCAGGCAAGTATAGTTTCACTCTCTCCTACATTGTACTACAATAACCATGGATAATGGAACACTACCAAGATAAGAAAAAAAAAAAAAATCCATCTTTTACTTAGTATCTAGACTAAGACTACCCTAAATTGTCTTGTATTAAAACAATTAATCAAGTCATTCAACTGCCCTGCTCAGTGTTAGGTTTTGACATATCACAGCTCTCATTTGACAGCAAATCAAATGCAAGCTGCTTCTTTTCCCTGAAGATGTGTTGCTCAAGAGGGGATTTTATTCTGTAGTCTGTGAGTGCCCTAGAATTGATATGTATATGTTAATGGAACAGTATATAAAGTCACCTCAAAGGCAATTGGTTTAAAATTGTAAACCCCTACAGATGGGATGTAGGGTGACAAGTTAATTTAAAATTAGATATAGTGCACACCTGATAATTGAGAGAAGTGGGAGGAGGGAGAAGAAGGTTGCTGCTCTATATTTGAAAAGGTGAATCCCTCCTTTACGAGAGGAGGAGAGGAAGGCAATCCAGAACCACACTGCAAGGATTTCCAAAGAGCTGCACAGGCTGGGGATGGGTGGTTTGGTGCTTATTACCAAAGATTATTTCTACCTATGGCAATTATCATTTGTGGGATGAAATATAATGCCAAAGAAAGCAAGAGAGTTTTAGCTTTCAGTTGTCAGACATGAGCACTGCTTTGAGGAACAACATCTAGAACAGAGACAATGAGCAGAAAACACAGTCACAGTAGCTTCCTATTTTAATAACAGTTCTAATTGCTGACATTCAATTATTCACAGCCAGCTCCATGCTCCTGCTGTTCCAGGAGCACTGGAGGGACTCTGAAGATAAGAGCTGCCATCCTGCCCTTGGAAGTACCTTGTCTTAAAAATTACTCGGGCAAAAACTTGTGTGTGAAATCTCTCATCCACACAATGTGAGCATCATGCAAGGGAGGATATAAACCAAACAAACCAAACCCTGTAGGGTAAAGCAACATGCACAAGTGGGCCCCATTCTCAGCACCCAAGGCTCCAGCATTTTGCCTGTTGATTTACAGGACACCCAAGTCCATTTTGACACCTGCCATGAGAACTGCAGCTGCAGGTGAGTACATACACATTCAAGCACTGAGAAAGCAAATATGCAAACTGCACAAGAACATCTCTAGGGATGTTTCACGACTGAATGAAAAGCAGAAATAGCAGTTTATCTCAACTCTAAAAAAAAAAGTAATATAAAAATAAAATGAAAACTATATATGCAGCTCACAGAAAACAACAAGCAACTTTGACTCAGCACAGCTGAAATACAATCTAAATGAAATCGCTGTACTGACCTTTTCCCACTTTTACAGAAGAGTCAGCCTAAAAACACAAGGATGTAAAAATGCTCTAGTTTGGCAAAATAAGTCACATTCCATAAAAGACCTATTATTAGCTTTGTCACTGTTCTATTTGTCTTCAATGTCTTTTCTAATAAAACCTAGAAGAATGAAGGGCAATATAACTATTTCTAAATCTCTGTGTAAACAAAAAAAGGAATGTGCCTGTTTATTTTTTAGTACAGAAATAAACACCACATCAATGATAAATTATTTAGGGAGCAGGCTGTGTTCATGCTGACCTTACCTGCCACTGACTGAGAATTTTCCATCCACACCAAACAGGGAACAGCTTACATGACATGACATGATTTTTATAGTATCAGACAAATTTACATTTCTTTCTAAATGAAAAGTGTACAACAAACCTTATGGCCAGCCTCCAAGAGGCTTTTTGTCTTCTCCTGCATTATAAGGGGAGACTTTTAAGTGCTGCCAAATGAAGCTCTTAAGAAATCATACCTTGGAACTACTGAAATACTGTGGAAACCATCAGCCACTGAGTCACAGTCCCTTTATGCTAACAACTGACCAGCCACAGCTCCTTCTCTTAGATAAGCCTGCACTACACATTTTCTTCCATATTAGCCAAAGATTATTTGAAGTAAAACTTTGTAGCTTTTCCTCTTTGATTACTAAATATCCTCCAGCCTCACATTATCCAAAGAGCCTCTGTGGGAAGAGCACATTCTATTCTTTGATACTGCTATAGAAGAAAGGGGAAACTGAGGAAAGAAGAAAGAGATGTTTGCATCTGTCAGCAAAGAGAGAAAGGGCAAAGGAAATGGTAGGAGCATCACAATAACCTCCAGGGCCCACACAAAACTCAGATTCACAACTGAGATGCTGTGGACTTGAGGAAAAACAGATCATGGTTCAGCACATTTATATATATTTATATATACTTACACCATGTAACAGACAGCATTTATTCCTTCCATCAGTAAGGATGCAGAAGCTTCATTTTCAGCCCTTCCTTACCTGTCATACTCACACATAGATGGACCTACTGCGAGACAAGAACTGGACTTGAGACAACCCACTCAGAAATTCAAAGCTCTCCATTTTAGGTTTGATGTGCCCTGGTTTGAGTTATTTTTAAGAAACATTAATAATTAGAAAAAAAAAAAAAAAAAAAAAAAAAAGTGATATTTCCTTATTTCCTTCCTCTGTACAAATGGTACATGCATGGTTAGATTTTACTTCATAACCACTTGTATGTTGAATATCAGCACAAAAATCAAAATAAAGGGGTATGAGATACATGGGTTTCCCTTTCACATGGCCTTTAGATGGCATGGCAAATGCTGTTTCTTTGCTACTTTTCTGTGTGTGAAACGTCTCTCTTTTATGTCTCCAGAAACAAAATATATTAAAACACACGTGGTGCTTTGGATTTTTGAAGGAACTGTCTGTTTTGCTGACCTTTAATTTAGTTCTGAAGGCTGACTGTTGTGGTCCAACACATCCACCCCAGGGACTCCAAAAGATATTTACCTACACAGGGCTCTACCCTGTTATTCAGCAATTCTGTAGGAATGCTTTAATTCACTGCCCCCTGGGAGTGGCCTGTAACATCTCCCATAATTCAATAAGTGAATTAATATAGCATGGGAAAGCACCTCACTGCAAAAGGGCTGAACAACTATCACAGAGCAGTGACTGCATGTGGTCAGTAAAAACAAGAGAGAGGAATCCTCTTGTGATGGAAATCCTCTTGTCATTATCCATGACAGGGCCAGGAACTACTTCCAGCAACATCAGTCCAGTGGTAACCTCAAATTAGCTTTTAATTAGCTTTAACTCCTGCAGTCAGTAGGCACAGCTGGTGGAATCCTGGCATCCCAAACTAGAGGAGCAATGCTCCCATTCATATTAAAGGAAGATCAGGAATTTCATCTGTTGTCACAGTAGCAAATAAATACATTATGCACTTTTGTACCCCCTGCTAAAAGCAGAACAGGGTTAGAAAGAAGTGTCCACATGATTTGCCTGGTTCAACAGGGTGTAGAAATTCTAACTTGCTAGCTTTGTATTAGAACTCATTAGAGAAGCCACAGGGGAGAAACTTCTCTTTGTCCTTCTGCACGTGCATGGAAAGGGACAAAATCTCTTTGCCATCTAAGAAGAGGACCTAAAACAGCTTCCTCAATTATTGGTGTTTCCTGTTACAGGGCAAATTCAGGATTCTCTAAAACAAAAGCAGACTATAAATATTTCTTCTCATACAAGCCAAATGGAGAAGAGAACAGCAAGACTATCTGCAACCACGCTAAATTCAAGGTAAGACAAATTTCTTCATGACTTTCAAGAAATGGAAATATATTTGGCACATTAGTCACACAAACCCCCAACCCACTATCACAGTACTGTGTCCTACCACAGTTTTTATTTTCATATTTGTTTTCTGATTGATAAACAAAACTTTGTCACTTTTTGAAATTGTTCAGTACAGCTGAAGTAGGAGTGGCAACACTTGCCTGGTTAAAGAATTAACAACTTGTTAAGGAGAAAATCATTGCTGTGATTGACCAGCATCACTTTTCTGATGCTCTGCTTTCCTACATCAGCACGAGATGTGAACATGAGACACTCAAGCACCAAAATAAAGCATTTCAACCACAGCCTGCCACAGGAGTGCAAGACCTTGTGAAAAGACCTGATCATATCAACAGCTGCCAACTAAGTTAATAAATTTAAGTTACCCATGGGAAAGAAAGGTCAAAAGAAAAACAACAAGCAAAAAAACTCCACAAAACCACCACAATACAAATTTATACAGCTTCTTTCTTAGAGCCTGTTAATGCAACTAGAAAAATTGGTCCCACTGATGTTAGCAGGCTATACAGCAAACTCATGATCTTTATATTTTACATCAGGGGAAACTCAAATGATATAAAATGTTATTAGTGCCTGTGAAGTGTCCTGGCTGAAAAGCTGTCCAGGGATTAGAATAATTAAAAACTATTCAGGCTCTGCCCCTTAAATCTGATTCTACTCCAATAAAACCATTCAATTTTTTCTTTCAACTGCGAGAAGGATTTGGCCTTAAATTACAATACTCTGATAGCTAAATTTACAGAATTAGCAATACCCTGTAAAACCTCAGAGAGAAAAGAGAGCTCATAAAAAATAAACCTTATGGGATTGTCAATTAAGATATTTTAGCTTCCCAACTTAAAATAAATGGAAAATATGCCATATGAACCTCTGTAGATATTCAATCATTTTATTTTTATTATATTGAGACCCATAATTGTACCTGGAAGGAAGGAAAAACTGGATCACTTTGTCCCCATTGGTCTAAAAGCACAAGTACCATCAGGAGACATACCTGGCTCTCTGGCAGAGTGAGCAGTGATGAGACCTGCATTAGCAAAGCTTCGGATGGAAAAAGAAAATAATTAGGACAGTCAGAAAAATTTCAGAGGATTTAATTGTTCACACAGCTATGAAATAAAATCCACACCATTTTGAATGTTTAACAAAACCACAGATGAGTAAGGAGTGCTGTGCACACCTAATCAAATATAAATACTGCCATGTACTTCACTACATATGCTGGGTAAAACTCCTTTTGGACCCTAATTTTGCCTTCTGTTGTGTGCCCCATACTCCAAACTTAGGACTTGCTCTGGAATGCACCATGCAGTCTGCAGTAGGCTATGAAAAATCCTTCATGGAATCACGTGTATGAGTTCCACCATGTAGGTTTGATAAATTTGCTCTTACCCCTTCCTCACAACATTTGCACAGAAATAATCTTCTAGGTAAAAACAGCTTGACTGGAGTTAATAATGTCCCCTCACTGAACTGAGGTGTTTAAGCTGAACAAGAGTAATTTGCCTGTGGAGAGAACTTGAGTATGAAAAACCAGCCGAGACAAAGAGTCTTTGCACTTAGTATTAAGCATTTATCACACCTGACAATGGAAAAATAAAGAAATGCCAAAACAGAAAAAACTATTCCCAGGAGGACAAAACCAAGACTGAAGTTTCAAGTCTACCAGCAGCCTGCTCCCATCCTTCTCTTTATTCACGTGTGGTCAACTGCACCAGAACACACTCAATACAGAAATGTTTGTGCAAGAAAGGCCTTGCTGACAATGCTGCTTGAAAAATTGTCCTAAAGGAACATTTCTGTGAGAGGCATTTAGGAAGGCAGTCTTGCTGTATCCCTAATTGCTGCAAGCAGCAAAACAACACCTCCAGTAAAGCAGAAGCAGCAGCTTTCCCCATGCAGCCCATAAAAATCAGGGTAGGCAAATTTCTAACAGCCTCCTATTTCAGTGCCAGACTTGTCAATATTCCCCACTCACAGCTCCTCTAAAAGGAGCAATAAACCATCTGCATCTCTGTTTAAGTAAAGCTTACAGAAAACACTTCACTGGAAAAGGGACAATAGTTTCAAGTAAAGAATGCAATGAGAAATGTTTCTACACTGAGAAAACCCCATGAGATGAGTGAATCTGAGCCATTTATTTCCTTCCCTTTTCTGTCTTCCCAAAGCATCTTACAGACCCCACGTACCTGGTACCTCCAAGTGGAGCTGACACAGTGCAGCAAACATTTTGTTTACCAGAGACATTTATAATTCAATTTGCAGACATTTGCAAATGTTAGCTTTCAGACTGCTCTCCTAATGGGTTCTTTAACAACTCAGGAGATGCACAGGAACTGTGGATGTATTAGGATAATCACTCTCAGGAGTAAATCATTCCATCTAGCCTTTTAGTAATGTTTTAGCCTCAAAATGACAAACAGAAAAAGCCATTTCAAGCAACACAGACTCCTGATTCTAAGGAAATCTTTCTGGTGTATATATATCTTTCTGTTACATAGGTAAGAAAACCCAGTATCCAATAATTTCTAACTAATTATATCCTGAAGTTTTGTTGTGACATTTGGAAAGCCTCTGGATGGTTTAGTTACTCCAATCTTTGGTGTTGAGTGAAGATGTGCAATACCCCTCTAAGGAAACAATGGATTTTCTTTCTTTTTTTAGGCAGGTGAAAAGCAAAATTAAAATTTCGTTTGCAGTAAAATTTTCATTTTGAAGAGGATTTTTAATAACTTCTAATATTTCCTACCAAGTTGTTAATTTAAATTACTTCGGCAATCGAGCAAAAGAATCAGTCCAATAGAATTACTGTCAAATTCCAAATAAAACCTACATACAACTCCAAATGTCAAAACACGTACATACCATGCAACCATGGGGTCATTAAAAAAAAAAAAAAGATACTGACTTCAGTGTGAAGAGGACCAGAATGCTTTAAAAAAGAATTCTTAATAAAAACTGAAAAAAAAAATCCTAACTGAAAGCCACCCAACATTTTAAGATCCTCAAGCAACTAAGAGAGTTCAGGTACAAACTTCCAAAGCTAGAGAGAAGGAAGATTACTTTTTCACCTTTCTGTAAAGTGTCAAAATGTAATATTAATTCTTCCTGTTCTCAGAAAATCTAAAGAGGACTACCAAGCTATTAAACCTTCTGGTGGATCATTTGTGGTATGAGTTATTAGCATAATTGGGGGCACACTTTATTCTGACCTTTGCAAAACTTTCATTTCCCAAATGTGATAGATACAAAGTGCTTTTATAATACCAATAATGATTATTTCCTATGGGAAACTGCCAATTATAAGTTGGTGAAAAATGCTATATCAGATGTACATTGAGAAAATGAACACACCTACCAACAGTCAGACTAATTAAAGCCATTCTTCAAATATTAATAAAGCTTTTCCCTTCCATAAAATACAACCTGTATATTTTAGTCCAGCTCTATCCTTGTCAGGTCATTCTTTCAACAATAATAAATGTTTGATTAGTGGTTAAATACAACATTTCTGCTGTATTTCTTTCCCTGGCAGTAAACCAACACATGTGGGAAACTTTTTTAACATTTAACCACTTGACTCAAATTCACACTGTTTATATCAAGTCACATCAAGTGCTAGCAAAAATACTCAAGATAAGGAAACAAACCTCATGTTCTGGACACAATTCTTAAAGAGAAAAAAAGAAAAAAAAATAAAGAGCAAAGCAAAGATAAGCAGTAAACTGTCCAAGAGCTTGGGGTTTGAGGTTATAATATTGACAGCAGCACCTTCTGCTGCAGCCACAATACAACAGGCAGTGGCTTCAATGGCATCATCTCCTGCTCTCGTGTCACCTGCTGTCCTGGGTCACCTGCTGCCGGCTCCTGTGAAGTGCCAGCAAAAGGAGGGCCAGGGAAAGCACAGCCAAGCCAAAACTGCTGAACACACTTACTGATGACAACTGCCCTCCCACCAATACAGCATCACTTTCACAGCACATTCAGTGCAAATTAAGACAGATGAGAGGAGTATTAATAATGAAAAAACTGATTCCAGATTATATGTGACAATAGAAGAGCCTCCATGCTGATGCCTCAGTGATAACAGAGGAAAGCCTCTGATTTCCTTCAAAACATGCACCTGGAAGTGGCCTCAAACTGCTTAACATTTTAAAATGGTAAACTTCCCAGTTCACCAACTGTGTTTAAACACATCTTAAAAAGAAAAAAGATTCTATAGAATCCAGGCAACAAATTGTTCAATTAAGACATGTAGAAAAGGGTCAAAAGAAAAATAATTTTAAAGGTTATTTTTTTTGATTTTTCAGAATATCTAGCTGGTTGCTTACCACATCCTTGACACAAAAACAGACCATAAAGGCCTGCAGAGAAAAAAGGAATCCTGCTAATTTTCAGGCAGACAGACCCAAAAGAGTTGTAGACAGACTTGTATGGCCAAATGTTCACAACCAGGAGCTGGATACACATCTGATATAACGAGGTAAGTGAAGCTCTGCTTCCTTTGTAAGGGAGGAATCTGATCCTCAGGTCATTTATAACACCCACTGCAAACCAAGCATAAATGGTCAAAGGCTTCCAAGTGTACAGAATTGCACAAATGCCCAAGAAAGGGGCGCTGCTAATCTTGAAAAAGCAGTTTATACATCAGCACAAGAAATGCTTGCAGTATTTACAGTAGCTCCAGATATGTCCTCCCAGCTGCTACCCCAGACTGCACAAGACCCCATAATGATCGTGTTTGGGATCCAAATTCTCAGTCTGGTACGGATCAAAGAGCAAAAAGTGCAGTTATGAAATCTAAGTAGATTTGCTTGCTACTTTTCATTCTAATGTTTAACAAGGCTTATTATTTTTGAGAGCAAGAAACAACAGCTAAAATACAAACAACTGAAAAGTGACATGTGTGTCATTAAGCAATAAACAACATTCCCTATTTATCTGTCTTTCCCCTTTGGGTACAGAAAATAACTAGACAGCAGTCTCATCACTCCACATACTGTACCTTTCAAAATTTGGCACAGCAGCTCTTACACATTGTGTTTCAGATCAAACAGCTCAATACGTGCTTCAGAGATCTGGCAGCACTTCTTCTGGGAGTTACTTCCTACTTTTCTGGCTTATGCAACCTGTCAAGCTTGGAAAATTTACACTTAGTAGGTCCCAAATATGTACACAGAGAAAGAGGAAATCATAATAACCACGATTATAAATGAAGTTTTCAAGGTCAATTCGATTTGCCAAAGGCATTTCCATTGCCTCCAAGAAATCTTTCTGGTGTGGAACTGCACGTGCCACCTTTTCAGCCTGCAGTTTTTACAGGTCCTGTGATCAAAAGGGATTTGTTTGGGTAAGCAGCTGCAGTGGGGCAGACTCCATAACACATACACACTCCCTGTTCTCTGCTGCAATACTCCTCTTATGAGCAAAATTACAACAGATAGGATATGAACAGTAGAGGAAAAGCAAGCTCTGGAAAGCCAGTACTGAAAAGTTTTGCCTTTGATTAGCATATGTTTACAGATTTATTTTTTTTTTACATTCAACCAAACATTGCTCCTCCATATCAGACCACAAAAGCAGGTCGAGCAAACATCCCTCTGAAATTTTCCATAATTTTACAGTTTAAAGTAGTTGAAAATACTGGAAGAAAAATCCTTTCAAAGTGCAACGCATTTTTGGCAATAATTTAGTAATTTTCCTTTTTGGCTTTGCCAGAAAACATTAAGGGTTAAAGATGAATGCACTATTCATGTGACATAAGAAGACACATCAGTTAAAAAGAGAGCATCCAACAGGCCATTAATCTTGCTGTATCAATAGTAGGTCTTGGCAGATAGTTTCAACAGGAGAAGAGAGTCAGAAATGAATAAAACATTTTGTCCAAACTCAGCTGTGCATGACCTCTTGCTTTCTTTCCCACCATGTAGGTATTTCCTGTATCTGACAGTTTTATTATGACATTTCCCACTTTTGCTACCTTGCTTCCTTTATCTCACAGCTCTCCCCATACTTTTCAGATCATCCTGCTTATTCTTTCACTCTCCATTTCTCTCATAATTGGCCTCAGTTGAAGTCTGTGGCAAAAATCCCACTGATCTGTCTGCAGTGGTATCCCTTGGGAACAGGGGAATGTCACTCACCACCTCTGCCACCACTGCCCTCCAGCTTTGGCACTGAGTCCTGCCAACTTTGGGTAGGCTGAGAAACAAGAAAGGGAAGAGTTTCCTTCCTCCACTCCCTCCATTTCCAGACACACACTCCTGCTGGATAACTACAGCCTGCAGATTCTTGTGCTCTGGTTGGTTCCTGGATCCAACACAATCCACTAAGAAAACAACCAGAAAAAAGAAAAGAAGGGGGAAAGGGGAAGCCATAAAGAACCCCAATATGCTTAGAGAGCTGAATCTGCCAGAACAAAATGCTTTGCAAGAACCTCACTTCCTTCAGGCTTGATTGAGGCCAAACAGTACCATTTTGTGCTATTTTGTGTCTCTCATTTTTCTGCCCTGTTCTTCCCATAGTCCGCACTTTTGGATATGAAATCAGGTTTTCACATATTTTAAAAGAAGAAGGTTTAACTTCAGGCATCAATGAAATAGAGATTTTGAATACAACAACACTATGACTTAGTTCTTTACATAATCTTTTCAAAAAACAGCAAACAGTCTTTCCTTCCTGGGGAATGGCAGATAAATCTTTCAGGGGACAGTTTTACAAGGCAGTCACTTAAAGAAATACACAGACAAAGAAAACAACCTTTCTCAGCCTAAGACAACCCTTATCATAAACAATTAAAATTTACAGGAGCCAAGATTTGTTTCCTCCCTTTTTGTGCACTAGAATGTCTGATGATTCAGGGGTGGTTTCAGACAGACCTACCACAGACCAATTTGAGGCAGCAGTCTGGTAAACTTTGGAATCCTCTCTAGAAGTCCACCAGTCACTCATTCTTTCACTGCTAACTTTTGCTCTGGCAGAAAAAAATGAAAACTGACTCAGATTTAAAAAAAAAAAAGCACAGAATTATGGAACACTTTTGGTTGGAAAGAGCTTTTAAATACCATCTAGTCCTGCAATAAGCAGGGACATCTTCAAGTAGATCAGGCTGCTCAGAGACCAACCCAGCCTAACCTTGAATGTTTCCAGGGATGGGGCACCCACAATCTATCTAGGAAACCTGCTCCAGTTTTATGTTATCCTCATTGTAAAAAATTTCTTCCTTATGTCTCGCCTGAATATGCTCAGTTTCAGTTCAAAGCCATTACCCCTCGTCCTGTCACAAGAACCTACTAAAAACTCTGTCTTCATCTTTAAGACCCTCTTAAATATTGAAAGGTGGCAATAAGACCCCCCTGGAGCCTTCTCTTCTCTAGATCAGAAGTGACCTTTTAGAATGTTATTTATCAGGTCTCCTTTTGGGCCTGCTCAGTCCCTGATTCACTCCTCACTCAGGTTTTTGGTGTGAACAAGCATCCAGGGACAAGAAATTAGTCTCCATTCTCACTCCCAGCCTCTATTTTCTTTATCACAAGCATCAGTTTAAATGCACATGAAACCACAGAGAACCTGACAACCGAGACTGTCACAACTGCCATAAATTATCAGTATGCTTTTGTTATCACTTGCTTTTTACCTCCCAGAGCTCTGCCTCCTCCCTAAACCAACAATCTTTCTCAAACTGAGACCTTTGCCACTGGATACATTTTCTGCCTCTTCCATGCTCACCTCTCTCACATAAATGTCTGCACAAAGCTGGATTTTGCTGTAATTAAACAGAACAGTCTTCCAAAAGGAAAGCACGAAGACAACAACATGATCACAAGCAGCAGGGAATATTTGGAAAACAATGCTTCATCGGGATGCAGTAAGTTTCATTTATTTTTCTTTTGCTTCTCTATTTTTGTTTTATACTGTTGACTCCAAGTTTTAATGACTGAAGATATTTTAAGCATTCCTGACCTAGAAATGTGCTAAGAATAAGAGAACTTTATTATAAAGAAAACATTGGCCATCTGAAGGGAAACTCAGTGTATACCCCACCTTAGTAAGCTATGCATATTGCTTATGAACAGCAGATAAGTTTCCAGAACTAAAAGAATTTGATTTCCAGAAGACAGAAATAACATGGATAAAGAGTCAGACAGGCTGTAGAATTCAATGGACTTGATTAAGAGAACAGTTGGGGGATTCATGGCTAAAATGGATGAAAATCCAGCTCAAGGAGAAAATACCCCCACAAAATATGCTAATTGCTGTGTTTTTAGGGCCAGTAAGAAGATATCCAGTGGACATACAGCCTAAAGCTAGGAGTGAAAACCTCTTTATTTTGACAACAGCAATGAGTCTTTAGTCTCTAACAAGAAGGGCAACTTTTCTTTATTCTCTCCCTTATAAAGTGTCACTTCCATTTGGGACCAGTTACCACGCTCCTTATAATGATCAGGCAGCAAATGCTTTGGGACTAAAACTCATCCTAAATTTTGCTCAGCAGGTGTGAGAGTTCCACCCTGACACAAGAAATACAAGCACAAAATATTTCTGTGATTGCAGCAGGCAGATTACACAGTGAGAACTTCATCAAGGTTTGGCCAAGGAATGCTGCTCTTAGATCACAGAGAGACAGTGACACACAAGTGCCCACAGGAGCACAGGTAATTTAAACCAAAATGCACATGCCAAGTATTCAGACTCTGTCCTTCAGAGGAAAAGAAAAGTCTGCATTTCTGTGGTAAATATACCACAGGGATCTTATTTCACCTCCACAAAAATCAACTATGAAGTGTTGATGAATAAAATCAATGAGCTAACTGTGAGGAACAGTACATTGTTTTAATTATCATTCCAATCAGGAATGCCCAGTGAACATCATGCCCAATTTTACACTACAAACTTGAACAGGGATTCAGCCCTCCCTCCTTTCAACAGAGCTGGAAATCATCATTTATTGAAGGGATTTTTTCTTTGGCTAGTTTTCTCCTGAGCTCAATCTCTCTCAGACTAGGAGAGGGGTCAAAGTTCCTGCAGCTCCTGATTATTCAATAACATGACTAATGCTCTCCTAAGGGGAACATGATTACAGGTAAATGATGTGTTATGATAAAGGCAGCACCTCCCATTTGCACAGCTCTGTCCTCCCACCCACCACTATGTAAACAGAATAAACCTTTAAGGACGTGCTGCCTGACCTCGTCTCCTGAAGAAATACTGCCTGGAAGCACACTGTAAAGAAACACAGGATGGCACAGAGTGGCCCCATTTAATCTTTAACAATATGGTATTTTGACAGGTTTCTACCCAGAAAACCTCTCCCAGACATCCTCAATGCAACTAATATTAACTGCAGCATGCTGTTCACAGACCCTAAAGCTGTACAAATTGTCACTCCCTGGGGCTACTTTTGTTTTGTCACCGAGCCAAGTTCTCTTCATATTAACTCGATGCAAAAATTCAGAAGTTCTGAAATTTGCTGTTCCTTTTTTGAGGTCTTTGACTTTCAGGATGGTGTGTAAAGCTATGGCATATCCTTCTTCATGCTATGTTTCAATGGTTAAAAAGAGGAAAGTTAAAAGCAACATCCCTAACTTCCTGCACTAACTCCAAAGGAGCTTTTCCCTCAAATATTGACTCTTATTTTGAAAGCATCAAATGTAACAGACACTCTAGGTAAACTCATTCAGCTCCTATTCCTTTATCAATTTTAACAAATGAACCAACACTTCTGCCATTAATGGGAATTCATTCTAAGTCTCTTACAAGTAAAGATTTCTACTGTTGCACCTGGATAAGAAGTCAGCCCTATCTGTATTTTCAGACCATTGCTCTACAAAGATATTTACAGAAGTTTCTACTTTCCAAGAAAGCTATTTCTAGCCAATATAGGCTTATTTTTTTCTTTTTTAATTATTTTAAACTGTACTTGTGCCCACAGAAGAATTATTTTTGTCAGTTACAAATAAACAAACCAACTGTGACAGAACACCAGGTCACAGTGCAACAGATTCCCAAATGCTTGTGGCATACACTACATGGATAAATCAACAATCCAGGAGTGAAAAACAAGGAAAACAAGTCTGTTTCAATCACTAATGCCAAGGTAGGATAGGTAGAGCACAGCCTGCAACCTTTGTACCATTACTTCTAATTCTACAATTCTAGATAAACACCACAACCACATCCTTTGGTGTCAATGACTTTTTCTGCAATGAAATTTTCCTACTAAAGATCCCTTTAGAGAGGATCCATCAGCAACTGGAATCCTCATCTGAGATTTCTCACACGATTTCACTGCAGACGACATCAGAGAATTCTCATTTGAATTTAGTTGTGGTTTTACATGAACAACAAAAAGCAAATGCACCATCTCCTCATTATCACTTCCAAAAATTTCAGTAAGAAGAGTAGTGCATGAAGTCTGTGCCCTGCTCTGTGCCTGTGCAGTAGGACAGGAATCAAAGGACTCATCTAAGCTAAGCTTGAGGTCTCAGTCAGGACTAACCAGAAACTAACATTTGCCACAGCAACTTTTTGTGCTTGCTCAAGGCCTGGATTGCTAAAGCAATTGGAATTTTGTGCCAGCTTGGTGCTTCTGGAGGAAAAGTAATTTTCACACAGCAGAAGCCAATACAGTCAGAATCCTTTGTGGATGGATATAACTTTACTCAGACTAGGAAGATAACATAGATTGGTATGCAAGTGACCCATCCCTGAGCACTTAAAAAAAAGTAAAAAACTTGTCCTCCACAAATATAAGGTGAGAAGAATCTGCTGGAATCACACAGAGACTGCAGAACTTAAATTGACTTTGCAGCTGTTTAGGAATGGTTATCACTGAAGTTTATTGGGCCTGAGGGGGAACACACAAAAGAACAATTTCTACTCATCCATTCTTTCCAGAATGTTAAACTTCAAAAAGATAAGGCCTCTGAGAACTTTGAATACCCTCATCTGCCTCTGTCTGATCAACCTCACACATACACACTTCCTTAATGTCAGGATATCTGGTTTCAGGAGAGCACAGCATCCTCTGAATTTGCAGCTATGACCCAAATTTCTACCAACTTCTCTCCTCTCATGAACCCCAACCGCTGCTTTTTCAGAACACATTTTTCATTTTACTGATATGGACAGTGCAGTATTGCAATGGTAAACCATATTTTAAATGTGAAGCAGATAATCTAGTAAAAAACAGAATTAAAATGCTAAAAGAACAGAAAATGCATACCTTTTGAAAATCAGAAAACGTTCCGTAGAAACTCACATTGTAGAAAATGTCTTCCTTTCCCTTAAAAAAAAAAAAAAGCCTTAATTGTGCATATTCATATTTAATTACCTAATAAAATCACAGTAAACTACTTCAAGACCTTCTTTACCCCCCAGAAATAATTTCTCCTTATGGATCAGAATATTTACACTAAATATTACTATATTTAAACAAATACTGTGTGTTCAGTGAGTTTTTGTTTGAAGCTAATTTTATTTTGAAATTCCTGTTATTTAAGCAGAAGCATCATAGCTGCAGGTGACACGAACACATGGTACCCATTCCCCCAAGAATTTAAAACTAGAAAGCAACACAATGGAGACCAAGGATGGAGCAGTGTGCCAGGAGCAGGGAAAAGAAAGTATTTTATTTTGAGACATATAATCAGCTTTGGGTAAAAAGTAAATGATGCCATTGTTATTAGTGCTAGAATATATTTTCCTCCATTGCTTTTGCCAACACTTTGGAAGGATGAAAGCACCCCCTTCTGTCTTTCCCCATCTTTGGAGGGGAAGGGGCAGCACAGGGGCATCCAACACTTCTGCATCTCTGAGCAGTACAAGTGGGCAGGGCTGATTTCATGGGGTTACTTTTTACCCCTCTTTTTTTTTTTTTCAAATACAGAAACCAAATTGATTTCCATCTGTAAGACCTTAAAATGGACATGAGCCCCTCAGCAAGCAAAGCAGCAGGTTTACACAAACAGGAATGAAAACGACAAAAGAATGCTCAAAAATGAAATCAAATCCAAATTCAGATTAGAAATCCATGTTTTATAAGAGACAATATTTTATTTAAAAAACCCAAGTGTCTTCAGCATTATTGAAAATAATATGAAATTGACTGTTGCTTTTCCAAATTAATTTCTATCAAGAGCTCCTCCACATTAGATCAGAAGCTGTATTTTTCTCTCTTCCATCAAGCTTCATCTTTCTTCCTTTATAGAAAAAATAAATTGAAGCCTAAAGTTGAGAACATCTCAATATGCACTAGGTGCATACGCAGAATTAAATTTGACCTTCTACTCTTCAGTTTTATGAGGTTTAAGTTTTATGAGAAGAAGAAAAAAAAAAAAGAAAAAAAATCTCAATATTAGAAACAGATTGTAGAAAACAAGTGTCTCAGCCAAGGGAAGCCAGAGCATGTTGTGGGTCTAGCATTTGCTTTGAGAACTCATGGTGCATAAAACACCCCGAGTATGAGACCAGAGGGACTGAGAACCACAGCAATCACAATTACAGCAATGAAGGCAGTTAAAGAAAATAGTTTCCTCCTCTGTTGAATCCTCCCAAAGTTGCCAAAAACATCTATTAACACAGAGGTTGTTCCAAATCATAAATAGCAATGCTGAGAGGATGATGGCTACATACTTTGTTCTCATTAAATATTGACAGCACGCTCTTCTATTAAGAGACTACACGGGGATTTCAATTATTTTTTTAATTATTTTTTTAATGCCTCAAACTCTTTGCTTTTGCTGGTGCACTTTCAGACTGACCTCAGCAGCTCATAATTACATGACAAGATATCACTGGGTCTCCAGGACTTCGCAGCTTCACACAAAGACATTCTTGCACTCACTTCTGGGTCAACTAGAGCCAACTTCATGCTAAAATAAACTCCCTGTTCAAAACACATTGGTGCTGGGAAAAACAAAGACACGACAAGAATATTTTCAAGCATACAAACTACTCTGTTAGTCTGCAATAAGAGATACACCTCAGACATTTTTGCTCTCTTGCAGATGGCGGTCAGATTTCAACAGGGTTACATCAGCGTCGGATGCAGCCCAGCTCCACTGGATCAGGAGCATCCCACCATCCCTAATGCACATTCCAGAAACAGAACCTGCTTCCCAACTGCTTTTAATCATCTGCAGCTTTCTGGGCAGAATTGCCACTGGGCCCTGAAATTTCTCATGTTCCATGTAAACACATGAGTACAATCTCATAAATTTAATGAAGAAAATCAGTTTCCTTTTAGTTATGCAAATACCAAAAATCTCTCTCTTTGTGTTTTCACCAGTTAAGTATTTCTTCAGAAGCTTGTTTGTGTCCAAAATCTCCAGTGGCCCTTTCACTGAGATTGTAAATTCTTTGAGGGAAACACTGAGAGCCAGAGTGAAGCCTCACTTACAGAAACACTGAGCCCTTTGTAATTCACAGTAACAGAACAACTGATGGAGGAATGAACAGGGCTGCAGCCTCAGGTTTGCCCTTCATTCCAGAGCTGGGTGTAAAGGCTAAAATACTAAAACCCTACTATTTTCATTTTTCTCATGTTCAAAAGAAAAAGAAATGTTTTCTAAAAAAAGAACAAGCTGGTCTTAAGTACCTTGATGCCTGCTTTTTTTTGGTAAAGGACTTTAATTTGCTGTTCCTGGCTTCCTGAACAGCTAACCAGGTATCACAGGATTTCAGCTGCACCTGAACACCAAGGCAGGTATAGAGGTATCAAATTCTGATGTGCCCAGTGTTCATTCTCACCACAACACACATTTCTTCACTACTGTTCAGTAAAGCACAACATGTTTCTTCACTAGTCACCTGGCCTTTCCTGTCACCTTAAATACACCCCATGGGTTTCCTCTTAACCCCCTTATAACCTACCAGGGGAGCACATACTTTTGCAAAAGACCCAGCTAAATCATAATAATCCTTCAAAAGGATGGATGACCTTCATCAAGACTGTAGGCTTGTCAACAATTTTTTTTTTCTCTTATTTTTATTTTCAAGCAGAATGCAAGTTCTCATCCACAGGGATCCATCACTGAAGGTTCTTTTTCACCTGTCACTCTGAAATGCTCAGAAAGAATGACCTGACAGGAACACACTTCTGCAAGCCTGTGACTTTCCCATTGGTGGACACTTGGTTAAGATAATCACCTCCTTAAGCTACCCAGAGCATAACTTTAGAATTCCAATAAGGACCGTTTGCCTAATTCTAATTAAAAGCAAAGTACTCAATTTAGAAAAGACCATTAGAGTCTTAATTTAAACATGACAATTTTAGTCTGTCAATATACTGAAATGATCATTACCTACCAAACCTTCACTCATTTTGTGCTGAAAAGGAACTTCAACCATAGCTCATTAGTTAATTTCAGACACACAACTGTTAACATTTTTCAGACATGAGTTGCCTGTATATCCTTAATCTGGACATGTAGTTTCTAAAAGGTCTTTTCTTTCTTTGTATTTTTTTTTTTTCAGTATCTAGGAGTAAGGAAAAAAAAAAAAAAAAAAAAAAACCAGCAGAGGCAAACATACAAGGCAAAAGGAAAAGCTGAAAAATTCCCTGTCATTCTTGCACTTGGGGGCAGGAAACCACCCTGAGTGATGTGGTGTCAGCACCCTGCCTCCCACCAGCTCCCGCCTTCCTCAGGCCAGGCTGTTCCAGCAGGGCCTCGCTGCCACATCGCTGGCTCTCGTGAGGCTCCTGAGAAAGCCCAGCTCCTTCCTGGAGTGGAGCCTTGCCAGGGACATCAGTCTGTTGCTGCTGACACACTCCACACATAATTCGGTGGCTTCCTGCTCCAGGCATTACATAATTTGAGCCTCTGGCGTATCTTTCTGGAACATTTCGTGTACTCACCCCCAGGATCAGCAGCATCTTCAGCTACCAGGTAGCTCTGCACTTTTTCTGCACTGATTCTGACCTGGATGGCACTGACTACAGGCACAGATGGCTGTTTATCCCAAGTGAATAAAACCTTGACAGTATGACTCCCAAAACAGACAAAAGGAGCAGGTGACCACACAGTTAAACACAATTAATGCTCTTAGGAATACCATGATGGAAATCACTCTCATAAACCACAGGATTCTACCAAGGGCTGTTGCATTCAGCTTCACTAAGTCAGAAAATTATTAATCAAGGAGAGCACACAGCCTCCTACTACCACCACACACAACTCACCCCTAAGTCCTAAAACTGCCTCCAGCCATGAAATCCTGGTTCTCTTGACTCTGGATCAATGTGCATATAGCCAAATTGAAAGCTACAATCACTCCCTGATGTTTGCTGAGCAAGATTCAGGACACTGCCCTCCTGAAACAGGCAGACTATTTTCACACAGATGTCAAGTACTTGGAGCGCAGAGATTCCATTTCATGAAAAGCATATCAATTGATAATAAAGTATACTCTCCAAAATGATGAGCAGATAATAGAATCTTTTAGACCTTGTTCTACAGAGAATGAGTTATATTTATAAGATAAACTCCACATAATTTAAGCCAAGCAATAAACAGCAGCATTTGTGCAATAGAGAACAGTTGCTACAAACTCTTATCAGTATGCAAATATAATAGCACCAAGAAACACAATCTGCAATTTGACTCAGAGAATTTCAGTGTGTCTTGGATGTAATTATATACTACCCTACAGCTCCTGCAGGGAATTTTACCTATGGTTTAGGAAAGGGGTTTTTTTTGTGGTTTTTTTTGATTGGTTTTGTTTGTTTTGTTGGGTTTTTTTTCTGTTGGTTGGGGTTTTTTTTGTTTTGTTTTGATTTTTTTCCCCTAGGGGGAAGAAAGATGTACTCACTTTTTAGTCACTTATAGTAATTCTCTGGAACTAAAATTATCATGCTGCAGTTTAAGAGGTTTTCAGTCTATGAAAGTACTCAGTGCTGACGAAAGCATTAACAGTCCAAGACTTCATTTACAGCATTACAAAGAATCCAGGTCAATTATGGGTAAATGCTTTTACTCGTCTTGGGCCAATGAAATTAATTATTATCATAAAAACCTGCACTCCAACCAAGAGTAAAGTTTAAGGGTGTCTCACCATAATTCAAAGAGAACAGAAAGGAAGGAGCAAACCTAGACTCCAACACGGAAAGTGAGCAGCTAATGCAGGCCCTGGGGAACATGCAGCAGGTGACAAGATGGGAAGAGGATGGATACTCCTTTCAGGCCAGCAAGCCAGCAGCTGCCAGCACTTCATATCACTAAGATAAAATCTGATGTCTCCAGGGAAAGCTCAGCATCATCACATAAATCCTACATAAAGCCTAATCATTCTTCTTGGGATGCACTCTGTGTTCCAGAAACTGGGAGCCTGCTCCTTGCCAATCTCGCTCTGAAATGTAGGCCAGCAGCTCTAACGCAGCATGTTGTGATCTGCACTTTTATTATTCCAATCCTCCACAACAGCAAGAGAAAGGGATTAAGCAGCATTATTTTTCCCCCTGAATATTTACTGAGATAATTACATACCAGACTGTAATACGAGATTATTTTGCACCGTGCAAAATAACACAGAATGGACCTGTCATTTTATGGAAAACCTCTTGGTCCTATCACTCTTGGGAGAGTACACGCTGATCACATTGGGCATGTTCCTCCAGGAAAAGTTCAACATCAAACTCTTCCAAACGTACCAAATAGCTGCACTCAGCTTCTTCATACAATCCCTTTTTTTTTGGAAATCATATTTTTAAAAATATTTCATAAAACATCATTAATGACTAAAGCCATCTGTGTTTCTGGAGAACGCTCCTTTCCATCCTTTCTTTCCTTCCTACTGGGCTGCACAGTAAAGATTTTTTTATTTACAACCACTTTTATGCCAGCAGATGTTACACCACACAAAACCGCTTTGCTGCAAGTTCAAGACAAAAGTGGTGGGAAGAAGTTTACATAACCAGACATCATCAACCAAAGCAAGAGAGCCTGGCAAACCACAGGCTGTAGTCATTTAATTCACACAAATCTCTCTTCCCCCTTCTCACTCTGCTTTCCAATTTATTTTAATTCCATAGGAGGATCTGACTGGTAGTCACTCCATAATGCATTGCAAGGTTTAAATGCCAGCAGCTTTTCTTGTCTTGACAAAATTTACACAGCTGAAATTTAATTACAAGTGGCTCAAACTTTTGTTTTGCTTCTACCCACCTGGAGCACACAGGCCCTTTAAAGTAAATATGTTTAGTCATTGGATAATATGAAGTATAAAAGAAAAGTTATACTGTAATAAACAGAGATACGTTTCAAAACAATTTTGATTTCTTATCATTGAACCTGGCTGTAACCAGCTAGCTGAAGGTGGCATTACTGGGATGGAAACAGCATGGTATTTCAATGCAAGAAAGTAAACATATTCTCCCAGACACTAGCACAGGAGTTGAAATGCACCCAAGAAAACCATTTGCATTATCGGTGTGCATTATTCTGCCCTAACACTTTGACACTGAGTTTAAACATTAAGCTGGGAGTACAATGCCTCTTTTTTAAACTAATGCAATTTCTTGGGGCAAAATCTGATATGGCCAGCCAGATTTCCTGAGTGTTAGCTTCTCCTAAGGAAAAAAAAAATAAAACAAAAAAGGAGACATCAGTTTAATTTTGATTTGTCCAGTAAACAGATCAAAGCATTGCAATTCTGCAGAGGAGGTTTACAAAGTCTCTTTGTGCAAACATCCTGGGCCTGATGCTGCCAGCTGCACTGAAGCAAATCTCATCTGATGGCGGCCAGTGCTGGTTTGTGCTACATTGTCCAATGCAAAAAATTTACACTTTAAAGGGAAGTCAAAATCTTTGAAGTCCCACTCGATCAAAAATTATTAAAACATGCAATTTGAGTTCTTAGGCTGATCTTAACCACATGTGTCTGGAAATGTTTCACACTTCTATTCTGTTGCTTATATACCAAAAACTGTGTTCAGCTCTAGGCTCCTCCTAGTCCAGTGCAATAAATTCTTTGGGTGAAGGAGCATTTTTAACAAATATGTACAACGCCTAAAAGAGAGATTCCAGAACCACTACTAGATCACTGAGAGCTGCAAGACTGCAAAGTGTAAATAATTTTTAGCATAGCTGAAACATCTTTCTAGATCCATGCTTCGTAAGATTGCAATTTCTGCCCAGCCCCTTCTATTTCTTTTCTCATCCAATTGTGCAGTTGAGTTTGTTCAGGGTTTGCTGTTTGCTGCCTTTCACAGAACACAACGAAAGAGGGAGGAAACAGAAATGACACAACCCCTATAAATTAGTTTTAAAATGTTCAGTGGTAGGCCTGATGTCCACAGCTACTTTGATTCTTCGCAAAAGAAATTTTTTTTTTTTTTACACACATATGGTTTTCACTTGAGTGTCCCTTTAAGCCAGCTTTGCTGATTCAGAATATGTCCATACCATTGCCAAAGCAATTAAAAATAATAATAATAAAAAAAAAAGGTGTTCCTGAGTTCTGTTCTGACTTAAAACTTTACATAGGGAATCCTCAGACTTGGAAACAACACCAAGAAGCACATTGTCATTTCTGCTGCAAGACTGCTGTCAATGTCCATATGCAAAAAGACTGCTTGATAAATATCCTATAACAGCCTGTGCTTCTAAAGCTGAAACTTTGCTCTTTCTGGGCTACAAATCAAAACTGGATCTGTTGCATAACAAAAGCATTAAAGAAAATGGCCTCTAATTCTGCATGGCACCTCAGTGTGAGCAGTGTAAGCAATGCCTTGCTCCATACATTAATCTGCACCCCTGGGAGTTTGTCCTGGTAGAGCGTGTCCATGTCCCTGATTTGCTACATTTTGATTTCCAAGTCAAGGTCAAGAAGTAATTTACCAGGATCCCTGTTGCTAACACACATGGGCTGCAGGCTTTGGGGAAGTCATCTCCTTGTGCTAAAAAAGGGTCCCAACAATTGGAATGCAAAGAGATGAAATAGTCTGAAAGCTGCTTTATACCCTTCAGCACACTGCTCTGAACAATATAGATGCCACTTCTTTTTAACTTGCATATATCAGTTTTGCATATATATTCTAATTAAAAATGCTGTATTGCAGTGTATTCTCTCATCTGAGGTATCAGCAAATGGACACCAAGCAGGTTAAATAAAAAATAATAGACTGCATTGGAATAAATGCCATAAAATAAATAATGCAAGGATAGTCCCTGCCCCAGAAACCTTGCAATTTAGGCCATGAACAAAGAATTCTTAAGGGATCATACCAATCCTACCTCACATTCCTGAACTGACATTTACATTGTGCTGTACTTCAGTTCATATTTTCAGGGCTGGAACTATGCATTTGTTCTGATATGCACTGCTGAAATCTGCTCTGGGTCTCGTGGTTCACAAGACAGTGAGCCTTCATGCCAGCCGTTATTGTGACATTGACAGATATTGAAAAATACCTGATCAGAACACTGTGGGTGAGGGTGTGTGTCGTAAAAGAAATCTGATTTTTAAAGTGTGACCAGCTGTGCCCCTACCCAAAAGACAGGGGGAGAGGGAAAGGGGACTAGGTGGTGGAATTACCAAAATCCCAAGCAACAAATAGCTTTCAGTCTGGGTCCCTCTCCTCCTGTGTCACAAAGGGTTACCTGTCCCAACCCAGGAATATCACCATCCCTCCTACAGGATCAAAATTGTCCTAACAGCCACTCCTTGCCCCGCTGAAATTGAGCTAACAATTAGTTTTGAAATTATATCTGTCTCAACATGGTCATCTAAAATTCCACCAGTACCCCTCCATCCTGAAAAAGTGAAAGCTTTTGACATCTGAATTTACAAACAAGAAGGCTTGAGCCAACTTTTTGGATATAGACTTTGCTTTGGAAGGGATAAATGGAGCCCCACTGGATGTGCAGAATATGGGGAACAAATAGAGTTCTGAAATTAACTTCTCAAATTAACTATTTCACCTGCAAAAATTAGAGACTGATGTAATCAATCTCCAGCTCTGAAGGGCTGGGTTTGTGCACTTGCAGTGTGCTGTACTCAGGTCAGGTTTTTTCCCCTCATACATGGCAAATCCCCCTGCCAAGTCCTGACACTATTTGGATTCTCGTTACCTTTCTTTTGTCAGGTCAAATTTCAAGATTAAAAAAAGGAAAAAAACATAACCACACACTGCCAAACAATAAAAGAGAAGCTATTATCCATCAGATAGAATAGCTTTTTTCCCATTATTTTCCCTTTGAAAGGGGAAAGGAATGAAGCATTAAGTCGACAAACACCATTTTGGCCTATGAATCATCCCTGATAAAACTGCAGATGCACAAACCCAGTCACAACAGTATCACAGTAAGAGAGAACAGATAAATCTCAACAACAGCCCAAAAGGCCCCTTAGATGAGGCAGGATGATTTTGAATTGGATTTTAAGATGGAAGGCTCAAATGGACTCAGGTTACTTGCTTGCAACACCCACGCTCTGTCAATAGACAGTGCTGAAAAGGAAGAGTCAAATCTTGTTAAAATTATGTTTCAGTCACTAAGAGAAGTGTTAATTACCAGCTGGACTGAAGACCACTGAGAAAAGCAAAACATTCCCTGCCAAAGCCCTATAGACAATGTTCTTTAATTTCTAAAACCCAAGATGTCATGATAGCAGGAAGAGATGGAAGGAAGAAAAGGATTAATCCACTTTCAGTCATGTTTAAATAAGACTTCCTTTAAATGATTTAAAATGAACTGAGAAGCATTATCTTTTCATCAACTTATAAAAAAAAGGCAGCCAGAAATTTATTTGTGTAGTTAATGTGATAGTCATGTATACAGAAACACTTTTTAATTGAAACTCTAAGTTGACTTTTCAGTAACTGAAGGATTTCAGGTATATGTTTTATGAAATCAAGAAATATCACCAGAAAAGTGGTTGTAATTTAAATTACCCATCATGTTTTTAGGAAGAGATCTAGCTCACCTGAAAAATTACCCTAAGTCTACAATTCTGAAATTTTTACATATACAGTTTCATAGCTCCTAAAAAGAAAAGCAAAAAGCAAACACAAAACCGACTGTACTCTGGTAATTACTTCCTCTAATGCTTTGAGGAAATACCTCCACAGGTCTTTCAAATGAACCAGGTGAAGCAACACCTTCAAGATCCAAGTTTTGGTTAAAATTTCC
This sequence comes from Phainopepla nitens, assembly GCA_013400175.1. Taxonomy (NCBI): domain Eukaryota; kingdom Metazoa; phylum Chordata; class Aves; order Passeriformes; family Bombycillidae; genus Phainopepla; species Phainopepla nitens. The sequence continues at coordinate 156,966 of VXBQ01008832.1, read as the reverse complement.
AATTATTTATGAAAGTCATGATGAGCATTTCAATGCTGCTAAGGGTTCAGGCTATTCTTTTAGGTGTATGCCTTTACTGAGGGAATACAACTCCCTGACAGGACTGGCTGTCTCTCTGACAGGTTACTGGTTGTGACCAGCTGAGGGTCGGCCTCTCCTCCCAGGAAAGCAGTGGCAGGACAAGGTGACAAGGTCTCAGGCTGCACCAGGGAGGTTTGGGCACAGCAGGGCTGATCAGATTTGCAAAGGGGTGCCCAGGGACGTGGTGGAGTCCCCATCCCTGCAGGTGTTTAAGGAAAGCCTGGACGTGGCACTCAGTGCCATGGTGATGTTGCATCATAAATTGGATTCAATGATTCCAGAAGTCTTTTCCAACCCAACTGATTCTGTGAAAATTTAATAATTTAAAAACTAAACCCTCAAAAAGACTAGGAAAAAAAAAGTCTCATATCTTGTAGTATTATTGTCTTATGTAAAGAAAACAATTGCACTTAAAAACAAGAATGAAAATACCCAGCAAATATTCTGACACTAAACTACAGTGGGATGGAGCTAATTCCTTAAAACCAAATAATGTAACTCTTAACAGAGCAATGCAATTTCCTCTGCCATTTCTACCTGTGAGGATCAAAAACTGTTTTCCAGTTTTCAAAAGCCTCAAAGTATTGCCACATTGCTCAGCACCTGAATCATGGAAAACCACTCAGGGAATCAATCATTTGATGATTCAAAATTACCTGAAAAACTACCTGTATGTTTTTCCACATAATTTCAGATCAATTCAATTGATGTTTTTAAAGTGTCAGATATCTGAGAGCTGCACTTAGACCTTTGTTTTCACAATATCATTATTCAGTCGTTCTACTGTGGGGAAGGGAGGTGGTTATTACAGATTAAAGTGAAAAGTGTCTTTTCAAGGGTAAATTAAAAGTTAAAGCAGGATGAGATCAGGGAAGATTACCAGGCACTTTTTATAAACTGAGCATAACTAAATCAAAGGTATATAAATCAGAGCATGCATTTCTTGGCAGATTGATTCAGTTTTGAAAACTGAAATGCCATAAACTTCATAAAAAAAAAATCCCCAGCAATAAAGCTCACTTTTTTTTTCAGAAGTAACCATATTTCATGCCAATTCACAGCTACTCCTGTAAAGTATTACTTTCACCTCATGTGTTTTAAAATACAAGAAGCATTTATAAAATAAATACATGTGTTTGTATAGCAAAAATTACTGCAAACATATACTTTTGATTTCCCCACATCTTGAAGTGCAGTTAAGTTACACAAGGCTTTTTGTTCATCATGGGAAAGCTGTAAGAAACTAACATGCAGGAATCCACACAAAACAAACAAACAAAAAATCATTACAAATAAGAAGAACAAAGGTTTTTTAAGTCTTAAAAAAACTCAAAAAAAAAAAAAACTCAAAAAAAATGTCCCCCAAAACCCTGAATAAATCAACTGGTAGACTGTCACTGTAGCCAAAATCCAAGAGAACATCTTTTTTTTTCTGAGACTGCAATCCAAAAAGTTAGCACTGAAAATGAAGATGCAGCAAAGAATATTAAGGTTTTTTATATGATTTTGACTACCAGATATAGGTCTAAGCAAGTTGTGATTTTTCTGTCCACAGAGGGACCACAACTCTGCGGTACAAACTCCATCAGTAAGGATTCTTCCAAATGAACTCAACCAGACCAGCAGAGCTGAAGATTTATCCCTTCCACACCCAGCAAACAGGAACATGCAATAGGAACAGCACCCAGCATTTCTCCACAGCAATGACCACCCAGCTCTCTAGAGAGATAAAAGCAAAACGCAGAGGACTCATCCTGCTGGTACCCTGTCCTATCCCTCCAAGCCTCTGTGCACCTTCACTGCCTGCTGGATCCAGATGACCCTAGTGATGATCCCTGTGAGCATCAGCAGCAGCTGAGGTCACAGGAGTTCCTCTGGGGGATCTCTTCCCCCAAGCACACAATCCATACATCCACCCACACAGCTTACACAGCCCACCAGCACCACACCAACTTAGGAACTCTCCCAGTTAAGAGTTGCTTCTTCCAAGGTGTCATTCATCATTAATTCCACAGGGAAGAGATGGTATTACTCCCATAACAGCAGTGCAGATACTTCTGTTACCTGAAGTAAAGAAGAATTTAAGATATTTTCTTGTATAAAGACACACAGATGAAATGGCACACCAACTATTTTTATATGGCTCTTCTCGTTAAGCTCATGCTCTCATTAGGGTATCTCAAAGGAGACCATTTTATCAACATCTGTTTACCAGGCTTGGCACATATGCCAATTCCAGCACTTTCACAGTTTGTAAAGAAAAACAAACAAAAAATTTAAAAGCATGCAGAGCCAAACACAATACTTTATACACAATACTTTAGGATACATCCAAATAGACAGAAGTCTGCTTGAGAAAAGCAAAATTATACCAGTGACGTGTGAATGCAGAAAACCAGCAACTTGTACAACTAAAAAAACTTAGCCCAGTTTGTCCTCACCTGGGCCAAGGTCTTCTCAGAAGTTATTTCTCTTCCCAGCCACCTGGTACAGTCACAGGTCATGAAAAAGCTACTCTGTATTTCATAGCCAAAACCGAGAGCATCAGCAAAAAGAACAGCCAGACTGTGCTACATACTGCCAGATTTGAAGGGCTTGGGGGAAAAGGAAACGAATCTGTGTATCAGTTCAGTCGCAGCAGGGAGATTCCAGGACCTTTCCCTGGGCAAACGCAGATGCACAGCGGGGGCTGCTCCCGCCAGCCCCAGAGCGAGCAGAGGAGGCCGCCAGGGTCCCCGAGCCGCAGCTGCTGTGCCTGGGGGAAGGCGGCACCGGCAGCACCCCCGGGACACCGAGCGGCAGCTGAGCCGCCTCCCGCCCGGGCTGCCCTGTTTGAGCCCTCTGTTGTTCTCCCAGGTCACATCGCTCCCCGCCCCCCGAAGCCCCCACCTTCTCCTCCAGCCCGGGGATTCTCCAATCAAAGCAGATAAGCGCATCATGTGAGGGATGGCAGACACGCCGAGGGGGATTTCCGAGAGCTCCACCGCACCTGCAGCATCCACGGACAGAGGAGATTTCCAGTGTGAAAACCACAAGCCGAGCAGGGGTGCCAAAGTACCCACGTTACCTGCAACTCACAGCTCCTATGCCAGACTGCAGCACCTCATTTGCAATCTGCTCTGATATACCTGCAACCACATTCCATCTTCCCTTGTCATTTAACGTATGACAACTATTCCTAAGCATATTTTGTTCGGGAAGCAGTGCACAAATAACCCAGGCTGAAAGACCAGAAAGCAATAATTACTCAGTCTATTCTTTGCTGATGTCAGACATGCAGTAGAGCTCTCCAAATCCACCAGAGCACCCAATTAATCTGCACTAATCCTCAAGAACTATATCTGAAAAACAAATAGTAAAATCAAATCATCCAACAGTCTCTGCCTGCCTTGCAGACACCACACCATGCTACCCAACCTCTCCTTTAACAGATCTGTGCTTCCTTCTCATCTCTGCAAACAAACCTACAGAGAATTCATCAGCCTCTCTCCCCGCCTTCCTCAGAAATGCTTTTCTTTCCATGATCACCGTCCTTCATAGAAAAAATTATACCAGTTCTGTTGGGTTCAACAGATCATGCTAGCCTTGCCAAAGAAACCACTCCATAGAAACCACTCTGTTTCCTACTTCCCAATATGGCATTCATATTCCATTTCAACTCACACATCACCGAGAAGAATTCTGTATGAATTATCCTAATTTGTGCATTTCAAAACAAACGGGCTCTCACTGCAGCTATCAATTCCTTTCCTCCCTCTGTTTCCTTTTAGCAGAGGCAGCAGCAGTCTGAAGGCAGAGATGGAGTCAAGCACCCTGGATCCAGCACACAGCCTCGGCTGAGAGGAGAGTACGGAACATCCGTTCGTACAACAAGTACAGCACACGCAGCAACATCCACAGTGGACATCCCCAAAAAAGAAAACCAAAAGGCAAATGTGAGAGATGTGGCTATTTTAGGCATGGGAAATTAATATGTTCAAGGAGTAGAAAAATGGGAACAGAAAAACCTGTAGAGTTTTGGAATGGTCTACAAGATCCAAGAGGAAAAAAATGCCACTTTGGTATAAGAAGTTATTTCATCCGACCTATCTCGTTCAAGACCACAGCTTACATCTCAGAAAACTCACTTATTACTTGTTATTTTCCACATCATCAGTGTTCACAGGATCATGGACACTTCAGATCATTGGAATCTAAGAGATGCTCCTTATTAACCTTTCAAGTCCTTATTCTCTTTTGCCCCCTTTACTAATCACTGACCTCCTGGCTGATTACTTCCAGTCTGCAGGAGTGTGTGTGCTCAGGCTGAATGTAGGAATTGTTAGAAAGGGAAATTGATCTGTAACTTCAAGAATAAAGAGCCTGCTCTTTAATACCTTTTTCATACCATTTCCTCCTTACTGAAGTGCACCCAAATATTTATGAAGCTGAATATATATTCCCTCTTGGCTGGCATATTGCTAGACCAGCTGCAGACATAAATTACTTTTATGCAACTATTTGATAGCTCGATGGCATTTGTAAATTTTTTATCTTTATAATTTCAGATGGTGTTGCACATAAAAACAACAGAATACAAACACCAAGACTAGATTAAAAATTTTCAAGTAAATGCTCTACTGGTACAACATCCGAGAAGGAACAACGTAGAGGATTTACCATGAAAATCCCTTTAAAATCCAGCTTCTGTAATGTTACACATCTGCTCAAGATCTTCTAGGTTGCAAGGTTGGCTCACAAAGGGAGTTACAATTTGAGGGCCCCAAAGTCAACTGAACAGAACCAGTTTCTTCAGAATGGGGAGGGCAAAGGCACGTCCTTACTTCAGCAACACCAATTCCAACCACTCTGCAAACAGACCTTACAATAGAGCACATTCCAAACAGGCTGCCTCACCTCATTTACCTAAAGCTCCCAGTTATTGTTACTGGGGAAAGAACAGGCTCTTATTTTGAGGAAAGATCAAACAAGGGACTCCTAGCTCTCCAGGTGTAGGGCCTCATGGTGGTACAATTATACCTCCCATATAAAATGGAAAGCAAGGCCCTAATTTTGGATGTTTGACAGCTGCCAACCAGCTTCTTAACCTGCACTTTGGTCCCTGGCTATTGCATAAAGAAAGGTGAGAGACCCACGATGAGGAGCACTTATGGGTTATAGAATGGAATTTTTTATCAGGCAGTGTGGAGCAATTGCATAAAGTCAGATCATGGATTCACCTGCAAGGTGGCCATGAACCAGGGGAGGACGAGGGATGCTCCATGCCTTATCCATGGCCTGCCTATCCCATGACCAGCTATCAGCCACAGGTGGAACAGGACCACGACTGAGCTTAACAACACTGACTGGCAGTGGAAAAGAACAGGAAACCACAGAGATCCAAGTAACAGCCCCATCTGCCACAGAAACCTACACCATGCTAAAGGCAAGTGGCCTCAAAAGGCAGATAGCTTGTACTTCTGCCTTTTCATGAGCAGATCCACCCCATCAACCTAACCTTTCAGTGACACTGCTCCCCAGGAGCAGGCTCTCCCCCACAGGAAGACTGACTAGCGCTTCTTTGAACTCTAAAGGTGAAATGAAACATTATAACCATTCACAAATACTATTTATCCAAAACTAGGAACAAGGGAAACAGGACGCCATGACTCATATTCGGCTAAGAGGCTCTTCAGAGGAGAGAAGATGAAGGTTTTGCCACATTCTTCTCCAAAAATCAAGATTCTTTTGCTGTTGCACAGGTACCACTTTAACAAGTGCTTCTTTCAGAGGCTGACACGTAGAATGACTTGTAAGGCAAACTGACAGAAAAAGCCACTTCACTACCTCACGCAAGCTGATGTTGGTCTTCACAAGGAGGGGATGCAAGTACTGATTTTCCTCCAAGATCCCTGCAGGGAAGGCATCAGCAGCCCATCACCCAGGAGTCTGCTGGAGAGGAATCTCAAAAGCCACAGCTGAGCTGCCCCATCTATTTCTGTGCCTCGCAGAAGCCGCTTGGGAGCATCTTGCCCTGAAAATTGCAGATTCCCAGCATCAGCACTGCGAGGACAGCGGTGGAAGGGTTGTTCTGATGTTGTGGCACCCTATTCCAGGCACTCAGGTGCATTAGCATGTCTTTCTGGAACAAGGAACTTACCACTAGGCCTAATTAATTCATTCCAGAATGGCTGTGAATCTGTCTTCTTCCACAGTTTCACAAGCCTCTTTAACCATATTTACTAAACTTTCAGAAAGTGCTACCACCGCAAGAAGATGGGTGAGGACCAAGATAGATTTTCATAATTTAATGTTGACATTAGCAGGATGGCTAATGCCAAAGCACAGTACCTTTGGTATTTATACCATTGATATCCCATATCTTCTAACCCTCTACAGATCAGCTCTTTGGCATACAACGTCCAAAAATCACATTCTTTTTCTGCAGAAGCAAGAGGACCACAAAACCTGCTCCCAGAAATCCTGCCAAAAAAATTTTATCTGAGCCTTTGATGCATGCTCATAGGTAATTTTGATGTGGTGCTATGCATGAATTTTTCACAAGAATAAGATGTCCTAAATAGTATAATCAAAAAACTTCTAAAGAGTTAACAGGCTGGATCATAAACACCTCCACTGTGTACAATTTCTGCAGACATCAAAGCGTCTTCCCCAAACCAGATGCACTACATATCTTGCAAAATTAGTAAATGTACTCAAGCCATCAATTTTGCAATTTTTGAAGTAGCACAATGCATCTATTTATTAGAGAATGGAACTAAGCCCAGGCTGCTGATTAGCCATCCTACAATTAATGCTTATGCAACCCTTCGTAATGATTTCCACTAACAACCAACCAAAGATTTTATGACTTGGAAAATTTCACTTCTAAACCAATTTACAACACTTCCCAAAATCTAATGGGACAGATGATTGAAACTACAGAGGAAACCAGCCTTCTTCTAAATCAATGAGGTACAATTTTCATAAGTAATCTCTCTTAGGTAAGATGCCTGCATTAAGTTTGGGTTCTCATTTCTAAAATTCTCATAAGTATTCCTCTCTCCCTGACTCTCTTTCCTCTAGAAAAGGGATTAATTCAATTTTAAGGAAAATATTAAAACAGCAGTTTCAGACTTCAGTCTCTGGCAAATTACGAAGAGGAGGGAATAGCAATTGAGCTGTTAAAACCACCAAGGAAAGCAAACCACTGAACAAATTGAAACTCCCACAAAAAATACAAGATATAAAATGAAACAGAAATACGAAACAAGCCATTTTGGTAAGAACAAAACTTATATCCCTACAAGTTTTCAACACGGTATACCTAAGCCTGGTGAAAATGAAGCCATCAGTTCCTACACAGCTGTAACAAATACTTGACAGACTTCCAGCACAGCCCCAAATTCACCATCACAGCCAAATATTACTGGAACAAATTCCCAAAGTCTGTAACAGAAGTCAGCAGCGTATATCAAGCCCAAAGAACTTGCCATTGTTTTTGAAAAGCTGAAACCAACACAATATTTTGTGTGAAATATAACAAAGAAGCATTTCCTCTGTCAGTAAGGGAAATTCAAACGACTTCTTTTTCCTGCCCCTTTTGGTCTTTCTCTCTTCCCCTTCCAGGTTCTCTCTTCCCTGCACTCTAAGAAAAAGCAGAGAGTGTAGGTTGTGCATAAATTCATGACAGAAAACACTATTTTAGAACAAAGCTCCCGTGCGTGGGTGCATGTCTTTAAAATAAAAGGCATTGTTACTCTACCAAGTGCGTATCCACAGCCAGCAATCAAACCAGATCCTCACATTTTATTTTGACAGCCACGCAGTTATATTTTCACCAGGGGTTTGACTTTCCTATCAATACCTGGTTTTTAGTGATATCATCAAGAGGTGAATCAAACCTGACACGTGAAGGCACACTGGTAGTAATGGTTGTGGAAGAGTATTCTCATCCGAGAGCTCTGTAATTTATTTTTAATTACTCCACGAAGTTACCAGTTGCAGGGAGGAATAAATCTGTTCTCAACTTGTATTTAGGAACTGTCTCTGTACATTACAAAATTGCTCAGCTGTTTATAACAATAATTATTTTGTGGTACATGGCACTATTAGGTACCCTTGATCTGGTGAAAGCCAGCACGTACTGTGGCCATATCACTTCCACAAGTTGAGAAATTAACCTGAAGTGAGTAGCATCAGCTTGCTAACACTGCTCAGGTAAACTCCAGAATACAACCCTGAACACAAACGTGTTCTGAAAGAATCTGCTCCATCCTTTCACAGGATCCAAAATGCGACATTTTCCCGAGGACCCTCATTAACACCGATTATTAAACTGAAAATTCCATGGTGCAACAGCAAACGAAGCTTGAGAAACACAAATATTATTTATATATTAATAGAGGATAATGCACACTTTACTGAAGATTTATACTGTGTAAGACTTCGACTTGGTGTTGCCCCTACCATCCACCTTTCCTACAGATGCATCCCCATGGACACTTGAACATTATATAAACTCCCCCTGAGATAATGATTATTCTATAACTTTCTAAAGTCATCCCCCTTTGAGAAAGTATTACCTAAAAAACACACATTAAATACCTCAGAAGCGCATTAGATTCCTGGGTTTCTACTACATGCCAGCATAAAAGAATATTTGTAATTTATTTTGAGATATTTAAAAAAAAAAAAGAAGACAAGGCTGGATAACTGTAACTGGAAAGGATAAACAGGATTAAGTAACAGGTGTCTGACTGCACATAATTCAAAGTCGTGCATGGAATACAGTGCACAGCCTTGGAATGGAAATGGAAACATTGCTTTTGCACCTTGCTTTGAAAATTACCACTAAGTGATTTAAAAACGTCTTGTAAATTATAACCACACAGACAGAGGCAACAGGAGCACTTGTATCCCCAGAGACCTTTGGATATATATGAAAGAAAACAAACAATCTTCAAAGGTGAGCCTGCCTTCCTTCCAGGAGGAAAAAAAAAAAAAAAAAAGAAAAAAAGGAAAGAAAAAAAAACCCACTGCAAGAAAGTTATACTTAACTACACAGAAACATTTGTCACACCGCCCAGCACTGACAAAATCCGGATACACTCAGAAACTACAGCAGCGAGGATGAGGGGAAGGCTCCAGCGGCCAGGCGCGCACACAGAGGGATCCACACACGGATGCACACATGGAGCCTGCCATGGAGCACACAGACACGCGTGTGTGCACAGACACACGCGAACCCGACCCGCAGACATACGTGTGCCTGCACAGCCCCACATGGGTGCCACACACAGGCGCGTGTGGCACGCAGACACACCTGTGTGACACACACCCGTGTACGACAGACCCACATGCGTGACAGACACACGTATGTGGCAGACACACGCGTGTGGCAGCCCCATGCGGATGTGAGGGACCCACACGGGGACAGCCCCACACGGGGACCGCCCCCCCCCGGGGGCAGC
>VXBQ01008832.1:79991-146980 GCA_013400175.1 Phainopepla nitens | reverse complement strand
TGCGGGCAGCGCATGGCAAGTGGGCGGCGGGGCCGCGGGCGCGGAGCTCCGCCCGCACGGCCCCGGGAGCGGAGGCTCCGCGGCGCTGCCCGGCACCCGCAGGTACCGCACACGTGCCCCCGGAGGATGCCCGCGCCGGCGCGCCTCTGTTTACTACACCTATTGGAAAAGGGCGAGGAGGAAATCCCCCTCCTCCCGTGCGCTCCCGGGCTCCCGCCAGGCCTGCTGCTTTCCACGCAGCCGACGGGAGAAAGGGGATGTTGCGGAGGCCGCTGGAGGGTTCCCAAAGTCTCGCATTTTCTCAGAAATACAGTTGGACTCCTTGAGGTTGATTTGGAGCGAGCCTCGGAGGAGCTCAGCGCACAGGCAGCGCGGGCGCTCTGGAGTGCGGGATTCCCTCTCCCGGTATCCCCTGGCCAGCCCTTTCACAGCTGCAAGCCGCTGCCATGGACTGCCCTTGTGCCCTCCCTGTGCTCCCCTGTTCCTGTCACCACGTGCCCGGTCTCAGCCTTCCACCTCTCCTCATGATTTCACGAGAAATGTTTTTCCCCGCATCAAGAAAAAGCTGGAAACGCCCACAAAACCAAACTGCTGAGCTTTAGGGCGAAGCAGGTTCCCCATCCCTGTTCACCTGCAGCCCGTCCTCTTGGACTTCGGTAGTGAACTGTGGAGTTTGGACATGTGGGACCACTCCGAAGGGACGCCGGCACCGAGTGCTGGTGTCGGGAGAGGCAGCAAACTTCAAATAAGAAGTTATCCAGGGTGAGTTGAGGAAACAGTGGAGGACAATCTGAAACAGTTTTGCCAGTCACAAAAAGGCCATTGCATTGCCATGAGCTACTCGAGCCAGTAATGTAGCAGCCGAGATCTCAGGCTGTATTATCCTATAACATAAACTGCACAAATCCAAGCTTGGAATGACAGCCCCCCCCCATCCCGACACCGGGATGTGATTAAAAAAAATATTCTGGCTTCAAGAGCTGCCACCGTGCTGCTACCAAAGAAGTAAGGAGGGCGGGGAGGGGGGAGAACTGAGAACAACAGCAAGGATAACATGTGATTCCAGGGCCAGCCTGTCAGCAGAGCCGACCTGCGGTGTGAGGGGTTCCTGTAGCCGAGGCAAGTGCTGTGTTAAGCAGATGTTTGTGTTTGCTTAAGTATCCTGTTAGAAATTCCTCCTGGGCACGGTGGCAGAGGCAGGGCTTTAGAAATCCATGAAGTACAGCAAGGCTGCAGCGAGGGCTGGGATGGGCGTATCACGGCAAAGGAGGTGCAGGAAGGAAATAACAAAGGAACCTGAATGAGAAGCACGTGAGCTGGATGAAGGCCAGTATTGCTGGCAGGGCTAAAGGGATCCAGTTAACAGGATATGGGAGCAATAATTAGAGCCATTAAAGATGGAGGGTATCAGCTTGAATGTCAGATGGCCGGGGGTTAACGAAGAGGTTTTTTTTGTTTGTGGTTCCAAAGCGTTTGTTTCTAAATGAAGGGGAGATGGATGCATTTGTGGGTACACAAATGAAGTGCTCCATGTCCTTTTCATTGCTTTCTTTTCCTTTGATTTGTGTTTTTTCTTTTTGCCACTGGGCTGTATGTAAATTAAGTAAGTTATTATATAAGTAGTAACAAAAAAGTATTTTAATTCCAGTGAGGCATAATCAGTTACTCACTAGAAAACAGTATTGGATTCTCCTTAGGAATCCCTGTGTGGTTTCTTTTCAGATCTCTAGAGCTGCCAGAGTCTATAAGCACTGACATTGTTATTCTGGTCCATAACTCTATCTGGGTTTTCCCATGATTTCTTATCTCCTTTTCCCCAGAAATGGCTTCTACATTACTACAGGTCATAGCTGCCTGCCTGTGCAAGGAGATTTTATTCTAGGGTAAAACTAGGCCTATTATCTTCATTATTTTGTTCTTAAATCTGTTTTAGCAAAATGTAGGAACCTGAAAGGTTTGGGTAACTGCATGAAATGCAGACGAGTAGCAGCATCTCAGATACAGTGGAAGTGTAGTTTCTTTAGAAAAAGCTGCTCTTTGTTCTTTCCCAAACAGTCCTTCGCCTTCCGCTGTCACTCCCTGACCTGGCTTGTTCACTGAAGGAAGGGCAGTCCTCAAAGGAACCCGTGTCAGGACCCTGGGTCTGCGAGGAAACAGAGGTACTGACAGTGGCAGTTTTAACAGCAAGGGTTCTTCACACTAAAAGCTGTTTAAAGGCATAGAAAGTGAGGCCATACAAAGGGTCTGAAACTCCCCATGTTGCAAATGGCTGGGTCAAGCCCTCATATGAAGATTAACTCCCACTTCTGTGAATTTTGTTGTGGTACAACTCTGTTTACACACTTGGACTTCTAAACGCAGCACAACTGGTGACAGCAGTTTCATCTTTGTTTGTCTCCTGATTCCCTCCTGACTTCAGCAGTCAATGTTACTTGGCTTGTTAGGGATAAGTAAGGAGTGAATCCAAGAACCTCTGATTTTCCAGCTAGGTCTTAGGTTGGCTTGCTGCCTGGCTGTGGACAACGTACAGCTGTCCTGTTTCATTTTCTTCCAACAGGACAACATTTGGTAGTTATAGCTTTAGGAGCAGTAAATATAAACATATGCAAATGCTAAAGATTCCACCCTCATGACTTAGCAAAAAGATTTAGGGAAAGATGAACTGTGCCAACAATTCCTATCAGGTGAAAACAAAATGTCCCAGGAAACACAGCAGAACAGTCCTAACCTCTGCAGTAATCAGCTGAAACCTGGTGCATTTAAATGGTTGGCTCATAAAGGTAGAGTGCCACCTCACCTGATGATAGTCAGCAAAAAAAATAAAAAAAATAGAACTGCCTTCACAGGAACCCACTTAAGCAGCAGCATATTCAGAGTGAAAAATATTTTTCCATAGGCATTGAAATTTTGGTAAAGTAATATGATCTTCCAATGCTGTTTCTTCTCTGATACAAGGGCGCAGGACATTTTATAATCACAGCACCACTGGGCCTTAGAACATCCACCCAAAGGAGTTTATTCTCAGTGGTTTATTTTGGGCTGTGTAAAGCAAAGTTTTCCTTGGACATCAGCACGTGCAGCAGTTGAAAGCAGGCAATAGGTATAGAAACATGGTAGGTTTGGAGTCTGAGCCTGCAAAATTCTGTGAGAATGTTGAAGCTGTCTATTCCATTAGTTCACAGACAATCTCTGACAGATCCTGTGTTGATCTAACCTGTGTGTGCCTCTCACTGATTTATGCCACCTCCTGGTCAGGCCATTGATTATTTTATTCTCAACATGGATGGTTCTAGTTGAATATGTTGACACTGAATACTAAGTAAGCATCACATGCATAATTAATTGCCATTATAAGTGTGGTTTATTAACCTGGGCTCAGTGCTGTACACAGTAGCTCCAGTGCATGCAGCTACATGGATTTACATCCCCACTCTCCCTAGGGAGAGCTGGGCTGCTGCCCCTGCTGCCACAAGGCTCTGCTGGATGTGTTATCATGTGCCACTAATGGTGCTGCGCTTGGTATTGATGGGGAAAACACTGGCTCCGCTCAGTCGATAGCAAAGCATCCACTTAGAGCAGCGATTTTCCAGGTCTCACCCTGCAGCCAGGTCTGAGCATCTGCAATGCAAAACGGGCAATCAAACGGTCACTCGAGGGGCAAATTGCAGCCTGAAGTAGACAGACACCTAATTTCAGATCTACTTCCAAAAAAAGAGATGGGGTGAATAATTTTTATTAAAAATACTTTTGATTTTTTTTCATAACTATTTTTGTGAACGTTGCTGGGCCATTTTGTTGCAGCTTGAGGCAGACAGCAAGCTTGGATTATGTTAGTCTGGTAGTTAAAATTTTGGCAAAATACTGGAAGTCTTGGCAGTTTTAAGTGTAGATGTCTCTACCAGCTCTCCCTTGCAAAGTGTTCAGCTACACAAATATTTTGGTTAGGCAGGACACAGTAAAATGAAAGAGATTTTAGTCTTGAAACTGTCCTTTTTTGTAGGTTTTTTTACTCAAGATTGTTAACTTTCCACACCTGTAAATCCTGTTCCAGACCTTCATGGTCCCAATCATTTGTATCAGCTGTGATCCCTTTGTTTTGTGCTCCCATAGCCCATCAAATGCTTTGATTTAGAAAAAGCTGAGGTTACTTTACTGAAGGCTGGCTCTCTGAAGAAGCAAAATTTCCTCCAGTATCAGGTCTTTGATTTATTATAAAATAAAATTATCTGTGATCATTTTTCAAAAAGACTGTTAGCTTCCTTCTAGGCTTTTCAGGGAGCTACGCATACAAAGATTGATATAATAGGAATGAGTGGGAACAAAGGGAATGTTTTTCCTCTGCCCACAATATAATATTAATGACAGACATTGCAATTATTATTTTTGAGGTCTTTCTTATTAAAAGGAGTGAATATTACTAATTAAGAGTGCCATAGTGGATCTATTCAGGATGCTAATTAGGCTCTTCATTGTGCTGGGATATATTTATCTTCAGGCTTGTGCTCCAGGTCTTCTGAATGCAGCACTACAGAAACACGGGGCTTGAGAAGAGTTGCTCCAGAAGCTGCATAATGCAGCAGGGAGGAAAACAGAGCTTTCAGGATAATGCTGCTAATAAGATTGTGTTTTTCCATTTGGATGTTAGGGGAAAAAAAGGGTTGAGTTTCTTTGCCTGATTTAATGACAAGAAATTAAATTTAGCATTGAACAATACTTTTTGTATCTTTTAAGGTACAGTTAGGTACCTTCACTTTCCAAAGAAATGGCATCAGTATGAAAAACAGCACAGTGCTATTCAAGCCTTTCAGACAAGGAGCCAGTCAGGGTGTATGTGTGCAAGACAAGAGGCTCTGTCCTTCATCAGCATCCCTGTCCCCATCCACCATGACCTGAACAAGATTTGTTGCTGCCAGACTTCGCTACGTGCCAGGTTCAGCAGCCCAAGGAGGGAGCCCTGGGGTTCCCTTCTCACTGCTGAGATCTCATTCCTCATTCCTGGCTGTAGAACAAAGCCCCACTGCCCCAGTGTATGAGGGAGTTCTTTTCACCTCCAGTCTCACCCCCCTCCGTGTATTTACATGGCCAAAGAGACTCAGGCTGCCTGCTGAGCTCTCAAAGCTGCTTCTGCTCCCCCTCCTCAGCTGAGTGTCTGCAGGGGGGCAAATCAAGTTGACTTTTGCCTAAGTCAACTCCTTCAGGAGAGTTGAAGGGGGTTGGCATTGCCTGCAATGAAACTGTGAGGTTATGGCTACAAACAGGCTGAAACAACAGCACTCAGTGCTGTGAATGATGTATAGAAAGACAAGCAGGTTACATAGAAAATACTCTTTGAAAATCATAAAGGAAAACTTATTAAGAAACTGTAACAAATCTGTGCTCACTCAGAAGTACTCTGCTTTAAATATTGATGCAAAATACGAGAATTTTTCAGTTTAGGATTTTTCTGCATAAAGAAAGACTTTAAAGAAGTTGTAGAATACAAAAGCAGTGCAACCCATGAACTTCCCTGTGTGATTTTTAGTTCTGTAGTTGACAGTCCTTTGTTTTCAGTCCCATCAGATACTTTTTGAAACCCATTTTCCTGGAATCTAACCACTTGTGATTTGTTTATAATGATGGTGAATTTACCTCCATCAGTGAATTTCAGCGGGACATCCAAAGTTGGTCTCTAACATCAGCAGCAAGTTTTTGCATTAGCCCTCCAATGTAAACAGTGAAGTCTAGGGACTCTTCAGCTTGAGGAGTTTGTGTTTTTATCATGGATTGTATGACACTGTGCTTGCAGTGGAAGGTCCCTTCCAGATGTCTGTACACAGTTTCTGGATCTGCTTCTCTGTATTTTCCATTAGGTCTTCTAGGAAAAGTAACTTAACCAATAACATTGCTCTGTGTGTATCCTCTCCTATAGACATGTTCCTGTTCTTCCTTTTCCAGGGCTCAGGTTGTTTTCTCTTAAAACTTCTCTGAGTTGTTGGATGATGTCATTGATCTTACTAAGGTGCAGAAAGCATTTAGATGCCACCTGAGTCTGTATTTGTTCAATGCAAGTTTAAGTGCTTGTGGAGTATCCAGAGGCTTTCCATACTGCTTCAGCATCAGAGATGGCCCTTGAAAATGGCAGTGTGTGTAGTCAGACCACGATTCTGGATAGAACAGTGAATAAACAACAAAAAAATCATGTCAGCATACTGTCTGAATAGCTGTGATGTTTCAATTCTTCTGCCACTTGTCATGTTTCTGCTCTGGTACCATTGCAAAAGTCAGGTGGACTTGCCTGTGTTTGCTCCCCACCCAGGGCAGGGGGACAAGCCCCTGGGAGCCAGCCAGCCACGTTTTGTGTGACAGCAAGTTCCTGTTGTGCCCTTCACCTGACAGCAGCAATGGGCAAGGCTGTCTGCTGGTGAAAGGGGGGAATGGAAGGACAGGGGAGGGCACCTGTGTGCCAGAGGGGCCCAAGGATATTAATGCCACCCACTGCTGAGCCACCTGCAGGTTATTACATGACTTGATGGACAGTCAGTTATTAAAAAGGAGTCACACCAAGTCCATTGCATGGGCTTAAGCACATCTCCTCCTGCTATGCTCTTATTTATCTCTTCCCTGTACTTCCAGCATTTGTTTTTAATTCATATACTGACAGTGACACATGGCAGGAGTCCACAAATGCATGAGATAACAGCTGGTGGAGCCCTGAAGGAACTGCCTCTTGGCAATAAGTCTGAGGAGCAGACAGCAAACCACACTTTGATAGGTTGGTCACTTGAATGCTTAGGTACCTTCTTGCTGCAGGGCATGCACTTACTCAGGCAGCACCAATGCAACATCAGTGCCCTGCCAAAGCAGTCCCTGGGGACCAGTGAGGTGAGGATCACACAAGGTGCGTGAGGTTAGTACAGGGGAACTGCAGTTACCCTCCTCCTCCTCCCTCTTTTTGACATGAATCGTTGCCACATCATCTTCTTCAATAATTAAACTACAGCTGAATAATTCAGAGTCTATTCAGATTGTCTATTGTCTGGTGCAGAGCAGGGGATGTCTG
Organism: Phainopepla nitens; assembly: GCA_013400175.1. NCBI lineage: Eukaryota > Metazoa > Chordata > Aves > Passeriformes > Bombycillidae > Phainopepla > Phainopepla nitens. The sequence goes on along the minus strand of VXBQ01008832.1, from coordinate 139,941 downwards.
CAGCAGCACACCATACACAACAATGCTGTAATAAAATATTCTTGCTAACTCCAAGGGGAACTTTCTTTTTTTACTACAAAGCCACATTTGGAGTTTTCTTTGGTTGGTTGGTTTGGGGTTTTTTTGCTCCGTCCCTTTTCTAATACTGCCCACAACCATGGATCTTGAGGTATCAGTGACCAGTCTGCCCTTGCCATAAAGAGCTAGAGTACTCTCCAGTATCAGGCTGGTAAAGAACTTCCTTCAAACATCACCTGGACCACAAGCTGCATCAGAAAAACAATGTGGTGTCCTTACTAGCTGCCTTGTTCAGGCATGCAACAGGGAGGTGCTGGATTTCTCCTCAAGCTGACAGGGCCCTAAAGAGCTCGATGGGCTTGAAGGAGCTGGAAAGAGGCTTAGTGATTGCAGCCAGGAGGACCTGACAGGCAGAGGGAGGTTCCCACTTGTCTCAATAAGAATTGCTGGGAGAGGCACAGTCTTCACCAGTCTTCATCACCACCACTGCCCCAGTGGGATGTGTTTCCCCGGTACACAGGAGCACAAGACCTCATCCTGCTTGTCAGCTTGACCCCAGGCTGGAGGGTGGGATACACTCATTAAAATTCATCATTGCCAGCCTCAGAACCCATTCAAAACATATAGTAAATATATTGTTTCTGTCTTTTTCTGTCATCCTCCACTCCCCCTCACTTTCCTTCCCATCATCTGTTGCTCTTGCTGCCTCCCACAAGCCTTTCCCCATGTTCTGCTCTCCCAGACAAGAGAGAGGCTCTCCCTGTGGAGCAGTGGGTCTGCCCCATCAGCACAAAGGGATTTGCAGCAGCAATACCAGGCACTCACTGGCTGTGAGGAGCAGAGACAGGCACCAGTCACCTGGGCTCAGCAGAGGCTGGGGACAGAGCACTGGGCATGCCAAGCAAGCAGTTGTGAGCAAATGAAGTCGAGTAAATTACTGATGCAATTTCACCAGTTTCACCAGCTCTGCTGAGGATGGATTTGGCCCAAGGAAACAGCAGGAGGGCTGCACATGGAAAAGTCAGACCCTGGGGACCAGAGAGCTGAGCTCCACAAGCCACACTGATGAGGCTGTGCACACACAAGAATAGCCATGGAGCTCCACAACTGCTCATCTTCTGTTCTCCAACTCCGTAGTATCACTCCTCAGACTAAAACCTTAATGAGTGCTTGCCAAGTTCTTGTAATCACACCAAATTTCATAATTTAAACATGTTTTGAAGCTCCAGAGAAAAAAAGTACATCAGTGGGAACCAGCCATCTGGAAATCTTTGGAGTCTTTTTTTGCTCATTTGTTTGTTTGCAATTCAGCTATTCCAGTACTGTAAGGGTAATTTAGTTATTTATTTAATTTTAAAGTTTTTAGGTTACAACATGAGTTTTAACTAATAGATGAAGGCATAACTCAAGCAGGGATAATTCACCACTATGAAAAGTAAATGATTGCTGAATGATGAATGAGGTTTGTGGTTATGCCAATGTATGGTCCATATTGTTAAAACCCATTACTTCCTGATGCTCTTTGCGTAATAATTTCTTATAATGCCCTTTTTCTCTTGCCTCCAAGTTATAAGAGAGGGGTAGGGTCGTAAACTTAGAGTACAAAAGAAGAGACAGAAGCAGCCTCACCAGCCATGACCTATTGAAAGGTCAAATCATCAAAAGAAAAAGAGATAGTGATACAAAATGCCTTCTGAAAACATCCTTTGCAATATGCCATGATCCTGGCCCAGGTGCACTGTCCCTTATGAAATTATGTATTACAATATGTGCCAGCTCTTCATTCATAGAAAATAAAAAATATTTTAAATGAGTGATTGGATTATCTCTTCCATATTCATACTTTTTTTATTTTTTCAATTATTTATCCTTGCTGATGTGATTTTATCTACCATATTATTCCATTCGTTTTCTGGACAGTGTTTTTTGATTATGATTTGTTTCAGTGGTCCTTTTGAGGCCCTTAAAAAAGAAAATAGAGTCAGGAGAATTGAACATGAATTAAAGTGAAGGAAGAGAGGGACTTACAAGTGAGCTATGAAAGCAAAGATTACTTTTGGGGGAAAGAAATCAGCACAAGCAAAGAAATGAATGAACACAGAGGAAGAAATAATGACAAGAGAGAAAGAGAAGACACAATAGAAGATAAGAGATGGCAAAATTCATGATACTGAAGAAAAAGGTACACAATATTCTGCTATAGGGGAAAGAAAACCATTAGGCTGCAGAGAAAACTGAAAAGGAAGCCAAAAGAATGCACAATTTTATTCCAAAACCAATGGAGACGCTACTAAAGTGTCAAATATAGAACAAAAGCAAATAATTCTTTAAGTGACAAGATGCATGACCTTGGAGGAGAGGCAGCAGTTTTCAGATTTTTTTCCCACTCATATGTCAGGCAAAAACTGGAGGTTTTGAGTAAATTTTTAATTGAGAGCATAAATTATTTACATGTTCACAGCAATGCATCCCTCCTTCCTCTGCCACCAAGTCAAATTCTTCCATAGCAAGCATCAAACCTTGATTTCCAGTGTCATTGTCATAAATAAAGACTAGTCCTCTAAGCTTTCTCTCCTTTCTGACAGTACATTGCCTTGTGCCCACTGTCCAATTGAGAAATTTCTCTTTGAAAGTGTGTATTTTAGAGGAACATGGCAATCGAATCAAAATAGCTGTTTATAGCCTTAGGAGGCAAAAAAACCCCAACTGTTAGCATTTGGATGTTTCTACAATTAATGTTTGTGTGATCTTACATCTTAATGTGAATATATTTGAATGCTTTTGGGTGCTGCATAATAAAGAGCTGGTTACTAAACTTAGCAGCACTTCATGTAGATTAGACATTATAATGGATGCTTACAGAACAGGACCCAGAGAAATGAATTTTACGTTGCTCCAATTTCACTGGTTTAAGTTAAAGAGTTACAAAAGGTCTTTATACCATGTGGGAAGAAAAAAAAAGTGTGTGCATTCATGGGTGATGGCAATCATGTTTACTTGTTCTCTGGGGGAGCTCTCCCAGCTCAATTCCCTGTGCTGCAGTCTTGCTGCATCAAACTTCAGCTTCCTCCTCCTGAATCCCTGGTCTGATATTTTCCCTGTTTCCTTCCCTTTGCTTCAGTTCTTGAATAGTCAGTATTACAGCCTTGAGAGACACCCCTGTCCCAAAAAGCCAGAAGAATTCTGTTCATACTGGGGTTTTCTTCAATCCTGTAACCACCCTTCTCCAGCCTGAGACCTTGGACATGCCATGGGTTTTCAGGTCACAGTTCAGGAGCAGGCTGGCTTGGTTTGCCTCCTTTGGCTGGCCTCCCCAAAATCCTCATGTATTGGGAAGTATTCCTCTGCCCCCTTCCTTTCCCATCCCTGCTCCTCTTCATTCCTCATTCAGCTCTTCCAAAAATCCAAATTTTGGGGTCCAAATCTGCCATAACACCTCCTGTAAGTCCAGGCTTCAGCAGTTTTCCAGTCAAAGACCTGGGCTGAAGCACAAAGTTTGGAAGAGGAAGCTTTGCCTAGAGCAGAAATACTCTCCTCTCTTTCTCCAGAGCCTGTTCATGTGCCAAAAGCCTTTATTGATCAACCTGTATAGATCTGCTGGCACTCTGTTGTGCCTTCAGCAGAGGAAGGACTGCCAGAGGCATAAAGTGGGGATAATTCATATTGGTCAGGCTGGGAGCTGTATATTAGGAGAGATAACCCAAATCATCCCAATACCATCTTCTACGTGGGAGAATTTCCTGTCCAGATGCCAGACCTGAGGTCAAGCAGCAAGATTTGCACCTCCTGAACCAGGAATGTAATTCAGCTGCAGCTGGTCAATGACAGCCTGGAACAGCTGCAGGGTTGGATCCAGGTTCAAAGCCCTTATCCCAAGCACAGACTGCAGCCTTGGCCAGCTCCCTCCTAAGCAGGTGCCACAAGGCTCCCAGTCTGCCATTGGAAGGCAAAGTGGTACCACCATGTTATGGAGTAAAGGAATGACTTAGAAATCTGACCCCAGGAGATGATTGTAAGAGCTGCATTCATAAAACACTAAGGAGAGAAACCTCATCCTTCTTCACATATCCCACGAAGGAATATCACAGAAGATGTTTTGAATGCCAATAAGGAAGAAGGAACCCCCTGAATCTAGAATTTACCTCCATCACAAATAATCCTGAATAAACACCATTAATGAGTACTGACAATGCTAGTATGAAATTCTGTCCCAGCAGTTCCTCATTAAGCTGGGCTGTTCCAAACACTCTAATCTAAAATTATGTTTATCAGGGAAGTCATAAAAGCAGGAGCTCCAATCAGCAATGTTTGATGAAAGAAAGGAATAGATAAGATTTTTTGCATGCCTAGTTAAATAATGGCAGAAAAGGGAGGTGAAGACAACCACAGGCAGGGGAAAACCTGTAATCAGGCCTCATTAATACTATAGTTAATTGATTTTCTGCTCAGATTCCAAGGAAGAACAGGAAGCTTTCTTTAAGGTGGCTAATATATTAACAAACATTGGAGAGGCAGAGAGGAAGAGACACACATATGTAAACAATGTGAACTTCTCCAGTCTTGAAAACGCTATTTGCTTCAGAAGTTAGCACGAAACTCAGTGGTACAATATTCACAGACAATTTTAAGCCTTAAAAGATTTTTTTTTCCCCAAAACTTTGCATGCTTAAAAAAAAAAAACTGTTTTTCCCTTTTTGGGAGACTTTTCTTTCATCATATCTGGGGAGCCATAAACTGAAGGATCCAGCATTGCTCAGCTCTACTAATCACTTGGCCTACATTTGATTTTCTTTTCAAGTGGTGTTTCAGATGCTGTGACTAGTGAGACAGAGAGAGAAACAAAAACTATTTTCCCAGAATGAAAGAGGCCTGTTTGCATTCATTTCAGGTAAACTATACAAACTTTTCAAGTGGTTGGTGCTGACTGAGATTAAACAGGAGCAGTACAGGACCAGAAGCGTTGTCCAAGAATATTATCAAAGTAATGGTCTGTCTAACCACATACATATGTTTGTATGGGATATTGCTCTCTGGAATCCCATGGGCTGCAGAGCAGGGTTGTCCCACGGCATCTCCCCCAAACCCTGATATGTCCATTATGTCAGTACTGAATTCTTTCCAAAAGTCTAAATCCAAGAGCAATGCTGCTTTACAAATCTGTTTACCTCAAAGTACACCTTTCCCCCTCCCCCCAAAACCTTTTCCTATTTATGCCTTGCTTCAACAGCTGTGCTTTATTACCCATTCAACATCCATTTTCCCTTAAGAGGGATAATTAATTTAGAACTCCAGGCAATCAGGCATAGGTGAGAAACCAGCTTTCCTGGTGTTACCTTTCTTTTCTTAGCCATTAAATGGTGCAATTGTGCCTCACATTTACATGGAACAAGGGAATACACCCAAAATCAAAACCAGAAAATAATTCTTTTCAATGCTATGCTAACATAATGAAACAGAAGTGCAGAAGTCATATTCCTCTACTACAGTATTCATTCATCCTGGGTTCTTAGGTACTAAAAAGTCAAGAACTGACAAAATTCGGCTTTGATGTGTCTTCTTCACTTAAGCAACCCCATGCTTGCCCAAGTAAATAGTTTCAAGAACTGTTTTCAGGAACCTCAGGTGCAGTATTATTTCAGAGATTTCTTTTTCCCATCAGAGCAAAGCAGAGTGTTTGCATTTAGTGAAGATTTCTGCTCCCTGCTGTTAGTCCCGCAGGCTGCCAGCAGTCTGGTGCCTCAGTTACGGGGTGAATCTCTGCCCTTCCTTACCCAAAGGGATGGATGCAAAAGGTCACACTGACACTGCAAAAAGGAGAAAGGAGTCCCCAGGCAATGTATGCTGTCAGCTTAGATGTTCTGTCTGAGCTGGTCTCAGGGTGTTGTTGACCCTTAGAAAGAAACTCATCCTCTGGGACTTGAAAAGGAAGAGGGGAACTGGGAAATAGTTGATGGCACCCTTCTCTCAGTTGGGTTTTAATCCCATAATCTGAGAGATCATCTCCCTCACTACCTTGGGTGACCTTGGTGCTCTCAGCCACCTTGTCCTGCTACCTCAGGGAAGGAACACAATGCAGGAATCAGGTCATAGGTGTCCTAAGAACATAAAAATGGGCACATATTGGTGATCCTAGTTATTTAGTGAGATCTGTGTTCATGTTACATCACCCTAGACTGAGGTCAACTGTCTTTTGATTTTAGTGTATAGAAAGCCCTTTCTTGATGCTGTAATTAAGTATATTATTTATTTCATACCTTTCATGCAATGAGAGACTTCTGCTAGCCTGCTTTTTGCATGATTTCCCTTTAGAGCTCAAACAGTTGGGATAGTGAAAAATGTATTGCTTGTCACCTCCCACCCCCCAATATTGGCACAGTGGGTAGAGCAGGAAAGCGAAAACATTCACACAGGCAGCGTGCTATCACTGTGAGTCTGCTTGGACTCCTCTTTTAATAAAATCCAGGTGATTCCATGTGATTCTACCTTTGCAACACAGCATGTGCTCACGCTGGATGCATTGTGTTTTGCAGCCACTCCGGGAGAAGCCTGATGGAGAGGGGCTTGCAGATGAGAGCGAGAGAAAACTACATTGACAGTAAATACAAGCATCACCCACAGAGGATCTCTCAACTCAGTGACCTTTGAAGTTGCAAGTTGCAAGGACACATGGTCTAGACAGGTAAGGGAATTACATTACTCATTATTTTACGGTGGTTTTGTGCTGTGAAGCATGCTCGTACAATGAAAGAGCAGTTTGCAAAACTGTGTTTAAAAAGAACTGGATTTGTCAGCCATGACAACAGCTAGGGGAAGATTTAAATAAAATAATAGGTGTTTTTTGCCTTTAATGTCTATAATTAGTTAATGGAGCATAAAAACGAGCACATTATTACTCTTCCTCTCTCCACTGTAGGAGAGAAAAAAAAAAAATCAACAAAGAGAAAATATGCAAACCCAGTATTTTTTAGCTTGTCTTTTAAGAGCCTGGCTCCTGTTTAGTATGCGTTTAGTAACGATGCATTCAAATGAATAATTTAGACCTTTGATGACAACTTCTCAAGAGCAGTTTTATCAATGTCAGACAGCTTCCTGTTTTTGACCATAGAAACACAAGACAGAAACCACCACTGCCATTATTAGTTTTGGCTCATCTTCCTGCTGTTTGCATAGGAAAACCCCATTTTATTTTTTTTTTCTGGTAGTGAGTTGGCATCATTACTTTTATAACTTCCTGATTGTAAAGGCTGAATCAAATGTATTACCTTAAAAGAAAAAAAAACCCTTCCTTGTACCAGCACTGCTAAAGCTGCAAAGCCAGACACTCCTGGGAAATATTAGAATTTACACTGTCTTAATTTTGCAGGTTATTACTTCTGTGTTCTAAGGCACAGACAGTCACCTTACAGGCACTGACAGGCTTGCTTACAACAGACCCAGTGATGCCACATTTACTCACAGATGCTGAAAGAGGGAACTATCCCCACTCAGCAGAGCAGTTTTCTTTGTTGACAGTACTTTTGGTGGCAGTTGTGTGGGGAACGATTATTTTTAAGGACTTTTATGTTCAGCTGCACACAATTGCTCCACATTCTGGTGCTCACACCGACAGCCTCACAGGGGTTAGTTTTAAATAAAGGACTGTGTCTGTCCCTTTCTCTTATGGTCTATGGATCTAGCAGATGTAAGGAGTTCAGCTTGCCCTGCATGAAACATTTCAGCTGAAGGCAAAACAAGCTCCAACCTTGTATGCATTTTTCCCAGCCCTGTGGGCTTTTTCAGGTTGTAGCTTACTATTTCACTTAGGAAAGGCTATTTAGAGTAAAAAGAACTTTGAACTCAAGAGATCAGCTAAAAATATCACTCATTTAGGATTCCCTTCCACATGCTCATGAAGATTTTTTTCCAGCTTTTTCTTTGAACCTTATCGATTCCTGTTATGAACGTAATCTTATGTAGGTGCACACCCTGCATAAGGTGCCAAGTGGCACAGTGTTCTGTTGGTTTCAGTAATGGACTTAAATTTAGCAATTTCCTGATTGGAAATAATGCCATTATTCATGTGCCCTTGTACCAACTCCCAAGCTGCTGCCTGGCTCTCTTGACAATATGACGTTCCTGATGCACATTATCTCAGAGGTCAGTGCAGAAGGAAAGGTGTTATACAACACTCAAGAACAAATCCTCCAAGGAGGAGGTCTTACATAGGCACAGAAATGTTATATACCTATCTTGGCACAATATCTGCTGGGTCTTTATACATTTTAAATATATGCAGTGCTCTCTTACTGGGTGTTACTTACAGCTGAGACATCAGCACTGGCTCACTACATACAGTGCAGTCATTGGGACAACTGGCCACAGGAATGGTGAAGAGCAGTGACTGATGGGCTAAACTGGGGGCAGCATGAGCTTATTCTTATTTTTTGAGGTTGTATGGAGGTTTTTCTTATATTACTTTGTGAGCAACCTGTAAAGGCACCTAAAGACAGCAATCTAAATCCACGAGCAGCTGAGCAGCAGCAGCCAGTTTGTATTCAGAATTTTGCTTCCCCATCAGATCTAGATTTAAGATTTTGGGTCCAGTTGCTCAGTGGCTTGATTGCCATATCTGAAAATTATATAAAGCCTTATGAAAAAAAGTAAAGGCTAGATTTTCATCAGCCCAGCAGCCTAGGTGTGAGCACAGAGTAAGCTGGAGGTAGGAGAGCCATCCTTAGAGCAGCCTGGGACCCAGAGCACAGCTTGGCCTGCCCTGGGCATGCTGCTGCTGCAGCCAGCCTTCCTCCTGGCCCCTGTGCTACAGCCCAGGTGCCAAGGGAGAAGCTGTGCAGCTGCTAACAGCTGGCACAGCCTGGGACAAGGAGCCACCAGCTCAGAGCATTAATGGGGATGTGAGCCCCTTCAGGCTCTGCCCTGCTCAGCCCTGCAGCCTCTCCATTTAGCGGCTTGCGTGCAACTGAGCACAAAAGCTGTGAGGACCTGGAGATTAAAATATTTGATTTGCTTGAGCAGAAAGGACTTACTGATACAAACCAGGGCCTGTGATGAGATCTTGTTTACCAGGCAAGTGTGGGGCTGGAAATCAATACACCAAAACTGCTCTGAGTAGAAATTAGACTCACTTAGTGAACAAAATTCATTAAAACAAGCTATGTCTCACATCACACCTTTTACATGAGTGATTTAACACTGTTACTTTCTTCTTGCTTTCTCCTAGAATGACCTTTTTAGAGCAAAACATTTGTAGAAAGTCACTGTAAAAATTATGAAGTAGAAAATAATAAAAAATGTCAGTATTTTATAATGAGGCATTTGCTAATAAAGGCTTTCATTAAAATATTGTTGAAAAAACACAGAAGGCAATTTAAAAAAAACACAGATGTGTGCAGTAAGTCACTTGTGCAACATCTTTAGCAATTTCTTTTTAAGAACCTTTGATAGGTCTTCTTTATAATAAAACTCACTTTATTCCTTTCTGTCATTGTTGCCCACAACCATAAGTCACACATGTCACAGTGGCAACCATGTGTCAGAGTCAAGACAGACAATACACTTTTGGACTACTAAACTTTTTACAAGCATCACTACACAGCCTTCTGCTTCCTTCCACGGGCAGCATCACTCAGCCCTTTTCCTTGAGCAGCACCACACAGCCTTCAGAGGACTAAAACTGCCCTGGGCACCACCACAGGACCAAACTTTGTTTCTGCTGTTATCCCCCAGGCCCAGGAATACAAAGCACACATTAAGTTCAGACCCTACCCTCAGGCCACAACACACAGCCTTCTTGTTCCATCTTTCTTCTACTCCTCTCTGTCCCTCTCCCAGCCACCTGACCCTGTTTGTCCCTCATAGAGCAGCTTACCTTCTCTGTCCTGGCCACCTAACCCTTCCTCCTCTCAGCTCAGGCAGCAGACTCTGACTGACTCAGGACCAGCTAACCCCCTCTTTTGTAGAGATCATCCTTACTGGTTTCAGCTGTGGCTTGTTAAGGGCAAGACCTCTTCCACTCCCCTGTAATCAGCACAGCCACCCACACTTTTCCCTTAAACATCAGTTGCCCAAGGCTTGCACTGGCCTTTTAAACCTTATTAAGTTACTCTGCAAAAGTGATCTGGAGTTGAAGGAAGAAGCTTTGTGAATCAGAGATGCAGCAGACACAATGGCAGGAGTGTGTGAAATTGTAGAACAAGGGGAGAGACAGGAGCTGGTGACTGGATTACTAATAGAGCTGGGAGAGAACCATGAAGTATCAGTATCTAATAAACTCCCTGTATCTCTCATGTTAATGTGCCTTTCTTCAGATAAGGGACAGAAAGTCCCAAGGCCCTGCTCACAGAAATTGGTGTTGTGCTGCTGACTAACAGCACCTCTGGCTATTTTAGGCAAGCAGATTAAAATAAGCCTGATAAAAGCAACAAAAGGAAAGATTTGTGTCACTCATATCTTCCTTTCAAACTGATATTCTTGGGATGGAAAAGGAGAGCTGGCAGGACCACCAGCTTTTGGCACAAGCATCTCGTGTGTGTGTTCTATGCACATTTTTATGAAGCACATTTTGGGGGCTGACACTTCTTTTCTTTCCTTTTCTCTCCACTTCTCTCTCCAAACAGAAGTATCCTCCAGCTAGTGGTCATCCCAGCAAGAACAGTAGTAGTACATCTATGTGTAGATGGTGCAGAAAAAGAGCCTCAATCTCCATTGTATTGCTGGCAATCAGCAGAAACTGAGAACTGTCTTTTCTCTCCTAAATCCTCACCCACAAGCTGAGCTTCCACCTGAACACGCTGTGTGTGGTGCACAAACCTGCCGAGCCCTTAGGCACAGCTATATAATAAGGTGTTTGTTGCCAGCAGATTAAAATTCAGTTTAACACCTATTTGCCCACACAGAGCTGAGCTGGTAGCGAGGAGCTGGTCTCATTAGCACTCTGCTGTGCTGCCTCACAGACCTAGGAGCTGACAACAGTTATTTATACTTTTAGAAAGTAGGTATAAACCACAGAAATTATTACCATTGTGCTTAGACTGGGAGACAAAGGTGTGCTGGCTCACCCTGTGGTGCTGGGTGCCTCAGGATTTAGGATATGAGGCTGGTTAAGGGATATGCAGGACACACACACCAGGGAGGGAGCAAGTGGTTCACTTGATTCCAAAAGCCAAGAGATGCTATAGGATCCTAATGTCTGGCCATGGCTCTGGGCAGCATCCAACAGTGACAGGCAAGTCCTCTGAGTTGCATCAAAAGAAAGATTTTGTTAGTAAGAAACCCTCTTCCAACATGGAAATCATGCTTTTACTATTATTAAATGTTAATTTAAAAAAATCAATAGGAATGGGGCTTTTAATTTCTGAAGGCACAGAGGTCCAGAGCTATAGAACTACAGTAGCTGACTTTGACTAGCTGACTAGTTTCAGGCTGGGATCTTAAGAGCCCCATTCTTTGTGCAGATCTTTCTTTCCAGGAATTCAAAGAAGAATGGGAACTAAGTTGCAGTTGAAGCTATAAGTTGTTCATCTGCACGTCCCACACGTTTGGTAGACAGGATGTTGCATTACATTTGTATTCCCCTTTCTGATTTAAACAATAACACATCTTTCCTAGGAAACCAACAGTATTTAACTAGTGCTGAATTACAAGTAACATTGAAGAACCTGATTTTGCAAGGGAAAAAAAATGAACAAATTGCATTGATTAAAGTTACCAGCTTAAAATTATTTGTTCAAAGTTCATCTACTGCAGTGAAAGCCCCCATAAAACCAACCTGCAGTAGAAAGTGTATGCATATAATTTGCATAGCTGCCATTCAGAGCCAGACAGGGTAGGAAATAGGAGGTTACATGCTATTCAAGCTCTAACCCCAAGCCTCAACTCCTTCCACAGTCTCAGCACAGCTGGAGGTTTTTTGCTAAATTTGTCACCAGTGTAACAGGGAACAGCCAAGAAAGATGGAAAGTGCGTAATTAGAACTTCAGGCTCAGTATCTCAGGAGTGGGAACAGAGCAGCTCCCCACCCCTTTGGAACCAAAAGCTGATCTCAAGAAATATCATAAACCCAGGCAGAAAAAAAGAGATGTCACTAAGTGGTTGTATTTGTATTTAGGATAGTTAAAAAGACAGAACTGTATTCAGTTGCCCTTTTGAAAGAGAGTTTAAAACAGCTAAGAGTTTGATTTGAAATTGAAATGCTGTGTTCTCGTTTGTTTTATGAATGTCCATAAATGCTGCACTTTTAGGTGATTAAAAAAAAAAAATTGGTGAAATCTAGCAAAGCTTTTAGCAACATTTTCAGTGATATGATGCTTCAGAGGTAGTGAGTTTATGGCACATTTTCTGAAGGGTAGATTAACATTGGGCAGGACTTCCCACAAATGCCAAATCCTACTGTATTCTGGATTATCGAAGCATATCTTCATGTTTTGGAAAAGAAAAAAGCAGTCCATCTTGAAAATTTTTCCTATTCATCCTTTAGTTTCTCAAAAACCTCACTTCATTTAGGGTATTATTTCTGAAGTGGATATTGAAAAAAATACTTCTCTGATGTGAGGATCCCCAGTTTCTCATGAAATCAATATTATGTATTAGTTGTCCTCTCCATCTCTGAAAAAAAATCAGGCCATAAATCTTTCTGGCATCTCTATTCATTCTCCTGATTACACCATGTAATGCTGAGGAACAAAGCAAGCTTTTTTTTTTTGCTAAATTGCATGTCTGGAGAGGCTTGTGAGGGGGACTGTGTAGCTGTGGAGATAAAGCCTCTAACTCCACATTAATATATAGCTCAGAAAGAAAAGAAATTGGAGCAGCCATGAAATATGGAGTGCACCTTGCATTAGTATTTCTGAGCTGAAGGAATGGGCTATCAAGATTTAGGTGGCATAATATTCTGAATTCTATTTTAAAAGCATCATTATCACCAGAGAACATTTAATATAAATCCTTCCTACGGATTCCCTGCAGGAATAAGGTGGCCTAGCTAACAAAGCCTTGATTTATTCAATAAAACATAGTCCATTTTTCTATGAAATGTAGACAAGGCACCTGCTTCTACCATTTCCATGGCTCAGCTGCCACTGCACAAATATTCCTTTATATCCAGGGAGTACCTGGGCACTACCACATGTCCTGATGTACAATGGTCTCCATTCACACGCTTCACAAGAAAGAGCAAACAAGGACACCACAACTGCTAAACACACAGGAACTTGTTCAGCTCCAACAGACACAGCATTTCCCACCCCCTGCCAGGATTTTCACATAGCAACGCCTTAGCAGGCTTGTGAAGAAAGCCAAAACAAGAGCAGGATTTGCTGCCTTAGGTCTTCCCTTTGCAGCCTTGCAGGAGGGAAGGGAGACAACCAGGGTCCTTGCAACCCATAACCTGTAAAAGCAGTGTCAGTGCACATTTACCTGTGCCCCAGAGAGACTTTTGCTTCTCGTTTATCAATCCTGCCTCATGAAAACACTGTGCCGTAGACAAATGTTCATCTCTCAGTCATTATGTGCTGTCACACGAAGCATGAATGCCCCTTTGGCCCATTAAATGCCCACAGATTGGGGCACACCACACAGCTGGGACAATCCAGCAGATCTGGATCTGGTCTGTGTTGTGGGCTCCAGCTGGCAATGCCCATCAGGGGCAGTCTTTGGGGTGATCTAAAATAGCAGGTCTGTAGACTGAGTAGGTCTTAGTTATCTGCATCCCAGTGGGTGCTGACCCGCTGGCAAATTCCAGCCCTAAATTAGGCACACAAGGAGCCCTGCTGAGGTCAGGGAGACTGCTCAGCTGAGCAAGGCTTACGCACAAAGAACTGCAACACAAGCTCTGCTAATTGCAGTGAGAGCAGACCTGGCCCCAAGGAAAGGATGTACCAAAAACATCCAAGAGGATTCTCTTCGTGTCCTTGCGTGAATTCACCTGTGGAGTACACGCCAGACACAGATGTGCACTAGGAATGAGAGATACAGCAGCTTGAATGGCATCCAGGCAATATCCCTATCAAGCAGTACTCTGATTATCTTCCTAGATCCAGCCCACTGTGTTACTACTACTTCAGCCCTACTTCAAACCACTGTCTTACATTAGCACAAGGATTTTTCCAAAGAAGACTTTCCAGTGACGGTGCACCAAAACCTACTTCATGAAAGAAGTTAAGGTGCTGCTTCTGGTACAGCAATCAGAAACCCATCAGGGAGAGAAACACAGCTCAGGCAGCGTAACTCAGAATTACATTGCTGCAAGATGTCTACTCTTTAGTGTATGACACTGATCAGATCATAAAGAGCACATGTTGAAGAGTAACCTCCAGACACTCACCAGTGAATCTGTAAATGCACATGTTACCACCACAATCAGGCTGAAGACATAAGGGGAGGTTTGCTACTCTCATCACAGATTAGAACAACGGATCACTTTCATTCCCACAGCTTTCACAACCAGGCTATAAGAAAATAAATTGCAGCGTAGGGAACTGGTGAGTTAAAAAGAGGAGGAGATGGCAAATAGCTGTGTGTGATGTTTAGTGCTTTATGAAACCCTCCCCTATTTTTCTCTAAACAATTCTGAATAAAATAGCTGCCTGTCTTCACGCAGCCCCTCTGTGATAAGGATTTAAAGATGCTTAAACCTACTTTGTAAGCAGCTTCGTTTCTGATTAGGATTAAAAAGTATCCTGTGTGTTAATCCTGCATTCTTCAGTAAGCTTAAATGAAAGGGAAATAAATAGTGAAAAATAGCTCACTAACCAATCAACCAACCAACATTAGTGTCAGGGTGGCTATAAAATTGCTTTCTACGTGTCTGCAATTATTCAATTATCGTTTGTGCTAGCGAAGGAACATGAAGCGTTGGTTACTTTGGGACAATACTCTCCCAGCTCCCTTTGGAAACCATTTGTGCTATTAAATAATTTATTCCCAGCACTGTGTTCAGCTGACAGTTCCATACATCAGCTCATCCTGAAGAGAAGATCTATATAAAGTCTTTGAGCGGCTCTTCCCCAGCACAGGACGCTCGTGTCTTGTGTGCGGCCAAGACATCGGTACAATACAGCACCACCTTCTTTGGTTTTATCAAACCTCAAGCAAAGCTGGTAATTTCCATTTCCCCCCTCAACACCCAGACCTACTTTCCTTTAAAAACTCTGATCTTTGCATCCTTTTCCACCCCCTCGTACACCGCAGTTTCTATAATCATCACCTTATGTAAGAGTCCCAGAACTGGGAGCGGTTATTTATCCATGTTTGCGTGCCCTCGCTTTCTCCCCGGAGAGCACCAAAATAACCTAACAGGTCCCCATTTGGTACACGTGGGCTGGCATACCCTTGTAATCAGTGGTGCCCGCTGCCACCCTAAAGGGAACGATGCTGGGGACAGAGGAAAAGGGTTCATGCTGAAGGTATCGTATAGGGTCCTTGCTCTGGAGGTGTTTTTCCAAATATTCAACTCCACTTGTGTGCTACACAGCAGGTGATGGGGTACTCAGCTCTGCCAGTGCCCTGGGTTTGCACAAAGGGAGGCTTGCAGGAAAGCAGGAGGGAGCATCCACAGTCCCAGAGCCACTGCAGCAGACAAACCTGCAGCCACCCGGAGAGTCAGGCTTCTGGCTCAGCCCGTGTGCGGCTTTTATCGTTGGCCTGTTTATTTTCAGGTGGCCCCTGTTGCAGCATGGTGACTCAGCTGGTTTCTAACTGACCTGGCAGGTTTTTACTGCTCTTCTGTCCTGCTTGCTGGCAGAACAACAAAGTCTGGGGGATTTATGCGCCCCGACACCCACGCAGGAGCTGTGAGAGAAGCCTCCTCCCAAGGAGAGGAAGTTTTTGTTGACAGATGCCTCTGTTTGAAGTGTCCATGTGTATTTAGGCCCTGATCCATCGGAGCAGAGGGCACTCAGCCTTAGGCACATCCATATTGCTGGCACCATGCTATGTAAAGTAAGGTGGGTATTTAAGTCTTTCCTGGGCTTAAAGTTTCAGTTTATTGTCCTGGCAGCTCTTGTAGCCTGCAGTGCTCTTGGTTGATGATTTACAGAGCAGCTAAAGAAGAAAGTTTGCAGCATACACATATTTCTGCAGTGAAAACCACAGGATAACTTGTTTAATCCATGCTGGGGAAGGGCTTTTACAAGCAAACATGCATTTACCCTTTTTATTAGGCATTTCAGCCACAAAATTTATGACCTCAGCACAGTTTTGCCCTGTGCAGAGCACCTGTAGGCAGGAGTTGCTGCAGAAGTCAGTGGTGCATGGCCTGCAAATGCCTGTTAGACACCATACAGGGTGCTGGGGTTAGCAGCAGCTTCACGGGGACAGACACATCCCACATTTAATCACTGTTTCAACCCACTCCTTGTCTTGCCAATTTGGTTCTGGCCAAACTCTCCACTAACTTGGTTACTTTGGGGGAAGCAGATGAGAACTAATGGTATTCCAGGAGGCTGGCGGAGTTTCTAATGGGCCCAGATAAGCTTGACAACAAAAATCTAGTCCTGAAGAAATACTTTTCTTCTTTAAACTAAAAAAGCTTTGTTTTATCGTGAAAAAATCTCAACTTATTATCATCATGCCGATTTTTTAGTGCATGCCAGTACCCCAGCTTGAGCTTGGTGTTGCTGGTACCCTCCATCAGCTTTGTTCTTTGGCCAAATCATTTCTTCAGTGAGCTGCTCTAGTCTGGTGCCTTCAAAGGCTGATTGTCCCTGCCGCTTTCCAGACCACCTTCCTTCCGTTTCTCCCTCATTTCTGCAGAAGTGAACTCCAGACTGTACAATCCAAATTAAAAGACTTAATTTTTATAACTTGTCAGCTAGACAAAATTAGTTTTGCTGATAAGGGAAATCCGCTTGTTTGCTGGAAGAGAGACGGAAAGTAGCTGTGCCAGCTTGGGGGATCGTACTCAGCCAGGACTGGAAATAGCAGCACTCAGCCTCAGGGTTCATCAGCGAGCCACTTCTTCTGTAAAATCACCCAAACAATTTCCTGATGCTTCCCTAATCACGCCTCTCTGAAATTCTTCTCCCCCTGCCACCCATTGATTTGGAAAAGTCTCTTTTTCTTCTCTTCACAAACTACATTGCTTTACCGACAGGGTTGAAAATGGACATTATGGTTCTTGACTGTCTTATTCACTCAGCTTCCACAGTGATGGCATACAGCAAGGATCAGTAAATACAAGTTTTTACATTTGAAGTGTAAAGCTACCTGGTGTCATCATCACCTCATCTGTGTTATAATAATGCTCGGTTTTCACCTGACCTTTAGAAATCAGCAGATTCAATTACTTGAAGCATTTGCTGAAGATCCTCCAGGGATCTCACCATAAATTGTACTGTATTCTACAAATAGATATGACAACACTAATCAGCAAATTAAATGACAGTGATCATTCCTGCAGAGATACTTAAACATCTGATTGAGCTGGTACGTTGGATCTATGCAGCCTCCAGCCTGCAGAGCCAGTGCTCTCATGCATCGGAAATGCTGACCTTGCAAGCAGACACCTGTAGGTTACTGAAGATGTCTGATAAAAGAAGGGAGAAAAAGCCTTATACCTCCGAGCAAATGGACACTGATGGATGGCTGGTCCAGTCCCTTCATTAATGTTTTGCTCTGGTATTGCCACCCATTTGACTTTGCACAATTATTCCCAGATGGAACAGGTCTGGACACTTCCCAACATTCTTTTCCTCAGGCATGGGAGAGCCATCACTACCCCAGCATCAAGATGCTGCCTCCCTCGAGGCAGTCATTGCCAGGTAGTCCTAAGGCTATTCCTCCTTGAGATATATTCCATAGCCTACTCAACAGCCATTTTGCAGTGGGTAGGTACTAGATCTTATTCCACCTCCACCCTCACTGCCCTGTCAAGCTGCAGCAGAATAATACTTGCCAAAACCCCAAATCATCAGCTGGCTGCTCCTGTGACTGTGCTCCATGTGTGCCTGCACAGTGTGGTTAGATCAAAAATGCTGGGCAGGAGGGGCAGGACGCAGAACTGTGAGGCTGGAAGGTGCAAAAGTCCTACAGGTCATGGGGTAAAGGAGACCATCGTTGAGGCCAGGCTCACAGTGCAAAAGACTGGAGAGGCCTGAGGCCATGGCTCTGCTGGGAAGGTCAGCCAAATGAGCACTGAGCCATGTCCTGCACTCACAGCCAGGGTCACCTTCACCTGGCCTCGTCCTCCAGCCATTCACTGGAAGCAGGTGCTGCAGGAGAAGGGCAGCATGGAGCCGAGAGGTGCGACTGCATCCTCCACCACAAGCTGTTATTTTGACAGCTCTATTACAATCATATAGAAACAACCTGGGAAGTGTAAAGCACTATAAAAAAAACAGGCAGGGAAATCATCTGTCCTGCAATATGCCAGCTTTCACTGCAGAAGAGGATGGGATGCTAGTGAAGATCTGCAATGGGTTCTTTCCCTGGCTCTTTCTTTGGCCACGGTTATTGTTCACCCTCAAACCAGTATTTCTCCTCTTAAGTCTTTGTGGTTGACATATCTGATGTTTATTTCACAGCGGCTCTCTCCCCCAGAAGATTTATTCATTTTTCTTACAAGCATGAAGATCTCAGCCCCTGTTGAGGTGAAGGCATGAACAGCCTTTTCTCAAACTGCCTGTCTTAGGGAAAAGCCAAAGATATTTATCCCAAGCATCACTAGCTGTGCTCAGAGTTTAGGTGCCACTCTGCATCCACACAAAGCAGTACAGATTGTGGAGACAGCACAGATTTCCTACCCCAGGGGCCATTGACACAAAATCCAAGCTGCTGCTTGCTGTGCATGTCCATGCCAGGATTTCAGTGAGGGATTTGGGGAACGCAGTTGCATTTCTTGGTCTAACAAAGTGTCGGATCCGGTACAGACCAAGGTTTATCTCCTATGAAAACACAGCAGCCCTCAGAAGAGCAGGAGACTTCTAGAGTCACCTCTGCTACAGCAAATAGAGCCGTGCACTCAGCTTGGTACAAGCTGCAGCAGTGCAGCTCTGCTGGGACCCTGGCCACATGTCCCCACTGCTCTGCTCCTTCAGGAGCCTGCAGCATCACCTGGGCTTGGTCACCAGGAGAGGTCTTTGCTCTGCACACCTGTGGGTGCTAGGAATGCATCTTTCTAATCCAACAACACGCCAAGAGCAGATACACCCAGCCACTCTAGCACCAAAAATTCAGTATAAAGTCTCTTGGGGTTTTTGTGGTTTTTTTTTTTCCTTCTAAACACACACAGTACTTGGTAGCAACACCATCTGATAACCCAGCATAAACCCTGCTCATTTGTGTTGCCTCGTTGGCGTTCTCCATAGAGACACACACACACACACAAGTTTTCTCTTTGTGCGCCACTCCTCCCACCTTGGGGAAGGAAATTAGAAGTGCTGATGGAGGAGCTCCAGTCACATTTCCTTCCAACTTCTGGTGGCATCAGCTCAACAGTGACGATTTGTAATGCAAAACAAATGGCTTGTGAAGGGAGTGTGTGTTATGGAGCCCTACCCAGAAGAAATGCCTGTCAGATATTCCAGAAATTCACTGGGACTTTGGTACACTTTTTGTTTGACAAGAGTTAGGCTGCAAAGTTTAGCTTTCACCCTCATTGATCAGTTGAGCTTTCACCCTCATCAAATTATTCCCCCAGATGAAGTGCCATTTCTCTTAGGCAGTACACTGCAAATTGGTGCTGTACTCTCAATCAGCATCACCCTTCTGTCAAGGGTATACCCTCAAGGGCTTCACTCTGCACTTCTTCACCTGGCACTTCTTGTGGAGGGGCCCTTGCAGCAAAAGGAAAGTTTTCAGCCTTAGGAGCAACACCCAAGTGCTGCTGGCAGGAGAATCCTCACTGGCAGCTTAGAGTAGCTGTAACTACCACACAGACTGACGTTCCCAGCCTCCTTCATCCCTTTACAAATCAATGGTACCATGAAACACTTGCACAGGAGATCAGGTGTAGGAAGTAACATTGCATCCTACTGTAGCAACTCTGAACACCAGCAGAACCTGATTTGAGTTTGAAACAAAATACAATTTCATTCATTCGTACCCTCATTTGTTTAAAAACTACCTGGCTGTGTGGACATTATCAGAGGAACAGCCCTTGTCCCTTCCTGGCCTTTTTTGTCCACATATTTCCAAGGCAGCACCAGTCCTCTAGGGCCATAGGCTTAGCTGGAGCTTTGTGGGAGGCTTATAGTATATATTAATATCACTATATTAATATTGTAAGAACTACAAATAATGTCTATTGCTTTCTCCCTTCCCCCTCTCCTGTGTTCTCTGTCATGGATATCATGACATTGTTCTGAAACGCTACACAGCACCTCTTGTGTCTGGGAATGGTTACAGGAAAAAAAATCAAGACAAGACAGATATTTCAGCCGTGGAACACCAAGGAGAATTTCATTTGTCACGAGCTGGAGTAATTAAAAGTAATTTTTGCATGTTTTGGATGCTGACTTCGGTCAGAGCATGAGCTGTGCAAAATGCTTATTTTTATAGTTTTGACGTAAATCATGGAATGTTTTCTTTCTTAATTTGGAACACTTGCCCCAAATGTTCCAAGTCTCTGTAGATAAGTCCAGGCTCTTTTTTTCCTCACGACACCCATCCATCCATTAAAGTCCCAGGGTTGACTGCCCAAGTTGTTTAGACTTGTTGTTTGGACTGAACACAGGACCAAAGCATCTTCTAAAAGTGGTAACTTCCAACAGTCTTGATAGACCACTGATTCCAAGTAAGATGCACAGTTTTGCTATCTAAAATCTGTCTTCTTCTTTGCAGAAGTGCCATGGGTCATTTGCTTAATAAAACAAACCCAGCCTCCTCCCCCAAGCCCGGCACATACACAAAAATAATTTCCTTGGTTATATTTTTCTCTGGGGATGTTTAAACTGTCAGCTTTGCTGAGCTACATTCTCCCCTCTCATTTTTTCTCATGGGGGATGGCCTGTCACAGGGGACTCGGTGCAAAGTCACATTTTGAAATTTTCCAGAGGATTTAATATTAATGCTTGTATTAAAGATTTGCAAAATCTTTCTCTTTTGAAATGATCATATTCTATCTATAATTGCTAGAGCTGGAGTTGTTCAGCTTTGGCAAATAGTTCAAAATATAAGAAGCAAATACAAGAAGCTTCTGATCCCGGGGTTACATGGACGTATCATTTTTCAGATCAGTCACTGTCTCAGGGTATGGGCACAGGATCATTGGCTCACTCACACTGAGATCCACTTGAAAAAATCCCATGTGATTGGAATCCCTTAGTGTTGAAGAGGAGCTTTCTGTTTCCAGTTGTATCTTCTCTTATCCATGGACAGTCCTATTTGGCCAACAACAATAAACTCTTGGAAATGATCTCACACATCCTGAAACCTCTACCAGTGAACGTGGGAAAAGCAGAAGCTTTCGTTTTGTTTTAACCTAGGACACTGGCTAAGAATCAATTCCTGTGATGGACAGCAATACAAAAATGTGAACCCACAGGGCCTGTCTCATATGGATACACATTTGGGAGTTTCTCACATTTGCAGTTTCAGCTGTCATCCTCTGCAGCCACCCACAGCCAGAAGTAACAGTGTGAGATCACCGCCAACACCCTCACATTGAGACTTGGGCTCAGTGTTTAATATCCATGATAACCCATCAGTTAAATCCACTGAAATTCAATTCTCAAAACACTTGAAATGATTAATAATTAAAAGCTGCCTAGATAGGAATGTAACATGCCAAAATGTTGGCTAGCACAGGCAACTTGGCACAAAAATTTCCATTACAGCCTTTTCATCAATTACAATAAACGAGTGTGGTAGAATCTCTCCTCCGCTATTAAATTAATTTTTTGTTTTTGGCTCACATATGCCAGAAACATCCTTGTGGCAATAGGAAGGGTCTTGGCAGACCCATGCCTAAACTGTGTGTTGATGCTTGTTGCCTTACAAGTCTCCTGTAGGGAGAGCAGGGATTTAGCCCGAATGCAGCCCCCATGATCACGAGTGCCTGGCTTCAGCGTGCCTGGATGGGCTCCATCTGCAATCAAAGCCACAGTGTGGCTCCCATAGAAAGCTGCCTGGGAAATGGATGTGTTTTATTGTAAGTCGAGTCCCCCTCCCGCTGTAACTTGTGGCAAATTGCAATTTTGCCAGGAAAAGCAGGATCAGGCGCTGTTGGCTGATGCCTGTATTTCTGCTGGTAAGGAATGCTAGCCAGAAAACCCAAAATGGTTGTATAGACACATCCTCTGATTGGTTATCCCCCCATTTTATATAAATACTGCATGCTTTAAATCAATTACCTGTCTTCTCCAGCTCTCTGTGTTAGTGGTTTTGTGGCCTTCACTGATTCAGGGTTGCTAACTCTGATTTTACTGCAGGTGCTATTTTTTGGAAATATCATCTCCTTGAATCATGTGAAAATGGTTTCCATTTCACAGCTCAGGAATGCTCCCACATCTGCTGCTGGTCAAGGAAGGTTGCAAGCATGCAACCGGTAACTGCTGTAAGCACCAGTAATATTAGTGAGGATAATTCTTATAATTACAAATGAAAAGGATTTTTTTATTTAAAGGAGGCTTTTTGAATGTCCCAATTTAGGTTTTGAGTGGGTGGTAGTACAGAGGAAGAAACCAACTCCTGCCCTACTCAACACCAGTGCTCCATCACCCTGCAATGTACCTACCACACTGATTTACACAATACCGACAGACTTAGCATCCCTACAGACTTGGTCCCAGTTCTGAGGACTGTTATAAGAAATTACTTTGAGTGGTTGATGTTGAATTCTGATCCTCCAACACTTGCATTTCTCCAGGCATCCCCACCATCTGCATCCATGATGCTGCTGGGCTGCTGAAAGACGACGTGGTTTGGACCAGATCCTCCTCCTGGCTCAGGGCGAGCACAGCATTATTTTCATTCCACTATCTGAAGGAGGCAGATCTGGTAGCAATTTAGGAATCATACATTATCACAGGCTATGAAAAGAATAATTTATACCCTTGAGCATTTCTCAGATCTTTCAGCAAAATCAGACATCTAAAGGATAATCTAGTTCTTTGGAGAGCCACAGGGATGAGTAATGCACCCAAGAGGAGTTGGGGTCCAGACATGAAGGGATTTGCATGATCCACCAGCGTGGTGTTGTCATCTCAGTCAGTCTCAGGCACATCATGTTTCCTTGTTTCATAACAGCCATCTGGATGAGAAAATGGGAAGATGGGAGCTTGTTCTATGGCTCTGGTTTGTCTTCCCATGGGCCATACGTCTCCTTGGGCTTTTGCAGAGGGCTGAGCGCCGCTTTTTGTGCTGGGACCTTGCACCACTCCTGTTTCTGTCTGACACAGAGCCAGGGACTGCAACAGGCCTTGGTGCCTGTAGCTCTGAAAGAGGGGAAAGACTCCAGGAACACCTCACCCAGTGTGATCACAATCATCCAGAATGCTTTTGTGCTGGGGTGAAACCTGCCACTCTGGGACATTTGTCAAGCAGTCCAAGTGTAAAATACGCAGTGCTCCCCCAGGATCTTGTTGCTTTCACACAAGGAGTCACTAAAATAGCTTTGCCTCCGTTGGAATTCACCTTCTGCTGGGATAACCTCTCCCCACCAAAAAGCAACCCCAAAGCTGCTCATTAATTGCTACTGCACTGACAATTCCTACAGAAAAGGAGGGAACTATCTGCAGTTCCCTGAGCGTGTGACACTGGGCAGACACCATTAAACAGTTGACCTAAGGCAAATCCAAGATGATCTAATTATTTAAAAATAAAATAAATACCCCCTTTCCCTCCCTGCCTTAGAGGAACAATACCACCCTGAATTTATGTGAATGCAGGCTTTCCAGTTCATCTCCCTCACTGAATAGTTGATAATTCATTTAAAAGAAATCAAAAAAACCAAACAGAGTAGAGGGTTCCCTTGTGGAATGTAAGACCTCCAAAGGACTTTTGGCAGCATCTGGAGATATTATTAAGTTTTCAGACTAGGTATGCATAGCACAATAATTAGGTCCCCTGAAGAGACCCCAGTAATTGATGGAATTTTATGACATCTATTATGAAAGTATGAAATGGCTCTTCATAAAAAACAGTATTGGATTTTTCACTCTTTATTCCACATAGGCTAAAAATCAATATTAATACCTGGCTAGTGAATTCTGACACTTAAAGAAGTTTGTGGCACAAAGAGCTCACAGCACTGGGTACTAATTGCTGTGGAGTTAATGAGGGGATCGAGAGCACCATGATATGTGCATTGGATTAGACAGACTGCTTAAGAAATATATATATATATACACCTTTTGTATTTCTTTGAGAAATATTGAAGAACTTGCCTTCTGGAACAAAAAGCTCTAAGTGTTACTTTGTAGAGCTGGTTCTTTACTTCTGGCAAGGCTCCAGAGGGCTGAAAAACCAAGTGAACAGGGAAGAAATAGGACGTGCACTGTGCATCGGCATTGCAAACAGAGGAGATGAAACATCACACAGTTCTCTGGCATTTTGGGACTGAGCTGAAAACAGCCACTCAGGCAGAGGGAATGAGTGGGATTCCAGGGATCTGCCTGGTCCTGCCCGACTATTGTCCTCTGCTGGGGACAGCCAGGCTGCCCCTTGTTTCCTCCAGCCTGGTGTCTGCCGAGGCTGCTGCAGAGCGGCAGCTAGTGCCAGCAGATGGGAAAGGCTGGGAAAACGAAAGTGCAACCCGAGGGGAAGGCAGCAACCTGCAGGAGGAATCGGTTTGTATAGAAACAAGCTGCTCATTTCACATGCAGGTCATGTGCTGGTTTTCACACAACTATTTTTAAGGTAGTGCTGTGTTTTGACAAAGAGGGCTTTGCTGCAGGGATCTCAGTGCTTGCAAGTGATTGGAATATGGATAAAAGAGATCTTTAACTCAAGCAAGAAAATGATAATTGTGTTAAATTCACCTTAATCCATAGTGAAGCAGGGCCAATGAAACTCCAAGATTTTTACCACTGTGTGTAACATCAGCAAATGCCTGTCCCTGTGACTTGGAGCCCCTCTGGCCCCACTGGCACCCCCTGTCCACAGGCAGTCCCAGTATGAGCGCACAGGTGAGGAGTTGCAGCTTTCCTTAAATAATTGAGAACAGCAACATTTCCATGGAGAGCCAGATAATTTCCCTCTCATTAGTTACCTTGACACAAGAAAGTTATCACAGCTCCCCAGTTTGTCACTGGTCTGAGGGAACAGGAATTTTAAAACAGATACAGGTCTTAAATTATGGCGATAGAAAACAGTTGCTTTTTATGGAAAGGGAGAGCAAACGCCCAAAGCTGGATTTCCTCAGGAAAAGCAGAGCAATTATTTTGTTGCTACCAAGGCGATACCAGAGTGTTTTCTTCCTATTTCTAGACCCCTAATATAATAAAAGGAGCTAATAGCAGCAAGATGTAGGAGACACGCACTGGTGAACGCTCTGATGCACCGAGCTAAATCAGATCCTGGGCCAGAGAGGTAGCACAGGGCTTCTCAGCAGGGCAGAGCAGAGGCCTGGGCTGCCACAGCACAGCGGCATTTCGTGGCATCACTCCACGTGTGGTACCAGCACGGGTGACAAGGGACAGCCTGTGCCACTCTGCACCACTCCCAGCCCTGCCCAGGGGTCCCCAACCCCACTCCCAGCCCAGCACTTCCGCAGGTGCAGGAAAACCCCTCCTGGGGAGCAGGAAAGGACTTCTCTCCCTCCCCTCCTCTCCAGCTGGGCCTAGCAGCTGCCTGCAGGTTTCTGAGCATGGCAGGGAAGCCAGCAGTGGCATGAAGGGCTCTGTGGTTGCTTCCAGCCCATAAATCAGGGCAGCAAACAGCCCTGCTGACGGCCGGGCTGCAGTCTCAGGCTTAATGATCAGAGGGAGCACTCTGCAGCAACAAAGTGAAAGCAGAGTGTAATATTTATTTAGTGAAAGGAATACAGGCTGCTTCCTGCTTCCACAAGTCCCTACTCATCAGGAGAGGCTTTTCACCTAGCTCGAGGAACTGAGCTCTCTGCTGAGATCATTGCACTCTCGGATGGAAATCGTGGCACACCACAGCCACTGCCTCCTCCTCGCTGGAGCTCTGTCTCCAGCTGTTTCCCCGAGGCTGACAGGCTGCACTCTGTGTGTCAGAGATGCATCTTACCACAGGCTTTACAGCCTGGGGTTGCTTCCAGCCAGGGAGTTCATCTGCTCCGCTCAGCTGGTGGCAAGCTGCAAGAGCAGCTTGGGTTGAGTTTATTTATTGCTGAGGGCTCCTGGGATGCCACAATTTTACTGATTTACACCCTTGGAGAGAGGTGACTCGTTTTCTGGGAGACATCCCATATGGCTGAATCACCATTCAGGGTTACTTTACTGACCCTGGCGATTAAGAGAACATTAGAAAGCCTTTCCAAGTGGAATCACAGCCTTGGGATGATTACATGGGAAAGTGCCCTTCTGGGGGGAAAAAACCCTCTAAGAAAAGAACATTATACTAAGAGCAACAGATCTTAAGGCCAGGAGATGCTGTGAGATCATCTGGCCTGGCCTGTCCATCACAGTCCCCTCTGCTGCATCCACACCGACCACATGGTGCAAGTACCTGGTGTGCCACCATCCCCTGCAGTGCATCATCCCCTCTTCCTGTCAGTGCTTACAATCCATCATCTCTGCTATGTATGCAGAAATAAAATAAAGATGTTACTGTGTCTCTAACTCTCTTGCCTCTAGCTTCCATCAGGCAGCTGGTGTTTTGCCTTTCCACCAGCCTCCGGTGGTTTTCCTGCAAAGCCCAGCTTTCAGCTCTTGGTCTTTAGCCCAGGGACTGAACAGGACCAGTTTTTCTCTGCATTTTCCTGAAAATGTGGTACAAAACCTGGACAAGGTGTTTCCCAGCTGTAATCCCTTTCCCAGCTGAAGGCAACTCACCTGCCCTGCTCACAGCTCCTGCCATCTCTGGGTCAGATCAGTGCAGCAACATTTGCCAGCTAAAGTTTGATTCACACCTCCCTCTGCCTCTTTTTTTTTCCTTCTCTTTTAAAATTATTTGATCCCCCTTACCCAGCCTATAATCACTTACTTGAACAGGCCAAATATCCCACAGCAGCTCAGGACACTAATTACATTACAGTTCTCAGCAGTGGAAGTTGCCAAGCTCTCCTTCTCATCAGCCAGGCTTCCTCCATTGACCCAGCAACAGGCTTTACATTTCTTCTCTTCACATTCATCAGGTTGGCTTCAATTTGTTCTGAATTAGAGCTTGGCTTCCCCAGTGCTATTTAAAGTCCTTCCACCTGGAGGGGAACCCAGCCATAAGGATTAGCACCTGTTACCACAGCCTTCCCATCATGTTTTGCAGCCTACTATTCCAAAAACCCCAGCCCTATAACATCATAGTAGTTAATAAATTACCTCCAATATTTTCTTCTTTGCTGTCTGCAGGCTGAGCACTTGGATTTCTCATTTCTTCAGTGTTTTTTCCCTCAAATCCTCCTTTTGATCATGCTACCCCCATGATACTGATCCTGAGGAACCTGTAAACTGAGCCTCTAAACCCTCCCATCGAGATAAAGTACAATGGAACTACACTTGGGAAAGCAGAACAAGCCCCAGGCCTTTCCAGCTGTCTGTCCAGCAGATACTTCTCTCTAGAGGACCATTTTTTAAGCCCAGAATTCCTTGTTGCAGTTGGCTTCCTTAATTTCACTAGTGACCATCACCTGCTGCTTTTTGACTGTTGCTTTGATTTCCTGCACTGGCTCTTTTGCTGAGCTGCTCTTCCTTCTCCTACTGAGCCCTTGAAAAAAAGGGCAGGGAGGGACCAGGTGAGATGATGGACAAGAGAATCCTGTTCCATGTGAGCTTAGGCTGGCAGATTTGGTGTGAAGCTCTTGCACACAGAGCTTTCCCAAAATCCAAGAGTATGATATAGTCCTTGGGGGTTTAAACCCCACTCATGTCTTTCAAATGCACAGCTGCTTATCTCAAAATTACTTCCTTGGGTTCAAATACACCCCCAAGTTTAAGAGGGCCTGGTTGTCCAACCCTTCAGCCTGCTCATCCACTCCAAACTCTTTCTGCCCCCCTCAGCAATGCTCCCCAGTGCTCATCTCAACATCCCAGCTGGATCCAAGTACTCTCCAGCCCTCTCCTGGAAGCTGCCCCTCAGTGAAGGAAACAGTGTAAGGCTCAGGAGGCTGCTGTGGTTTTCTTCTGGCCATCCCCAGGAGCATTTGCAGAACCCACCTGAAGCTCAACAACCACTGGGCTTCACAAAGCAGCTCAGGTCCCACTGCCTGGCCTCTGCAACACCAACCTCCCTGTGCTCGGCCTCCAAACAGCTTTTCCACACATCCCAACCTGCTCCTCTCTTCCCCAGCAGCCAAGTCAGTCTCCTGTGGCCCAAGTACAAACACCAAGGTCACCTGCTCAGCCAGCTGTGAGAATCCTGCCTCACCGAGCCCTGCAGGAGCCAAGGATTGTTTCCCAATCCTTCCCATGGCCTGCTGGCTTTTCCCTCTGCACTCACCATCACCACCTCCACCTTGTCCCCAAAGGTCTTGCTGCCAGGCTGCCCTCCTGCCCTGTGGCTCCATTTGCCTCCTCTCAGCTGTGTCATTTCACAGTGGGACTGGCTAATGGGGCCTCCACAAACCCCGCTCTTGATTTCACACCCCACTGCTCCTCTTTGGGGAAGGAAACATATCCATTTCTTTTTCTTTTGATTCCCCTCCGCTTCCCCATTTCCATCCCAGTCTTATTCCTGTCTGTCAGACTCATGGCTCTGCTTTCAGCTCTGTTCCTCCCTTCCTTGCCCAGCCTCATCCCGTGCCGTGTCCATCCCGGTGTCAGACCCCGTTTCCCTTCTTGAGAGTGATTTGTCTCCAGCTGCCTCAGAGACTATTTATTGTAACAGGTGTATCCCACAGTACACTGGATTAATATACCTGCTTATCTCTTCTCCCAGAGATAATTTTGTACATTGTAAATTAAATAGGGGAAGGGAAGTCAAGAGCCAAAGGAATAGATTTATTTTTCAATGCTCTCAGTGGAAGGCCCTGCAAAGGTATATTTCACAGCACATATATAATTGAATAGATGATGAGTGAAACAGCTGGGGCAGTGGAACAGAAGTAAAGGTGCTGTAATTTGTCGAGGCAGTTTATTGGCATGGCTGGAAATCACGTCCCAGCTCTCCTGCAAAAGCCTTCCTGGAAATCAACACATTTTCTTACCAGTTCATTGGCTCCTGCACACTGCTTTGTGTTCCCCATTGTTTCAGAGCAGCAGCAAATGCTCATTGTGCTGGGATGGGCAGGGGCTGGAAGCACAGGCATATGCAATTTCTTGTTCTTGGTGTGAACACAAAAGCCTGCAGGGAAATTTCCCTGCCTCCTCCTGGCACTGCCCCTCTCATCAGCGAAGGGGTCAGGGTAAGGTCTCCTGAGTCAACTGAGGCTCTTGAGCCAATGAACAGAGAAATCTGGGCTTGTGTTAAGAAATTTTTATTTGTCCTTTGGATCTGTAATGTAAGCACATAAAATTACAAGTGGAAGAAACATCATGCCACAAAATTGCATAGAATTTTTACAAAAATGTGAATTATGCCTCTGAAACAATCATAGATTGAGGAACCAAAAAATATGTACATGTTAACTGGAATATTTCCTCCTACTCTGAAAGCAAATCATCAAGGACTAATCAATCACAGACACTATTAATACAATGTACAAGAGCAACACTGATTTCAAAGAAAGGCAAGCAATGATGTCCCTTTAGTTATCTGTCAGTGAATGTTTAGCTAATATATGAGCATTAATTAACATAATTATGAACATGTTAAATCTAAAATGTCTGGCCTTCGTTAGAATTTTTAAAATTCTGTTTATACTGCCAAAACCAAGCTATTTTCAGTAGTGTAAAGATATCTGAAGTGCACGACCTAGTTTAATATAGACAGCTCTATTCTATACAGCAGAAAGTCCACGATACAGCATTTCCACACATTCAACACGGAACAAGGCAAATACATAAAAGGCACAAGACTTGCACATCATAAAGACCCTTTTTTCATTATCTTACTCTAGTTCAAGTAATATCAATATTAAATGATATCGGTTTCACTGAAATAGTTTGAACGATGCAAGATGTACAGGGTTACACGCTACCTTACACCTGCAGAAAGTGGCACTGTACAGATATAAAAAAATGTGAGTACAGGAAATGGTCAAATACAAACATACTGTAAAATGACTACAGCTGATAGTATATTTAACCCAACCAGTCTATTTATTTCTTATTAAATATAAATAAAAGGTTAATTGGTATTTGCCCGAGTTTCTTTGAAGACTGTGGTGAAGTCCTGGCTGCCCTGAAGTCCATGGGAATGTTGCTGTGAGATTCAGAGGAGCCAGGATTTTCCCAAAAAGCCTGCACTGTACAACGGTTTCTATAATGCAACAGTTTTAGTTTTAGTATGAACACTGCTATCAGTTTATTCTTGTAATAATTTAGACAATATGTCATTTTAACTTTATAAAATGCAGCATTAAATCTCGACTCTTACATTTTTAATGAGTGATTAAGATTGATTTCAAAGTGCAAAACTAGGATTAGCAGAGGAGTCACCTTTCCTAGCGTTAAGATGAAAGTCAGATTTTTGAATTTCATGTGCACTGATTTCATCATCATAAACCAGAACAGTTTAATTCAAAATATGATCTCCAAACAATGTGCAACTTTTCTTTCTTTCTGCTCTAAGTTTAAAAAGGAAACATCAAAATACTGTTTGTTTTCCAAGATTTGAACTTATATATATACACACATCATTATTTAACTGAAAACTTAAGCTTTATTTGTATTTTATTGCTTAAATTTAAATAAAATAAGTTATTTTAAGTACTAAAATCCTGAGGGAATGGAAGTAAGGTAACTTAACTGTTACAATGTGTTAAAATGCCTCCCTATTAATGGACTGCTTTCTCTGGTTGCCATTTAACCCTAAGCAAGGCCCTGATCTTGCAAAAGTGAATGTGGATGTTATTCCCAGCCCAGCTCCTGAGCCCAGCGGGGCAGGAAGACACAACTTTGCAGGATCAAGTGTCTCCAGGCCAATCTGGGGCTCCTGAGCTGGTTTCTCCTTTGCCCTAAGGCACCTCCACCAAGAGGGCAGGATCTGCACTGGCCCGGGTACCAATCCCAATCTGTCTGAGGTGTTTCCTAATTCCAATTTCTGTTAGGATGGGAATCCAGAGAACAGCATTTCTTTACCTTTTCAAATATCCTGACTTTCACAACGTCTCTCTGTTGTCTGATAGAAGTTTCTCAGAATGTGCTGTTACTTCTCCCATGCATATCATACAGTACACTAACTTTGATTGTTCTTATTTTAACAAGTCAGTTAACAGATTAATATACATTTTTAAATAACAGTGGTCAGGTTTTTATACTTTGCTTTTAAATTTTAGACCTTAGTAAAACTGAACCTCAGTCTTAAAAATAATGGAAGATTCTGTTAGATTTCAAATACTGTAGTCCTAAACATTTTATAATCCTATCAAATTCAGTAAGCTTAAAATATGATACTTAAAATCAATACTTTCGAGTCTGCAAAATATATATCAAATTTATATTCTAAAACTACTTTGATTTACAACACTAACACCACAAAAAAAAAAATTCTATGATTCCATGATTATTCTATAGCAGTATAACCCAGATGTTAGCTCTCGGAAAGATTCTCTCTACTCATGGATCCCTGAAACATTTCATTTGGCCAAGAGACCACATCAGCTCCAAACAGAAACATGCTGTGTGTGTATATAGACAGATGTGTGTGCACATATAGCTATATATAGATATATATACAAACATATATGCACTCACACGGTGTAACAAACACAGACGGACACAGACACCGACAATCTCCACGCGGATTCTTCTCTCCGTTTTCCTCTCGTCCCCACAGTTCCAAGGATTTTCAGCAGCAAATATATGTCTCTCCATGGGATAAACATAATATCAAGACAGCAAGCCACCAGTGCTTGCAGAGCTAAAAAGGATCCAATGTTTCAGTGCAAATGTAAAAGGATGGTACAGCTGTCAAGGTGCAGTTATAAAGAAGGAAACAAATATGATTAAGTACTGTTGTAATATTCACCATGATCTCTATTAGTTTGGAGCACTTTGCACTGGCACTCCAAAAGAAAACCTGCACACATTTGTCTCTGTACAATACACTGGTCTTCATTAAACATTCTTAACAGCGAACATGGTCAGAAAATGACCCACTGTAAATTGGCCAAAAAAAAAAAAAAAAGAAAAACAAAGAGAAGAGGGAGGTTAACATATTAATTTTCCCATTACAACTGCACTAAGCTTTAGAATAATAGTCAGATGAAGAATGAGAATGAAGACCTTTGCAGAATACGTTTTATAAAATGTTCCTCTGGGGAAATGTGCACTCGAATGCAGATTCCTCCTGCCTCCCGCAGCGCTCCAGTGGCAGCTCACCCCGGGAGAGAGGAGACGGGCAGCTGGGAACGGCGCGCCCCGGCGCACTGATTGTTTCTTGGGCAGTTAAAAAGTAGTATCAAACACTTTTTCTTGATTATCTTCTTCCAATTCCTCCTCACTTTGTGGAGGTTTATGATTTGATTTTCCACTGTCAGATGCCAGGGAAGAGGGGGCAGAACTGTGGTCTCCATCTTCACTGATTTTCCCTTTCATGGCTTCCTGTACGAACTCCAGAATTTCCAAAGGCAGTCTTTTGAATTTGTCTTGATATTCCTGATCAAGTTCCACCTGCAACTACAACAAAAGAGACAAGCTGTCTTCAGGTGTGTCTGATGTGACCAGTGCTACAGGATGGGGAAAGTACCACACCAAGCAGGAGGGGAATTAACAAGGCATTTTTGCACAATTCGAGAACGTACTCCCTTCTTTCCTGTATTAGCACCACACATCCAAAGTGCCTATTAATTTCCATGCAATCATTGCAAAGCTGGAGGAACGTGCAGTCATAAGGCTGGTTTTGGGTACCAACTTTGGGTACCCAAATCCTTCAAATACATGTGGATTTAACCATACTGGTGTCCATACTCCCAGTGGCTTTGACAAGACCCCAATCAGGTGTAGTATGGATCACGGATAAGCCTTTGAAAAAGCAAGGCCTTCATTGAGCTTCAGGTAGTTAATCACACATCAAACACACCACAAACGTTGCTCTGAGAACAATAAAACAACTTTTGCCAGATTTCTTGGGTTGGAGAAACCATTAGGAAAAAGTCAGTTGTCAAAGGGAGTCAGAGAGGGAGGGAAAACAAGTTAAATTACATTTCTGAGGGCTAGATCATGGAAAGTTACATTATCGGATTAATGCAGAATGTGTCTTGGACATTACTGGGGAAAAAGTGTCATATCATCAACAGGATGCAAAAGGCATGCAGAAAGAAATCTGGCTATCAGTCTTCAGGAAGCAGTGGGTCCTTTCCCAGTATTTATTAGTACAGCCTTTGTTTTTAGTGCCCATATTAGGATCTGCATGATCCATTATTTAAAAAACATTAACGTGTATCAAAGTTTCAACTGAAGACAAAGCCAATTTTTTCATCATGACCAATATGAGCACAGCAGGAAGCAAAAGGGGTGAGTTCCAAAGCCAGACCCGCTCCATCCATCCATCCATCCATCCATCCATCCATCCATCCATCCATCCATCCATCCATCCACCCACCTTCTTGAAAAGAGGGAGTCAGGTTCTGCTAACTGTAGCTGCAGCAGTTTTGCAATAGTTTCTTAGGCAATTGTGTTTTCAGCTATGTATTCTCCCAGGATTTCCAGGGTAAAGGTGCTAGGAATTCTGATCCTTCAGCTTTAGGCCTAAGTCTATCCTGTGCAGTTTCAGGTCTCCTTCACCCCACTGCAACACTCTCAATAGGCAATGCAAGTTTTCACTTGAACATTAGGTCCTAGCCTAGTCTTACCATCCTTGACCTGTCCACACACACCATGTGACTCCATCATTACCCCTCCCTCTGAGCCCTTCCAATCCCATTCCCCATGCTTCTGTCCTGGTTTTCATCCTGCATCTCTGACTTTATTTTTGTGAGGCCTCTTCTCCTTTCTCCTCATGTGCAAATCAATGTCCTTAGCTCACCTGGTCTAGTTCTACATTCCTTAATTAGACAAAGTCTGCGGCTTTTCTTCCTCAAGATCTTAAAATCTATTCTTTTTCATTTTGATTTCCCTGCTAAAGCTCTTTTCCTGCCTTCTTTCTGGCAATTTTCGCGATGTCCTTGGTTTTCCACCTCGGATAAAAACCAAGTTTGAGGCACAAACGGTTCCATTAAAACACACCCTGCCTCTAAAATACGTGTTTCTATCAACTAGAAATATATAGCTGTCACTGTGGTAGTTAATCATTACTGTAACACCCTTCTTTTCATGAACCCCTTTGTTTGCTGGCTTTACGTCTAGAGACAAATTTTCTGAAGGGATCCTCCTTTTGTCTCCATTTTGCAAACACTTCCACAAGTACAGGCATCATTAGAGGAACAGTGCCATAGGGTGGCTGGTGGAGAAAACTGAAACGTGATGCTGATCCTCCCTCTCTGCCCTGCTCACCACAGCCCCAGGACTCCACTCCTGCTGCCCAGGGAGCTCCTCAGCCCCCGAGAGATCACATCCACATTGGCTGGAGTGTTGACAGCACAGCACTCACGTTGGTAACACTGCAAAACCAAAGATAAAATTCTAGGCAAAAGGTCTTCCTTCATGTGCAGTCGTGCTTGGGGTTACAGTTCATGGCTAAATACCTGCACTGCTTAAAAACACAGGAGTGTCCAAGCCAGAGATGAGCTGCTGCATTTCCCCCACCTCATTGCCATACATGGCATTTGGGAATTTTGGACACCTCAGGTATAGAAGAAGGTGAGTAGCATCCTAAGTCAGGGAAAAGTCTCCTGGGTCTCAACTTCCTTCAGAACCTCGATTTGCTTAATTAGGTTTAAAAGCAAAAGAAATATTTGAAATCCCTCAGAAACTGAACGTTATCTGAACCCAGTGCAACCATAAGCATGTTGTTAGATAACAATTGTGTCTAATATTCTCCTAAAGCACCTCCAGTGGCTAATCTCCCCTAAGTCAAGTGTTTAATAGAAATGACATGAATCTGGAGCTATCTCTCTGTCTCCAGAGACAGTCTATATAGATATCTAATCATGAGAAGGTTGAAGTTGGTTGAGAAGGAGCAGACAGCAGACAAGGAGGGTTGATTAGAACTGCATCAGTAAAAATTAGTTTTCTTTTTGATTCCAAAGGCACTGTCAGTTCTTCCCCTTGCTCAGTGTCCAACAAGCCTCTCAGATCCATCCATTCCCTGGCCCCCGACCTACCACACAAGGTTAAAGAAACAAGTTGCCTGCTTAAAACCAGCTGGCCTAAAGAAATCCAGCTGTTTTTCTTTTAAAAGCCTCAGTGTCCCTGTATTTATTCTGTAGCTTTACGGGGACATTACAGTTCATGGCAATGAAGGGAGAGCTGCCCTCCCAGCAGCAGCAGTGGCCACACACATCTCTCATTTGGCTGCCTGATGGCAAGACAAGGTGCCACGTTAGTGTGTCAGTAAAAACCTCTCTGCTCAACCAGCACCTCAGCACACTCCACCCCAGGGAGGCCTTCCCACTCAGTTTGCCATTCCCTTGGGTTGCTTCCCATCACAAGTCCACCTACCCCAATTTCTCTGCTCTCTAGCTACTAAACAAGGTGACCTACACTTGCTGTTAGGATTTTGGAATCAGACAAGGTGGGGGGAATGAGACTGATGATTAGATGGGCAGATCATCATCTGGACCACTGTCCTCATTAACATGTAACAACCTTCTTCCTTCTGTTATCTCACCACGTGCCATCTTACAGATCCTCTGTCCTCTCCTTAACCCACAACAAAAACAAGACGAATGTCACCTCCATGTAGCTTTATTGTCCCACAGTTGGGCACTATTTCTTGTTTAGGTAGATCTCACTCCCGTGTACTTTACTGACAGGTAGTGAGTTAAAACTTTAAAATTCAGAGCCATCATTAGGTGTTTTCAATGGGGTCCTTGGGGACAGGAGATGAATGTGTTACTCACTCTTGATGGCTGTGGCCAGAAGCTTTTGAATGAGTGCTTCCATCTCCTACCTTTTGTTTTTTTACCCAACAATGCATGTTAAAAAATGCCACCTGATGCTCACCTCAGCTTCACACAAAAACTGCCCTGGACAAACAGCACTGTTTGCACCTTGAGTACAACCAACACAGCTGAGGGACAGGACACGAGCAGGGCCTTCCAGGTGAGCAGAGCTCCTGCTGGCCAGCCAGCTGCCCAGCTCATGGGCTCACTTTCCCTCCTGTAAAAATCACTGGATCCCCCTGATAGGGAAACCCCTGAAAAGTTCTGGGCTGTAACGCTCCAGTTGTTGAGTTGCTGGGTCCCTGACAGGGAAACCCCTGGCAGTTCTGTGCTAGGATTAAATGCTGGGACTTCCAGGATTCGGTCTTCAGATTCATTGTTTATTGTTTATCTACATTTTCAGTGAGCTCCTCACCACACCAGACTGGTACACTAGAAAGAAAGGCAGTGGAAGCCAGCAGACCTCCAGTTTCAAGGTCTTTTATAGATATTTTACCCAATTAACTACTAGAATGAACATTATTTCTATTTTACCACCAATATCTAATTATTTGTCATCCACGTAGCACCTGCAGTGTGGACTTTTCTATCCAATCACTCTGTGCTACCAAACACTGTAGAAAATGGGGTGGATGAAGAAGAAGGAGAAGCTGAGCCAATGCCCCAAATCCTCCATCTTGTCTTCCATCTACCTCCCTACTAAAACTCAAAACTCTATGTTTTTCACCCTGTGATGAACTACACTTCTATTTCACACACTCAGAGAACCAATTCATCCCAAAGTCTTGGAAGCCTTCTCCATGGTCGAAGGTTAGAAGCAGTGCTCTCCTGAGGATCAGGACCCCTCAGGACAGGCAGAGGAATATTTCCTGTGCCCTAGGTTCCAACACACTCCCAATTCAAAGGGCTCTTTGGCATCCTTGGCTACAGCCGCTTTCCAAAAAGGGTCATCAGCAAAGGAAAGGCCTTGCAGCCCTTCCTTGGAATGTGGGAGTGATTATGGCTGCTCAGCTTAAAGCAAGGGAAACAAACTCAGTAAAGGAAACAGATGGTATTATGAAAACTATTTACATTTATATTTATACCTAGCTGTTATTATTAGAACTCCCAAAAGAACAGCATAAACAGCACTAAAAGCAGTGACTGGGATCAATAAAGGATTACAAAAGCAGAGGTTGTGGGTTTAGATGCTCCTGACCAAGCCCCTGTAGACTCTTGCACACTGGCAGAGTGATCCCATGAACTCCTGCTCCTACCAAGAACCCAAACAAAGCGGTGACGTGGGAAACGTGCTGTGCTGCCAGCACGAGCGGCCAGGAGGGCTGCGAGACAAGAGGTGCACACAGCCGGGCCACACAGCTCCCCTTCCACCTCACCTCCTCCCTGCCCAAGGGAAAGGGAAACGGGGGGGAACACGTCCAGCCCTTCTCCCTTCCTGCAACACCTTTGAAGTCCTGGATGTGAACATTCTGCTCCTTCCCCTTGCTCCCTGAGAGTGGCCTTTCGGAAGCCCCCAGAGCGAGGGCTTTCCAAACCGCTTCCCCTCTCTTCCGTCCCCACGTGGCTTGGGACACGGCACGCTCAGCCTGGGACCTTCTGCTGCTGTAACATCCTAGCTGAGGCAAAAACCAACCCACTTCCACCAGCACTGGGATTCATTCCAGCTCACATGAGTTTTTAAAAATATATTTGCAACTCAAAAATAACGTAAGGGCACTACTTTAAAAGCATCTCGAGAATTAATCTTCAGCCAAAAATGTTTTGAGAAAGTTATGTATGAAATACAACCAATTATGCATTTTGGTGAGAAAAACCCCACCAAAACACAGTTTTGTTGAAACAAGAACATTAATTATGATGAAGTTCTTCCACTGCAAAGATTTGCTATGACTCCAAATAAGTAATTTCTATAAGTCCCAGGTTTTTCCATTCTGCTGGGAATTTTTCTCTAAGGGCAGCTTTTTGAGTTTGGTGTTTCTCCTTTTAAATTTATCTTATTTTGTTTTCCTGATGTCTTTCTTTCCCTGAATGATGCAGTGAATTATGAATGGAAAATTATTCAAATATCCTGGCTCAACAATTTAGGTAAAAATAGACTCAGAGGACTAAATAGTTCAGTATCTCCAACAATCTCTGACATTTCCAACAGTAAACTCTTTATTCTCAATTTTTTTTCACAATTCTTGAGTTAAGATTTTAAATGTGAGACATTTTAAAGTTGCGTTATTTCTCCTTGAGGTAGAGTACAGGAAAATATATTAAATAAAATTACTCTTTTGGTATTTGATTGTTGCATTTACTCACCAGTTGAAATGTGATACTCGTTTGCATCTATAATTACCATGGCACTGCCCACATGCAGGATATTATTTAATTCCACATGGACAGTACCTGTTCCTTTTTGTTTTACTGGTGAGAAGCTCAACTGCATTCATTCAATTTCAGCAGAATGTATTTTGACAAGAGGCAGTAACTGGCCACTGCACCATTTATAACAAAAAGGGGGCTGCAACCTCTCCAGGGAATTTCTGTTCAGCAAAGCTCCCGTTTTCTGTGCCACTGGAAATGTTTATTTTGTTAACACCAGCAACAGTGATACTTTCAGTGGTCAGTGAAACCATATTGCAACAGCAACACTGGGCTGGGATTGGGGCCCCTTTCTCACTCCTCCCCTCCTGCTCTAAATCTGCTAAAGCTACAAATACTTATTTTTCTTCTTGCAAATATTTGACCCATGTGCCTAAAGATACTTTTAAATAGAGGATTTGGGGCTTTTAAGCCTGCATCAGACAACAAATATGCATAATGTCAGCGACCTCAATTTAGCTTCCAAAATAGCACATAGAGGACTCCCAGATTAAGGGTACAGAGAGCAAGAAGGCTGCTGTTCCTCTGCTTTTCATTTTCAGAGCTTACTTAATTAGAAAGCCATTCTGGAGGGATACAGCATTAAAAGACATATGAGTAGCAAGAACTGTTAAAAGCAGATGGAGGCTCAGTAACAGGGAGAGTGAAATGGAGGAACAGAGCTCGGGGATCAAGTGATTTATAGGCAGCAATTTTTGTTTAATTGGAAACAGTAGGAGCTCCTTATTAAGGACCATGTTATTCCCTCCACTAAGCAGATTTCTGCTGGGAAGGCAAAGGAGTAACCACTGCTCAGATGTCCTCATGCCTCAAGGCCACAGTCCCTCAGCAGCACTTGGCTGGAGACCTCTCTGCCCTCTGTCAGAATGGCCCTAAGACAGCAGCTGGGAACAGCAGGTTCTTGGGAAGCTGTTTGCCCAGGCCTGGGAAAGGAGTTCCTCTGCTCGTGCAGAGAGCACCTGAAGGCTCCTTTTTTCTTCCAGTGAGGTCAAGGAACTGCGTAAAGGGACGTGCCAACAATGTTAACATTTGAGCTTAACACAGTTTAAAGACAACATTGCTAACCCTGAGATGAAACTATTCAGGCAGACAAGGTTTTCTCAGAAGATGTAGGAGTGTGGAATCATTAAGGGGAGCATAAGGGCACTCAGTATCTGAGGTGGCGCCAAGCAAGCAACAGTGGGGAATGTCTTCATGCTGACTGGAAAGCTCCCTTTAATGACTCCTGTCCTCAGACAAAGATATCTCTGCCTTTTCGAACAATGGTTACTTTCCAGACCATGAGAGACACCAGGCACACCAATTCCCAGACTCCTTCTCTGCCTCCCTACCTGAAGGTGATGCTCCCCTAGTCCTTCACACAAGGTCATCAGGCCGATCTCACCACCCCACAAAGTCTCCGTGCTGTTTTCCTGAGACCAGGGTCGCTGGCTCAGCTCTACTTTTGACTGATCCACTATTGCCCCCCTGCCTTCCCATGCCAACAGGCTGCACAGTCCAGACACTCTCATTGAAAAAACTCACCAGCAATCACCTGCAGAACAACACGAGGCACGGAGTGGTGAGACATCCGTGTTATCTCCCCTCGTACAGACACTTCCCCTCCCACTGCCTCCCTTATCTGCCGTGTTTCAGCTCCGTGTCTCTTCCTATTGAAGCAAAGGTGATTTGCTCTGCCTCCCCGAGGGTACAAGTCCCCACATAAATGAGTCCCTTTAATATCTGCTGTCTCAAGGCACTAGACTGCAACCTTGGGGCTGCCATCAATCTGTGTCTCCGCCTTTATTAACTGCAACCTCAGTTAAACCAAAGGGACCTGGGTGCCTGGATTTTAACATTTATAAGGCAACACATATCTACCTTCCAACATTTGCTCCAATAACTGATTAAAAAGAAATGTTTGAGTGCTGAGATGCCCATCAGTGCTGCCCAGGCTATACAAATATTAAACACAGACACACCTGTACAATATCTCTGCTGAAACCTTCTGGGTTAGAGAAGGTCTTTAGAGCAAAAGCCTAAACTACTGATCTTTTCCTACTGGCAACTGTATTATTAGCAGTGATTTCAGATTTCTTGCATTTTCTTTGAAGAAATTATTTAAAGAACTAGCTTGTACTGAATTTTGTGGGAGGATTTTCTTCACAGCAACTAATTTCCTGTTTGTTCAAAAGTATGGCAGTTTATTCTCATGCAAAGCCCTGCTCTGTGCCTTGTAAGCTACATACTAGGAATTACTCCTCTTTCTGATGATTATTTCATGTAACAGTTTGCTTTTGTGGATAAAATGCTTTCTTTAAGCTGTTAAGTGGCTCTTAGACAACTCCATAAAAGCAAGACCCATGCACCTCATGATGCATATTGAAAGAAGTAATTTGAGCTAGAATGAACAGGAAAAAAAAATCCCCTTTCTATGGGCATCTTAAGGGTAGATTCTGAGACTCTGTTCTTTTTCATCATCACTAGAGTAAGCTATCTTCACTGTAAGCAAAGGAGAATCTGCTCAGTTTCAATGCAATAAATCCAGAGAAACTCCCCTGAAGTCTCATCTACCAGCAGATACTGCCCTTAGGTAATTGGGGTGGATCCAGGGTAAATAACTTGAGTGACAGAGCTCAAAGAGAGCTTCTTAGCTGGTCCTTTTTTAAAGTGCTGTCCATATTTTGGATAATGCAAAACAAACAAACAATAAAAAAATTCACTGCCGCCATTACCTTCTAATAAATGATGTTTTCCCACTTCCACGATGCCTCCAAGGCAGCCTGTAAACAGGCAGCTGACTGTCCAACAGCACAGCCTTCCAAGAGTAGCAGTGTTGTAATTCTCATCTCAAGAGGTCATGACAGTCCCTTGGAAACTCATTTTAAATGACATCTTGAGGTTACAACAGCAACAATATATTCCAGAAATATTCCAAACCCCGGGTGGACCAGAGAATGTGGGACTCAGCAGCACCACAGCAGCAGAGCCGGATGTCCCCAACAGGCCATGGAATCTGCAAGGCCACTTAATATTTATTGTGTTTTGCCTTGAAGTGGTGTTATCTCACAAGGTGAGAAATTCTGGCAATTTTTGAAAGGGGAGAGACAAGAAAAAGTTTCCGGTGCTTAAGGCCTCCAGTGGGAGGGCTCAGGAGCTCATGAAGTACAGATCTGAAAAAAAGGTGGTGGAACCCATAGCACAGGTTTTGGATTCTCATCTAAATTGAACTCTGGATTCAGTTTAACAAAGCACTTTCCAGTCTCTCATATCCACCTTGCTAATAGGTAATTACAGTGTTGCCTGTGTCTGACTCTTGGTAGGATGTCTCTAACAGGCCCCATCAGTGTCACAGAAAATTCCCTCTGAGCACAGAGATTTCTCCTCCAACACAACAATGAAAAGGAAATAAATAATCTCTTTCTCTGTCTCTCTCCAGGGGCATCACTGTGCTCCTCAAAGCAAAAGGAACAGCTCACCCTGTGATTAAGTCTGGCACCTCCTTTCACTGCCATACCCTGCTCTGCCCTGGCTCTCGAGCCTGTTTTGAGAAATGAGAGCTCCAAACACACACTGAGGGCTGTGCATCTCGAGACAGCACCTTTCTTAAGGTACACACTCTGATTTCCATGTCATTGATAATTGTCAGGGAGCTGCATGGAGGTTTAGAAGCAAGCCATCATTAGCTCAGCAATAATCACACTGATAGAGCCTCTGCTGCACTTTGAAGTTTACCTTGCTCTGACTGTTGCTCTCCACACCAGAAAGCCTCTGTAGGATGGAGCCCCAGTGAAAAGTCTGCTTGGAAAATTACTGAGCAGTCACTCCTTCTCCTAATATCTTGTTAAAAATGAATGTTTCTAGACTAGAAAGCAAGCACACTCTGAATAAAGATCAAAGCCTTCCAAGTTTCTTTGAAAATCTTTTCAAGTACTTGCAGCTCTATAATCCTTTGTAACAGCGAAGGCTATTCCAAAATATTTCCTAACTCATCAACAACATGAATCTGCCTTCCTCCTTACTATTAGCAGAGACTTTTGCATTGACTATCCCCAAATAATGAGCCAATTTAGTGAGAGACCCGTTATTTTTTAACATAACAGGCTAATGAAAAAAAAATCCATTCAGAACCTGGCAGAAGTTTAACAGTGGAGACAGAGCCACTGTCCCTCATTTTCCATCTTCCAGAAATGATGGCTCAGTATTTTGGCCTTTGTACTTCCAAGTGCCAGGGAAGTTTTGAGGCAGGGTTTAACAATGACAAAAAGCTGGGACCTGGTTCAAACTTATGTGCTGATGTATATGTTCATTATTATCTAATGGCCATCAAACAGAGATGTATCATTGCTACTGGGGACTGAGGCTGGTAAGTTCATGGCTGCTCTGTGTTTATATCCTATCATTATCTTCACATCCCTCTACTTCCACCAGGAATTCATCCATAAATCCACACTTCTCATCGTTTCATGCTGTTATTACACAACACACTTGTCCTTTTTATACTTGAGAAGCAAAATTAGTGTAGAATTTTAACTGCAACTGTTAAAAACTTTAGAGTTTAATGTTAGAGCAACAGTGCCCAGTGGTTCAGCCTAATTAGAAATAGCCTGAAGGTTTTTACTTCCTGATACTACAATGAGCTTTAAAGGAAAAAACACTCCTCTTGCTGTCTGTACTGCTGTTACTGGATTAAGCAGTACTGTATAACAGGAGGTTAACTGAGCCATCCTCATGATTAAGTTCAAGGGATTAATATTTCAGTTCAGTTGTTTTTCATTTAAACATTTTCTCCGAAGTTCATATTAACGCTGACTGCTGCAAACTTAGGCAACTCTCTAATTATCCATCAAGTTTAAATGACCCATGCAGAAAATTCTATTTCAGTGATGTTCAGCAAACATCTCACAATGCAAAAATCGACATATAAGGTAATTTCATCAAGTCAGATCAACAGGCCAAAGCCCATCCCACTGCTGCCCAGAGCAGCTTGAACTCATGCCTGGTAAAGCACATACCCAAAGTTCACTCCAGTCTACAGGACAGTGATTGGCTTTAATGGGGTTTGGATCTACAGTTTGGATCTACAACCACACAAGTACAGATGCAAACAGACCAGATCAAGTGAAGGAACTGCTGGCACAAAAGGACATGAAATGTTTGCTTCTGACCCAGCAGAAATCTGGG
This sequence comes from Phainopepla nitens, assembly GCA_013400175.1. NCBI lineage: Eukaryota > Metazoa > Chordata > Aves > Passeriformes > Bombycillidae > Phainopepla > Phainopepla nitens. The sequence continues at coordinate 96,257 of VXBQ01008832.1, read as the reverse complement.
GGTAATCATAATCTGCCTCACAAAGGAAAGGTGCAAAATTGTGTTTCAGTGGCTCAGGGTTTTCACCTGAAAATCACTGCCTTTTTCAATTTAAGCAAACTGCAAAACATGAAGGAGTCTGGGAAAAGGGACCAGGTTGCTGCTTAAAGTCCAAGCCTAGACAAGAGATAACAACTTCCCACAGAGAAGGGCAGATGCCTTTCTCCATCCAGACCTTGCTCTCTCTGTACAACCCGATCTGGGTTTCTGTCCAGCACCTGAGCTCCACGAGGAAGGGAAGCTGCTGAGGGTGTTTTTACCTCCTCATGCTTATTCTGGGTGAGGAGCTGCCACCCTCGTGGGTGCTTGGGCTGCCACCCTGCTCATGCTGGGCCCAAGCAGCCTCACAGCCTCGTCTCAGGCGTGGTGGGCTATGTCCAGTGAGGAACTGTGACAGAAAATGTGTGTCCCAGGGCCGGTGTGTGAGTCTGTGCCATGGAACACTTTCCCTCTTGCCAAGCAGCCTGGCACCTGAAAGTGCCCTTGAACACATCTCCTAAAGAGATTGCCATTGAGCTCTGTGCTCAGACCTTGCTGTTGCCAGGAAGAGGGAGACACTAATTCCTTAGAAGCCAGCAGAGACAAGAGCATAAGGGACACCACAGCTTTAAACTTCCTGAGAATCCGTTCCTCTGGTTCCTCCTGTCCCTGCTGAGCTCAGTGGGCACAAGAAGGTCACTCTGGGGCCTCCCCACACCTCAAGCCTACCACAGGAACTGTGAGTTTTTCACTGACATCACTGTGAGCTGGATCTGGTCCCTGGCTTCTCTCTTCTTGAAGCTTATAGAGTTCAGTTCACCAGAGGGTCAAGCCTGAACTGAGATGAATCTCATGGAACTTCACTAAGCCCTTTGCTTTTCTTTCCACTGAGAGGCATGCCATCAAAATGCCTAACATGATCCTCCTAGAGCTCCACTTTGTTTTTAATCTGATTTCATTTATGAGTATCACTATTGGTAGCTTCTCTCTTGGAAAGGTTTTGCACCATGCAAAACCTTATTTAAGAAAAAAAAAAAAAAACCAAAACACTGGCAGTAGAACAAAAACTCTTCCCATTACAAGAACTTATATTTTTAATGCTCTATCAGTGTTTTATTTCAGTACTTGACATCTTCCAAAAGCATTAAAAAGTTCTTGAGAGGTCTTACAGCTTTACAGTGTATTCTCTGATGCCAATTCTGATCACAATCTAGCTGAAGATAAGTTTAATGAACACTAGAAAAATAAAGGCCTTTCATAAGTGATCAAGTGATTTGAAGAAGCAGAAGAGTACTTTGAAAACATGTGTTCCTTTAGAGCCCTATTTTAAAAATGTGTAGAGTACCCATCTCTGTTGAGGATAACAGAAATTCATCTGGAACTTAGGGAGTATTTATTTCACATGATGGTAGACAGGTAGCAGAAATGAATGAGATTATTAACTTGCAAAAGCACCTTTTAGAACAACAACTATAAAATGTCATCTTTTCCCCACCTCATGGAAATCTATTTAGTATCAGAGACATACAGATTTAGTGATTGTGAGTGAATAATAACATGCTACTCTAAATAACAGTAAAAAGATTATTCTGAGTTAGTTACAGAAGTTATTCCTAAAAAATTCTTATCACTTATGTTATTTAAACTTTCTTACATATCAATTAGTTTGAAATAATAAGTCTTTAGGCTATCCATTAATTGCAGCACTGTTGGCACGATCTGTATTTAAAATTATGCAATGAAAATTAAGCTGAAGCACCAAGCTGTCTTGGCTAACAAAAAAGATTTCCTCAGCCCTTCGGATAGAGAGGAGAGATAATGGGGGCACTGAATTCACAGGAGAACTCTTTCTCAGTTTACAGTTCTCTCCTGTCACACGGTGACACTGTGGAAGGCACAAGCTGAAGAATCCCTGTGTTTCAATCGCAGTGTTGCTTTTCCAGTGCATCCATTTTCCAATCGATCAGCGCGGCTGCTCTCGGGCAAGAGGGAAAGGAGCTCCTGTGATTAACGCAAAGGAGAGGCAGCACCACACAGAGCCTGGAGGAGAGCTGCTTTAGGAGATTCTGCACAGGATAATTACAAATGCAATGGATGGGGAATTTAAATTGTTCAGTTACTCCTTCAGAAGTCAGGGGGAGGCTGTTTGCAGAGGAATATCTGGTCCATACATCAGGAGAAGACACCAATTTTAGTTTCTCCTGCTGCTATGGCTCGAGGCTCTCCAAGAATCCTCCAACCCACACTTTTAAGTCTTCTGTCTTTGCAGAGCAGATCTGAGGACAACTGAACTGCTCCTGTCTGGTCATATTTTGCTTCCCAGATACTCTGAAGCTGCACTTTGGCATTTGTCCAATTCCCTTTGGGCTGGCACCTGTCAGAGGGACAGCAGGGTCTGGCACAGCAGCACTGGCCAAGGAAGGGAGTTTAAAAAGTGCAGCCATTACCTGGTAGGTGTTATTTTCCCAAATCCTCCGTGCCTGCAGCACAGATGAGTCAAAGATAACACTCAGTGCTCAAACTATCTATTTGAACTAGTGGTTCAAATAGATCTTGGGAACAGCATCTTCCTGCCACAGAAACTAGAATGAAAGCAGCTGAAATATTCTAATGGAGGGAACCATACCTGGGAGAGAAACTTCTTTAAATCAGAGCAGCCACTGCAGCTCACTCCCTGTCAGCCTCTGCCTGCTCCACCAGCAGTTCTGTGTCTCCTGCATCCTGTGCATAATTGTACTTTTAAATAAGGAAAGGCAGAGCATCCTCCTACTAATATTAATGAGCTATAGGGAGGAAACAAGGGTGAATACTGAGTCAATCCTCTTGTGACAGGTCTGTGTGCTTGTGGATGCATAGACACACACATGAAAAAGAGGAGACATCTGAATATTTTTAAGTACATCAATATAATGACTCCACTGGCATAAACACGGGTTTTATTGGGAAAAAAATCATGTTACCGAAATATTCATACAAAAGATGCAGTTTGTTCAGTGAGGACAGGTACAAAGAAGATCATTGGTGAGATATTTATCAAAGATCTGGGTTTTTTTTGTGATCTCCAGCACACTGTGGAGAGGGACCTGCTAAGGGTCCTCTGTGGCCACTCTGACAGAAAACTGGGTGGTGAAGCTTCTCTTACATGCCCAGAAAACTTTTCAAAAAGGAATTCAGGAGGGCACAGAATATTTCAACTTCTGAGCAAGCAACATCCATATTTACACTATGTCCTCTCTACTGGTGAGTGGATTGGAACACAGACACCTCCTCCCATAAAGGATGTGGACTTGTGAGCAGGTTTACTGCTTTTCTACATTAAATCAATTTCTGCAGTAGCCAACAGAGAGGACCTTGGCCTGTGTAAATCCTCAAACATGGTTTATATCACTGAATTAAATCTGCTTATGTGTTGCAACCATTACATGGCAGCTGATATTACAAGAAATTAACTCCAGTCTTAGAAAAAAAAGATCACTTCAAAAGTAAAAAAGCTAAGCAATAATTTAAAAATTGGAATTCATTTTCAACCAATTAGTATTTTCAAGTGGGAGCTGCAGTAGTGCCTGTCTGAATACAAATGGGAATGAAGGGTACTCCAGGCCAAGAGGAGGCGTTAACACTGACATGGAGCTGGGGAGAAGTCACTGCAGAATTTATTCCTTTATGGCACAGAAAGCACGAGCCCCTGCTCAGAATTACAATGATCCCCCGACAGAAAGGCTGACAGTGAGTTATCATTCCCAGGAGCTCCTACAGTTTCCATGCTACTTGGCATTACAGGCTGCTCTCTCCCACCTCCTGCAGCATCCAAGCTCTGTGGTGTGAAGTGGATTGCTGAAATAACAGGGAAATATTTAACTGCTGCAAGTCAATCCCATAAGGAATGCCGATTTCTGAAACTTGATCTCTGCTCTGGAAACTGAACCTGCAAAGTTTTCAGCAGAAAGGAGCATTTTGAGAGCAGAAATACTACACTGAGATCTCACCAACCTATATAGCACCCTGCAGAAAAAACCTGATCCAAACAGGCACTTCCACATTTACTAATAGAAATAATCTCAAGGAGGACCACAGATGAGTGACTGTAAGCTGTTTCTAGAAATGCTAACCTTCAGTATCAGCAGGCTGTGAAATAATTTGCCCTATAAGCTCCACACCATATGTTTTATTCAGGCATTAACACCTCTTTTGTGAAAATAAAGCTGTCAGGATAAGAGGCAGCACGGTGCACATCATCCCCACAGGCCATGCAGCAGCAGAACCTGGAGGCTGAAGTTGTACTGTGCAGAATTCTGGATGTGTGCAACAGCTACCAAAAGACTTAAAAAACTCCAGGTTTAGGAAAAAGGACAGCTTGATCTTAGACAACACTTGCATATGGCTGAAGTCTCACTGAAAAACTCTCTCATGCACTTAAGTGTCCATTAGAAACATAGCTTAAAGGATGAGAAAAGAGCAGCAGCAGCTTTTAGGTTCTACTTTATAGACTTGTCAAAAGCCATTCCTATTCAGCAAAAAATCCTAGTGCAAAAGCTTAGAATAAAAAAAAAAAAGCTGCAGGTTCAGACCAGACGTGTAAGACTACACTCCTATCTTTCTGCTTCAAAATTTTATCTACTGCTGACAAACAAAACTGTGAACTGTCTGGGAGTTCTTCCTGTAGCTGTCTAACATTTAGTCACTAGAGGATTCAAACAGCTCCTGAATGAAGCTGTAATTTAGGTAATTTCTCTAGATTTCTGCATAGCTATTAGAGTGGCTTAGAAGGATTCTGTGCCTCTCCTGCACAGAAATATTCTCTAAGGTGATCAGTTTGTTCAGCCCAAAGCCAGTGGTTTACTCCACCAGAGCAGGAGCTGAGATATTCCTTTCTGTCCTGCAGGAAAAATTTTACTCCCTTCTTCTGCCCTGCCTGCCCTCCCTTATCCTGGTACTTCACAGCATCCCAAATGCCTTGTCCTGGGTATGTAACAGTGAGAGCTTAGAACAGAAAGGAGTGGAAAAAAATGTTTCTTCACATCACATCATTCTCATGTTTGCTTTGGTGTGATGGATTCCTTGACCCCATTTTGGGGCTCCCTGAGTACTCGGTGCCAATCCATTTTGCTCCCCAGTTTTCATGCACAGGTAGGGTGCACTGAATGACAATTCCACCATGCAGAGCTTCTCCTAATCCTTTCCACAGTCTGTGAGGCTGAAGCCCTGAGAGCAGGATGAAGCCAAGGAAAGAGGAACTCCAGTGATGTAATGAGGAGTTACTTCTCACTAGAGGAGGTTTTACTCTGGGGTCTGATTTCCTTTTAACTGTGCAGGAGCAGTTGGATTTGCTTGGGTTCCCAGCATCCTCCCAAGATATCCTAACTTGATATGAGGTGATACGAGGTTGGCCTCATATTATTTAAAATGTAAGTGATGTATGACAAGAACAGAGTTAAAACAAGTTCTTCTGTTTTTTTTAAATGTTCAGTGAGCTGTTTCAAGGCAGCTCATCTCCATTCCCATCCTCCTGCTTTTCAGGAAAGGAAGACAGCACATCCCTCAGGAACAGAAATCAATATTCTCCTGTCACTTAAACACAAACAACAAAGAAATCCCAGTCCCCTAGTGAGCAATTGCCAGTTTAATCTTGCCATCTTCAGTAAGTCACTCCTTTGAATACTGTGGAGGTGCCAACATATTCATTATGGGCTCTGCTTTCTTTTGTCACAACCACTGTGCTCAGGAAACACGTTTAGTTGCCCTGCCTGTGTCCAAGAGGAAAATAGCACTCATGAAACCAAGGCCCCACCTCACAGTTTTAATCTCTAATCCTGCCACAATAAGAGAACTAAATATTACTTGCAATTGTGATATTTTTAACAAGCATTTGAGAAAAATGTTCACTTATTATGCAACAGTAAAAACCTTTAAATAAACTGTAATGATGTGAATCGAGACATGAGGAATATGTTGGGGTCTGTGTGAGCAGAGGCAGGTGATTCACAGAAAGAAAAACCTGACAAATCAAATTACAGTCACTTCATAAATCAAACTTAGCACCTGCCTTTCTGTAAAGCACAGGACACAATCTGAGTTGTGCAAGGCAAAGATCAAACACCCAGAATTCGTTCCTTCTTCCTTGCCAGTGCATATCCATAGGAAGGGCCGTGATCAGTATTTAAAAAACCAAACAACACCCCAAGACAGGCTAAGAGAACAAGTACAGCCCTCACTAAGAACTGTGGCAGTTCTCTCCCCAAACAAGCAAAGCATATCAAAGCAATCCAGAAGAAAGCAGCAGGAGTGAGATAGGAAATAAAAACACAAATCAAGGAGGATTCCCTGATTTAGTGACAAAGATGTGTGGCTGATTGCTACCCCTTGACAGTGAAAGCCCAAGCCCTCCCGGCATGGCTGTGTTTGCAGGAGGATGCAGGAAGTTTGCTTACACATAATCATGTCTTCTGATGAACACACCTGAAATAATCCTTCATTCCATCCCCATCTTGTCATCGTTAGCCCTTCCAGACAGCAATGAAGAAAACTCCCTTACTTTAATCTGCTTTCATCTTTCTTCCAGGCTTTGCCTGCCTTTCCTCAATTGTCTTCTGTTCTCTTCCTCCTCCCCAAAAATTTGCTCTCTTATCTTAGTCTTCCCCTTTAGGCCTCACTAATGCTGTTTTACTGATCCCCATTCATCAATTCTTCCTTCTGCTGTGATGCCCTGGTTAATCCTGTCTTTATCCTGTGCTCTGGTGTCCCAGATGACAAAGCCTTAATTTATCTACTTGGTAAGCTTCATCTTCAGAGGTACCCAGAATTCCTACCTTCAACACCTTCCCCCCCACCAACTTCTACATTCAAATGCTCTCAATTCCTACCCCACATGAATCAATCTTCTTCACTTCTTCGGAGAGAAATTTCACAGTGCCTGATGTTCTGATCTGAGAGTACTGCAGCTACTGTGAGCAGAGAACAGAGGATATTCCCATGACCCAAAGGGCTGTGGCAAGAAAGCTGGGACAATCATGCTGTTACACACAGCCCCTGATGGCTGCACTGAGGTGGGGCAGAAGCAGCAATAAATAAAACAGGCAGGGAGACAATGGGGTGGGGGATGATCCGAAGAGGGCACAAATCGCTTTCGCAGTATTGAAGGGATGTCATGGTCAGTGGCAGCTCATTTTATGCAGCTAGCAGGTAATAATCAGGGCTAGAATTGCTCAAAGATTTCGGAAAAACCATCAGGCAGTTAATTGTGGATGATCCTGACTTGGTTTTGACATGTAAAATGAAAACAACATCAGCATTACTGGATAAAAAGGGGAATTTTTCACTCACTTTCACTATAGTCTCATATTCCATTTCTACTTCTGTTTTTCCTCTACTTCTTGTTCTTCTATGCTCTTTAAAACAAAACCAAGGATCATTTCAATTTGAGGTGATTAACAATTACTCTAAGCTGAAATGACATAATTCTGTGCATTACAGTAAAGCAACATCTCTTTAATCTATGCACTTAATGAAAAACAAAAGATTACTTCATGCTTCTGTGTGCTGGCTCATTAATATTTGACTAGGTACATATTAGTCAGAGAAACAGTCTATTCATCACAACCTGTCACTCCATGCTACAAGAGGACAATGTTCCAACTGTGTTATGAGGGAGATCCAGCTTTAGTTGAAGTTGCAGCTTATGTAGGTTGCAAGAAGTGTCGCTTTTTTCTGGGAAAGGAAAGGCAGTGTGTCTGAAGGGAAAAATGAGCATCAGCCATGCCACCTGAAGTATGTGCTGGAAGAGACAGCCCTGGCCTTAGACTGTGATCATGCCTGATGTCATGAACTCAGGGCAGTTTGGATGGAAAACCTCCAAGGACATCCCCAAGTGCTTACAGGAGTGGTGCTGCTCCAGCCTATTCCCCTGGAGTCAGGAAATGTGTGGGACACGCTGCTCACGGAGGTGTTACCACTGTTCTCTCACCTTTGTCCCGAGCTGGTGTTTATCTCTGGAGCTGAAACTTGTGTTTGGCAGTTCAAGGAGCAGCAGGACTGTCAGATTGTCCCAAAGCCCCTGGTGTGCTCCAGGACTGTCAGGTTGTCCTGAAGCCCCTGACGTGCTCCGAGCTGCTCGGAGCCGACTCACTGGGACAGCATCACACACCACTCTGAGCACCCTGAACTCAAACTCTCTTTCTTGGAGAGGTCTAAGGCCTGGAACAGAGAGGTCCTGAAGGTAATCCAGCAGCAACCAGAAAGACATAAGTTTAGTCCTTAGTTCTTGCAATTACTAGAAGATGGCTACGAAATTATAGCCAGGAAGTGAAAAAAATGGGCGACTTTTTGGTTGTTGCTAAGTGCAGTCCTTAAACAGCACTGCCCTGCCATTTTCAAGTGGCTGCAGCATGTTCTCTTCTCTGCTGTGTTAAATTACTGTGGTAACTGTCTTGTCTCACTCCAAAATCAGTGTTATTTCAGCATTAAGTGATTTACTGCTCCAAATGGTAGCAATTGCATGAGTCTATCACTGAACTTGGTTCTGTTTGCATAAGTTAAATCACAGCTCTGTCATGACAGGGTTGGTGCCACCAAAATCTTGACACTTCCCATATCATATACTTTATACTTTATGTTGTATTTTGGACAGTTCTGTATCTCCATTGTCTGGGAGCCAGAGCTGCAGTGGCATCCCCTGTCACACGCAGGTGACAGCCAGCCATGGAATAATTGCATGTGAGCTCATGAGGTAACCTGTGCTTTGTCTCAGGTGTCAGGTTTGTTATGAATGAAACTGAAAATGGAAACCTTTAAAAAGAAATACAAACAGACAATAACATAAAATAAAGCTTCTCATTTAACATGTAAAGATGAAATAGCTTAGAAATCGAGGCAGTACTTTTAATATTTGTTACAAAACATTTCCTCTCAAAGCATTTTCTTAAACTGAATACAATTATTGAGTCACTTCCTTGGTAATGGGTGAAGAAGCAGAACAATATGTCTGAGCACTGTGTCCTAATTTCACTTCCATGCAGATTCATAAATGCCTTCTAATTGAGTCACAATGCAAGCAGAAAATACCATTAGCTAACAACTGGCTGGATTTGATTGAAATAAAATCTGTTGTATAAGGGAACCTATGTCACCTTCTTATGTTGCATTGCAGCAAATGAATGAAATGAGTTTTATTTATTTTCTCCTTGAAGTCTTTCTCCCTGTGGCAGCAGTGGGTTGTAAAGCTACAGCATTAACCCTGACACAAAAGGGTGTTAGGAGATACATGTGGGGTGTAAGATGCTCAGGAAATGGTGCCAGTGGCTCTGGCAGCTTGCACCATCTTGACATGCAAAATGAACCTAAAGTATTAGCTGAAGAAGCAGAAGGTGACAGTTAAAGCAGAAAAAAATGTAGCAGCAAAGAAGGTGAAATGTAAAGTGAAATAAGAAAGCTACTTTGTTTTGCACAGTTCCTTCTCACTCCTCCTGATGCACTTCATTTTTCTGCCCCTTTGATCTATGTACTTCACTGGCTCTGTGCTCCCACTGACAGACAAATCAGATAAAGCAACTCACAGAAAATTAGCAATTTTTACAAAATTACCTGTAAGTTTGCAGCACACAAACATTTTGTTGCTGGGGATGTTGGCCTAGTTACTTCAGTGAGGTTTGTAACTACTGAAAGCAGGTTAAGATTTGATTAAAAATTCCCTTAAAACCAGTATTGGAAAATGCTACTAAGCATCCTCTTGCTAAATTTCTTAGTTTGTGCAACATGAATACTTCTCCTTTCTTTTGGCACTGTTTCTAGCCAGCCTCCCTGCTGAAGGGCACATTTTGGTTTGGGAAAAGGTCTTTGTGTTGTGCTCACACACCAGGATTTGGGTGTGCAAAGGAGGCACACATTTGCCAATATCCAAACTTTACCTACCTGCAGGATGAACATCAGAAATAAGTAAACATTTCAACAAAAGCAACATTCAAAAATGGTAACAGATCCCCCTCAACTTAACCAAACCAAGGAATTTTCCCCTTGATTATTTACCAAAACACAGTCCACAGAAAGTACCAGAGATATCTGGGTAGCATGAACTCCACAGGCAGAGGAAATTACAGGGTTACCAGATGCAGCCACTTAGCTGTGAGTAGGGTATGCACCACTCAAAATCTGTATTTTTTATTGAGCTTTTAACAATATAGTCTGTGCACTTGCACCACTGGGATGTTCCTGATCCGAGTGATGGTAGTGCAGCAGACATAGATCAGATATTTACCACAGGGGTGCTCACTAGTTTGGGAGCTCCAGGCATGGCCTTGCAGTGTAAGAAAGACAAGTCAGAGAGAAACATAGGGATTAAAAAAACCACTGAATTTTTCAAGTTTTTTTTCTATTCTGATGGTCATGACTGTACTTGCAAAATTGCCTGGTTTTGAAAATGCCTGAGCAACTTCTTGATTCTGGTGTGAGCAGAACCTTTCTGTTTGTACAGACATTGCATTCAGCAGCTCTTTGTGAAATCTCTAACACAGAGGTAATAAAACACAGAAAATACATACACTTCCCCAAATCATAAAGCAGCCATGTATCTGTTGCTTTGATTAGTGCTGAGACAACATTTTAGGGAGGACACACACAGAAACCAGACTGTAGAAGAACACTCATGACAAGGGGGAGTGGTAAAACACTGCCTGCTATTCACAGTCACTGTCTGCCTAATGCTGGTTTCCCAGAAGCTTTCTGGAGACACCAAGAAGTCCAGAAATCAATCCAGTAAATTTTTAAGCTTTTCAAATATTAAATATATTTTTCAAATATATTTAAGCTGAATATAATCTGGTTTATCTGATGCTCCTGGATGCGTCTTCACCTGTGCAAAGAGCCACAAAATAAGCTGCACCTTATGTTTTTGGTTTCTAAGATGCCATGAAAAGTTCATGTTGTGTTCTCAGTAATTGTGCATTACTGTAAAGAACTACTGCCAGAATTAGTCAGGATTTCTCTTCTTGCTGGCACATAGAAACTGGGCATAGAATCTTGTAAGTCCCCACAATAAATTGTGCTGATCTAACCCCTCCAATCAACTCTTGTTAACATGACTGTTCTTCACAATTATACATTAATGAACCTTTAAAACCACAATGGAGAAATGTGTCCCAGGGAGAAGAAAAAGGAAATAGTGCTTATCCCCAAGAGCTGCCTCACAGCACATGGTTTATTTCCCTCAATAATTCACACACCTCTCAGCTGTTCAGCAACTCACACGTGCTGCTCTGGCTCTGCCTTTGGCAGACACTTGCAGGGTTTTCTGAGATCACAGCAGCACTAATCCACAATGCTAAAGAGAGCAGGAAAGATTTGTAAGAGCAGTTTGAGGGGAAATGGAAAAGTTTCAAGAAATGGTGCAATCAAAGTGACTTAAGATTTTTAGAAATGAAACATTCCTTCCTAGTGTCTTCTCCTTTATCTGCACTGTCCTGCTCTCACCAGAGGTCCAGCTGACTAAAGGATACTTCTTCTCTGGGGGCAACTCTTCCGAAACTCTGGCCAGCTGAAGGACAAGCAAGCAGTGCTCACTGGCCACTAAACTGGGGAAGAGCCCAAGCCCCCTGGAAAACAGCACATTCTCTCCAATAGACCAAGAAAAACCTTCTTGCTCTTTATAGAAGCAGCCCAGCCTAAATTCCTAAGCCATGACTCCTTTTCAGACTTTGTTTTCAGCTGTGTTGTGGAGTTCATCTTCAGTATAATGTGCCAGATGTACTTTAGGCTCCTTTTCTGTAGGTATCTGGTAACAGAAGATGAATTGCCAAACCAAGAAAACAGAAAAGCCAGGGGCAGGGGATGTGCCTTCCCATGGGTGTCACCTACAGCAGGGTGGCACAAACAGACAATTAGGACAAAATCTACCTCATGGCAACACAGAAACAGCACAAAACATTTAAGGCAGCAACCTGTATTTGTATTTTGCAAGCTGTGAAACCCAGTTATATTCTCATCTTCCCTGGACCAGAAAAGATCCTTCACATCCCTATCACAGAGACAGCACACATCTAGGTTTGTTTATCAACTGATCCAAGAGTGACTGTGTAATAGGCAGAGGAAGAAATGCAGAAAGAAGAGCTTGGTCCTGGCTTTGATCTCACTCAGTGAAACAGTAAAAAAAATTATTCAGACTAATTCTACTGCATGTCAGTGAAAATCACTGGTTTAACAGCAACATGTAGAACCCACCCCTGTGCAATTCCACCCTTAAGTTATACACACAACCCAAGTGCAGCACAAAGAGTCTTCAGATGCACTCGTGATTCTCATCCTGGGCAAAGAACATGCCCATTCCTGCTTCATATTGACTACTTTAGATATAACATTTTAAAAAATCCAACTGCAATTGTACAGTAGCTCCATAAATGCCAGAAGACTAAGTCAGAATATACATCTTTCAGCTCTAAACAAAACTCCTAAAACTCAATACAAGGTCCAAGCAGAGCATCACTGAAATTCTGTCTGTATAAAACATTTTATTTATCACCTTTCCCATTTCTGGCATAACATTTATTAACTTGTAAGCTAGACAGAGATCAAGAGAATGGAATTTATTTCTCAGAATCGTATTTCCATTAATACAAGGAATGTTAGAAAAAGTCCAATCTGGGACTCTTACCCAGAGTTCATGTTCCTCTGGTCCAGCAGGAAGAGTTAATGCCCTGTGGTTAGGAGGCCAGCAGATTTCTGAGAATATCTCATTGCAGGATGTGAATTGAAAGTCTCAAAGGTCTACTCTCTTAGGACACAGGTTTACTCCACCAAAGTCAGTCTGAGTTTTGCTACTGATATCAGTCAGAGCACAACAAAAGTTTGCTCTCCATTCCATGGATGCATTTGGCACATTGCCTTAGTCTGAGAGGTAGCTCAGCAACCCCTGTGAATCAACTGCTCATCAAAGGAGTAAAAATCACGTTAAAAAATGGAAAAAATGTGAGGGAGCCAATATTTCTACAGCTAATCCAGTACAGCAGGTCGGCAAAGGATTATTTTAGGGCAGTTTTGAAAGCAGGCATTACAATGTGGTCAACTAAAGGGAATGAAGGAATCAAAGGGACTTAAATTACCACTGGGAGCAGGCTAAAGAAAGAAAGGCACCATAGAAGCATTTTGTATTTTCACTAGGCAGAAAAAAATTTTGTTATTATTCAGTAAGCACTAAAATAAGTGAAGTCAAGAGTTCTCTCCCTGGCCATGGTGACACGGCCACCAAGAGCTTTAGGAACTGCTGACTGCTCCCTTATAAGACAATGAAACCTTTTTGTTGTCCTATAATGGCCCTGTTACTGTAAAGCTGGAGTGCCAAGGCTGCTGTGCAGAAACCTTCAGTGTTCCCCAAACCGATTTGATCACAGGGTAGCACTCAGCTGTCTCAGACTTCTGCAGGAATCTGCATTACTGAGGACACTTCTCCCCTCATAAAGCCTTGGAATGTCCAAAGCACACATTCCAATACTCCTTTGGTACAGATGAAGGCTCTCAATATTGCATGGTAAGCAGTGCTGAATTCTCACTCAGCCTTTAAACCTCGAGTGTTGCAAAAACATTTATATATATATTTATATCATGTATATGTACAAAAACACAGCAAGGACCTGGGAGGACCTCTGTCCTCTGAGGTGAACCACAAAATAAAGAGAAATCAGCTTAGCTCCTTAAACCTTAAACCCAGCCTTCTGTCCACACAGTGCATCAGTTTAAAATAAGGTATCCAGTTCCCAACTGCTTGCCTGATGGCTGAACTAAGCATGAGCTAACCCAGTTATTTCTGCAGGAACACAGCCTGCAGTTGTGTCCTGCCATGGCTCCCCCTTGCCTGTGTCCTCAGAGTAAACAGGTCACAGGGAGGAAAGCCTGAAAGCTTCATTGCCCCAGTTCAGCAAATGTTCCACTGCATTTCATTGCTTTAGAGTGGGAATGTGCATTGTGAAAGTAAATTCTCCTCAGGGGATGTAAAGGACCTGGTCCTCTGATCCTGATGGTGAGCCACAATCACAGAATAATTCAAGTTTGAGGGGATCTGTGGAGATGACCCAGTCCAACCCCCCTGTCCAGGCAGGGGCACCTGGGGCAGGTGGCACAGGAACGTGTCCAGGGGGGTTTGGGGTGTCTCCAGAGAGGGAGACCCCACAGCCTCTCTGGGCAGCTGTTCCAGTGCTCTGCCACCATCAGTGTAAGGAAGCTCTTGCTCGTGTTAAGGTGGAACATTAAACACTCTTGTGTTTCAGTTCATGGCCATCGCTCCCCACCCTGCCACTGGGCACTGCTGAAAAGAGTCTTCAAGGCACCTTCCTTGGCACCTCTGAGATGTTTATGTGGGTTCATGTGATCCCCTCTCAGCGTTCTCCTCTCCAGAGTAAACAGACCCAGTCTCTTCTCAAAACAGACCCCTCAGCAGCTTTGTGGCCTCCACTGGACCCTCTCCAGTAGCTCCTTGTCTCAGAAACTGCCTTTCTGGAAATGATACTCAAAATGGGAAGACTGTAAATAAAAGAAAATTCTCATCCTACCCTAAAATGTTGTTCTCAATCACACCAGTACCTATTCAAAGGGATTCCGAACATCTCTGGAAAGATTATTAGAAATTACAAATGCCAGAGAAACTGAGATAAGCATCAGGCTGAGAATGGACATCTCATTGATTCAGCGTCTCATACAAATGAATAGTTTAGTTGTCTTATCCCACAAACTGATTTCCTTTACAACTTTCCCCAACTCATTTCACTGCCAAGGTCTCAACTCTCCCATCTACAAAACTGCATGAAATACAAGTTACTGGTTCAGACTGTAATACTATTAGAAGTTGAAAGCAATAGCATCGTCTTGTCTTACAGACAAGCATGATAGCTTAGGCAATTTTAGGACCTTCTCTGCATTAAATAGAGCAGATTGCACAGTTTTCTCTGCAGTAAGAGGAGCTTTATTTCCTAAGAACATTCAAAATCCAAATCCTTTCCCTAATGAAGTGTCAGATGAAAGGATCTTCTTCGCAAACACATTGAGAAAACGTCATCTCCCAAAATTTCATTAAACATTAACTGACTGAGAATTAACAAACAAAAAACGTTGGTATTTTTTGACAAATTATTAATAGTTCCATTTACTTGCTAAGACAGAATACATATGACAATTAGTTTTTCAAATGACAACATGGGGGAAGCCCCTTCTGTCCTGATGTTCTGCACTCTATGATAAGCTCATTTGTTTGTGTCTAAGAACAGATTTTCAGCTTCATTCCTTTCTGAAACCAGAGTTAGCCTCAGACAGATAATGGAGCTGCTGCTAATAAACCCAAGATGTCTTAACATCAATTTGCTGAATGGAAAATCCTGCTTATTTTGGACTAATTTAGTACAGCAGTACCTGTTTAAGATCAATTCACAGCAGACTATTTCCTATTTATTGCTAATTAAAATAACGGATTTCCTGTTCCAAACAGCGAATAAGCCTGAAAAATTAGCTTCAACCCAGAGTGCTATTGACTCAGGGGGCATTAGATCTAGATTTACCACCTCATTCCAAGGTTTATAAGAACAGCAACTCTCAGGAATGACAAATCAGCCAGAGGGAGGTCAGGGGTGGAGGGAAACCAGGAGGCAACCCCTGAGATTTGTCTTCTCAAGGTTACGGAGTGCAGAATGGCTCAGCTGTGCTTTTCTCCCCAGCCTGAGGCACCCAGAGCACACAGACTGGAAGTCTCCCTTGGCACATTAAATGTGTGGACCACCCAGCCTTTCTGCCTCAGTTCCAGCCCTTTCCGGCCTTGGGGAGAAGAATGCTCCAGCTGTGTGCCAGGGGATATCTGCAGGTGCCATCTGGGCTTAACCTTATCCACCCACACTTCTCCTGTCAGGTCCATACAAAAATGTTCTCAACTGATTGTGCTGGGCAGAAACAGGTCAATTCTTTCTGTTCTTGAACACAGTTCAGCCAGGAAAGCACACAAGCTTGGGAACAGCTATGAAAAATGGAAATATTGGAGTGCTCCTGATTTAAGGATGATCCCACCCAGTGCTTTCAGTACATTGCTCCAGAGCATTCATGTCCCTGAGGTTTGAGACTGCCTGAAGTGCTGAGTTCCCAGGAAAGCAGCACCTGCTGGGCTCCACTGTGATGAGACCAAACTTCCAGAGGGTACAGAGAATGGCTGTGCCATCCCTGTCTCCCTAATCCCATAAACTGACAGAAGATGCACTTACAGCAGGAAAATGCTTATTAATAAATCAACTCTTC